>CM051026.1:41768338-42205838 GCA_027627225.1 Congeria kusceri
ATTAAATGATTATTTTCATGATCATAACTCCTATTCATGATGTTATATTTTTGGTTTATGTAAAGTTATATTAAAACTACAAGGAACTATGTGTAAACAAGATGTTTAACATACAACACCTAATTACAAACAATTAAAATGAAAGATGTATGATCTCCTCTCATGAATCACCATTTAGTAAAGTTGCATTTTTGGCAAGATGCAAATTAAAGTAAAAGGTATACAAGTAAAACACAAGTGAAATAACAAAACAAAGATATGATATCTTCAGTTATATGATAGAACTACCTGTTCATATTGTTTTACAAATACAAATACAAGAACAATCTTATTAAGGTTATAGCCCACTTATGGAGGTTTAAAATGGCTATTAATAAAAGTTATAGCCCACTAATGTAGGTTTGTAATGGCTAACGGAGGTTTATAATTGGCTACTAATAAGTTATAGCCCACTAATGTAGGTTTATAATGGCTACTTATAAAAGTTACAGCCCACTTATGGAGGTTTATCATGTCTACTAACTAAAGTTATAGCCCACTAATGGAGGTTTAAATGGCTACTAATAGAAGTTATAGCCCACTAATGGAGCTTTATAATGGCTACTAATAACAGGTATAGCCCATTAATGGAGGTTAATAATGGTTATTAATAAAAGTTAGGGGTATTCGTTTCTTATTCTGTGTAACATTCAAACATTATTTACATTTAAAGATCAACGTTTAACAATATTAATTTTGACATTTTGGATCCCTTTCTGATAAATTAGGCATTGCATTTTTAGACAGGTAATAGTATACTCTCACTTTTTTATAACTAAATAACATATTTAATTTCATGTTTACAAACTCCAACATGGCAACATTCAGAAAAAAGCTTTTGGACAGTCTTGGTGAATGATCAACAAGACATATTCAACATATTTGATAAAGATAAACAAGTGTTTGCTGGTGAGAAATGAAGTTTTCTATTAGTGTAGTGTAACATAAGACCCATATCACAGTAAGGACAAATAATGCAAAGCAAAAGAAATCCGTCCTCAGCCTTAAAGACTTCCATTTAACGATATATCAACAGCTTTTTAAAAGTATAGATGCATTTCTTACTGAACAATAACTGTCCGAGGACAGTTTGCTAGACTATTGAGCCGCTTTGTCAGAAAAGGTTTTATTACATGAAATTATCAAGATATATTTTAAAGACAAATGACACGAATTACAGTATTATAATAGTCCCCCTATTGTATGAATAGTCCAGCTAAAAATGGTAAACAAACTTGTTAATAAAGTCAAATACAAAAATCTCTGTGTTGAAAAACAAATATCATGTAGTCAGGTAACCCCAGAAAAAAAACATCAAACCATAACAAATGTATAACTAGGGCAATGCTCAGTTACTGTCGGTTAAACACACAACATACCAGTCAGTGTAGTGTTTCTTCGAGCACAAAATTTGTTATCGTTCACTGTTTGGTCAGTTCTTCACTGATCTGTCCACTCAATGTCTGCCAAATCATTGATAAGTGTGAGAGCTTTTGGGTTGACATCAGACGTTTTCTTTTTCTTCCCACCTTTTGTTCCAGTTTCCGGGTTGATTCCCATGCAGCACCTGTGAAAAAGATATGTTAATTATTAAAAAAGCAACTACACCATGAGCTTGTTTCGGACGAAAACCCATGTCTTCCATGGGAACATAGCCAATTTTCACATTTGACCTCTAAGTGTGACCTTGACCTTCGAGTTATGGACCTGAGTTTTAGGCGCGACATGCAGACTAATGATGCTGAGCATCTCTGGCAAGCGATTTCAATTTCCATCAGCAAATAACCGAGTTTTGTAACTTATGTTCCAGACAAAGAAATCCGGGCGGACGGATGGACAGACAGACGGACCGAACACACAAAATCAAAATGTCCCCCCAACTTTATGTGGGAGACATAATTCGATGATGAATGATGGATTTACAGTCCAGACAATCTGTATTATGCCCATTTTTTACCTTTGACCTCTAAGTGTTACCTTGACCTTTGAGCTACGGACACAGGTCTTGCGCACAACACGCCGTCTCCATATGGTGAACATTAGTGGCAAGTTATTTTAAAATTCAATGATGAATTTACAGTTCGGACAAGCTGTATTACCGATATGCATATATTTGACCTCTGACCTCCAAGTGTGACCTTGACCTGTAAGCGAGGGACACAGGTCTTGCGCGCGACACGCCGTCTCCACATGGTGAACATTTGTGGCTAGTTATTTTTAAAATTCGATTATGAATGATGAAGTTACTGTCTGGACAAGCTGTATTATGCTCATATTTGACATTTGAACTCTAAGTGTGACCTTGATCTTCAAAATATGGACCTGGGTTTTAAGCGCGACACACCGACTAATGATTAATATTTTTGACAAGCGATTTTAAATTCCTTCAACAAAAAGCCGAGTTATGGTCCGGACAAAAGAAATACGGACAGACGGACAGACAGACGGAACATACAAAATCAAAATGTCTCCCCCACTATGAGGGAGACGTAACAAAAGCTGTTGGAGGACAGCACGCTCCACCATTCCTGTGCTTTGCCAGAAAAAAAGTTAATTACAAGAAACTATGTAAATATATTTTACAGACAAATGGGACTTATTATAAATAAAATACCATATTATCAAAAGGTATTTCAGGAACATTTAGTCCTTGACTTAATCCATGTTCATATTCTGTCCCAGGGATATCATAATAATTATAGTGGTGGTTTTAGCCTAATATCTCTTGATGTTATTTTACGTTATGTCCATAAAAGAAAAACCAAAAAGGGGGACACTAATGTATTATAAATGTATCCATGTTCTACGAAAAGTTAAGCTAAAAAGTTACATTTCTATTCGTGATTAGTAATCTGACGGTTACTTCAATTTCAATGTTGATGTAGTATGTTTAAAATACTTCTATATGCATGGGGCTTACATATGTGGTAACTGTGGGCTGTCAAAGTAAAAATTGCAACTGATGCCTATCTCACCGGATCTAGTCGCAAATGGTTAAATTATTGCGTACGCAGAATGATGTATCTCTTAAAGTTTCTCAATGTAAAATCGCCATTAGCTTTTCAACTACACGTAACAACAGGAGATTAATTTTATCATATGTGACCCCAGTGGGGCTCAAACCCGCAACCCCTGCAGGGTCACGTGATTATAATTCATCTTCTGTTCCATGTAGTTGACAAGCATATGACGATTCTACATCGCGAAACTTTAAGATACATCATTTGATTTCCTGCCTTTCCCGTGAAGTGGAATGACGATAACTATATATAAGCGTTAGTTAACCAACTTTTTTTTCACGTTCGAGCCCCACGGTGGTCACATATAATTAGGGTTATATTATTTTCTGAAAGCACCAGAGACCTACTAGAGTAAGATTTCTTTTGCTACTTGTTTGTAGAGTCCTATGTGTGTGGTACTGTTGTGGCATTTGGATGAGTCACCTGTTAAGTACTTGCAAACACAAAACTTGGCTATACCTCTGAATGAACTCTAGCGTTCCGGCTGCCTCCTTCGGGTACCTGATGTTGAAAATGAAATAGCTTCCAAACAAGAGGGCGAGTGCTGGTAGGAAGCTGCTGAACCTGCACAGCACCTGTCCATCAACCACTAACATTGACTCAGTGGCTGCCAGAACACTATTTCTTGACATGTGAACATTAAGAGCTTGTCAGTAACTTGGATATTACCTTCAGTTGCATTAAATATTTATTCACCATTTAAGTTTATGAACATAATTTCAAATATTATAATATTTAGAAAAGATGTGTTCCACTTAAGATATAGAATGCCATATATCTAGTTAAAGTACTAACGCATTAACCTTATGAGTTTACAAAGCTACTTTCTGAAGTAGTGACCTAATATTTGATAACCCATCAGCATTAAGCTGCATGCATAAATTAACCTATCGCCAGATTGTTAGTCGAACCAATTTATTGGACAATTTATTGATGTTGGATAGATAAACCATATGCTTTTATAATCAACCAAAACATAATCGCATTATTGGGTAATTCATGGTTAAGCCCTTTTGAATATAAAGAAGCAGGAGGTCTGGCGATACGTTAAATGATATATAATTGGATACTTCAAAAATACCAAAATCAACAGAAAAGGAAAAGCCCCTATAATTTATGATAATCAAACGGTCATCATCAAGTCAATATTTGGGCACAATACAAGTAAAAGTGCTAACATACATGTATGCTTAATTTACCTAAAAATAGACTTCATTAATAAACTGTTCATGTGAGATTTAATTTTTTATTACTAGCTCATGTCTTTTTTTTTAAAACAAAAAATCTTACCCAATATCGCAAGTTGTGGCCATGGTGGCCATGATTTCTCTGCACACTGATGTTTCACTTCATTAATTGACGACATCTACTTAAAAATTAAAAGGTGGGGGGGGGAGCGGCGGGTATATACGGAACTTTAGACAGAAAGCGATTCCCGACAGGCGGGAATTTGACATTCCGAATGATTCTGGGTCCCAGGGTAATAGACATTGGTCGGATTTTAGATCCCGGTAATACAGGCCCCGGAACATTTGATAAATATATAGCATATCCCACTGAGGGGATTTAGACAGATAAGCCTGGCTCTAGGGTGGGGAATTTGACACCAAAAAATAAAATTTGTCAAATTCCTCTGGGTTTGAACGCCCCTCCCCCCCCCGGGGGAATATATTGATAGAGTTCAAAGGTCAAATATGAGCATAACAGCTAATATTAAAATTTCTAACAATGACAATACCCAACATTTTCTTCAAACAGCCAATTAGCTAACAATGGTAAGGTTGGATTGCATAAATGTAGGCATTTCTTTATGATACTGACAATCTATTAAATTTGAACTAAATTAGTCACATACCCGGGTACTTACATCAATCACAGCAAATAGGCCATCTTTTTCCCCCAGACTTGTTTGGAGACACACAATTGCAAGCGGCAAAATTGCTTCCAGGTTGTCTTACTGTTTCTCCTTTATAGCATCTTGGACATATGAATGTACCGCTGGAGTTCTGGACCGGAAAAAGCAAAGCATTCTCCCGCCTTTTTTGGCGAAGAAATTCTGAAAAACTTTAATGAGCTCAATGTCAAGTAGTTGTTGGCAATGTGCTAAAATAGTGTTTTTTCAATTAAGAAGGGCCAATCTTCCAGCAATTTAAGAACGGCTACTTTACTGTTAATGTGTTTTCTGAGCAAAGGATATGTGCTTTCCATTCTAGTCTTTACCAATTCCAAGTCCGGCTCCAAAACTCCATAGATTTCTACTAATTCCAGCCGTATTAGTTCCTGCTCTTCTTCTTCTTCAGGTGGGAGAGAGGGTCCCGAATTCATGCACCATAGCTGTTCAGCCTTTCTCTTTGCAGATTTTGAGCAAACATCCCCACTGCTTTCTTCGTCTCCTTGGCCACTCCTTTTTGAAGCATATGGGGGCGATTAACATTTCCATTTCGTGCAATCAATTGTTTGAGGAGAGAATCGTGCCTTGTTCCAATTTTTATTCTGTCAATGCGGTCTTCAAAAGATGGAGGATATCGCCATACAATATTTTGGGCAATTTCATCAAACCCCTTTTTGGAACAGAGATGCGTGTTTTTCCTAATACAATTAACAACCTCGCAAACAAAGTTTCTTCTCATATCTACTGGAACTCTGTTCTCATTTTGAAGGGTTTCATTAAGGTCTGGAATATTTTCAATGACTTTGTCAAGATTGAACAGTTTGAACTTAAATTTAGGACTAGGGCTGGATCGAGGACTAGGGCTGGATCCACTCCCAGAAATGCAACCTTGTTCAGATGTACGTGTAGGCTGACATACTGACATACATAATGAAGAAAACACAGTCATACAACTCTGTAATGGACAGCATCTTTAAAAGCAACATTTTTGCCCTTCTTAGTGTTCAGTTTAAAATACAACTAGAACTTTGTCACATGGGTGACAGCGGGCCCCGACACTGATAGCATTTTTGAAGGTAGGGGTCAGCCTGTATTTTAAAGTAACTAGTTCATTGCCAGTAATTCCATCTATGTCAAAGATTACCTAAAGCTTCGTGGAATATATATTAGTACATGCATGTTTACATTGATAACCAATAAGTGTAGAATATCTGAGAAACACAATAACTAATGCAATATATACATAACTTCCGAATGTAGAAAACACATTTACATCCCCATCTTTACGCACAACCACACATTACCCTCAACAATGAAGACAAGTTTCAAGAAAGTATGTTGGAAACTGTAGGAGGCGTTGCATTCACAAGGAATGTTCCATCTATATTGATTACAATAGCTCGATCTGTTATTGAGTAATTGAGAAGAAACCGTTTTCCTATTTTAAATAACGGTGATCTTGACCTTGATCCCACCCACCCCCTATGCAATCCCTAGCGGTGTCTTGGCAAAAAGTATCTATGTATGAAGTTGAATTACAATAGCTCAATTTGTTCTTGAGTAATTGAGCGCAAACTATTTTTTTCTATTTTTTTGTAACGGTGACCTTGACAGTGACCCCATCCACCCCCTATGTAATCCCAAGCCAGGTCTAAATACAAGGTATCTATGGATGACGCTTCATTAAAATAGTTCAATTCGTTCTCAAGTTAGAGAGCTGATACCAAAAGTTGACTCCGCCTGAAAATGAAAAATTAACAAAGGTCAATAACTCCAGAATTATGAAGTGCTGAGTAACGGTTTTTGTGCACTGCACTTCTCATGAGATCTATCCACCAATGAAGTTTCAAGTTAATACCTCTTATAGTCTAAGAGTTATGCTCCAGGCAAAAACGAAATATGAAAAATTAACAAAGGGCACTAACTCCAGAACCATGAAGTGCAGAGTAATGGTTCTTGTGCACTGCACTTCTCCTTAATGAGATATATCCACCCATAAAGTTTCAAATTAATAGCTGAAACGGTTTTGAAGTTATGAAAGAAAAACATGCAACATGTGGACGGACGGACGGACAGACGGACAGACATGGTGATTAACATTTGCCGGGCCCTAATTATGATTACGAAGCAAATACCTAACACATATGCAATGACTTTTGAAGATCTGCCTTTGTATTGAAATGTCCCTTCAGTGAAGCTAGCGGCCTTCATAAGATCAGAGCTAATCGCTATGACATCAAAGCACAATTATTGTAGCATTCAATGTGTTGGCAATTTTGTATGTAATTATGATTATACTCAATTAGATTAGCCCTCTAAGATATAATTATAATTATAAACCACTCTAAATCATTCGAGATCTGTTCAGACAGTCAAAGGTATCTGCATACAGACAAACTGTATTTATAATAGAATATTAATGCATTACAAGCACTCAAGTGACACCAAGGATGACAAAATACACAATTATTTTCGGGACATTGACAAGCTCTTATTTCCAAATAATCTGTAGTTTTTTTAATAAGTTTTGTTAAAATCTTTGTGTGACAGAAATTTGCAACATGATACTAGGCTGCAGTAACATATGTCCCATAATAACACTTTTAAGTACTTTTTCTTTAAACAATAAACCACAGTCCTGTGCCAAAGTGATAATTTCATTGTTTTCAGCTTGTCCTCCAAAATTGAAAGACTAATATGGTTTTTTACCAAAATATTATATTTTGCATACTCTATAGATTGTCTACAGTATGGCTGAAATAACAACTTCAAATGCTGTGTGATATTTTTTCCATCTCAATAGTCCTAAAGGACCACACAATTATGGATACATATAAATAGCACACTTTTTTCAGGTCATGCAATGATACCATGATACATTCATGCACATTGTTTCAAAAGACTCTTACATACAATTAAATACCACATGTGTGATTGCATATCTTCAGTGGATCTTATAATTAAGATTCCTCCTTTAATCGTGTAATTGCAAGACATTTTGGAACTGCTGACTAAAGAGGTTCTAAAATTACAACCATTTAGATCAAAGCTTTCATCAATTTTGATATGAATGGTTTAGGTCTTGAAGTACAACGTAAATAAAGGCATTTCAATAGGTTGTATTTCAAAAGAACAGAATCATGAGAATTGGCTCGTGAACAAGTCTTAACGGTAAACAATCTGTAATATCTGAAATGCGAATCACACAAAAAATTATTCACAATTGTATATTATGTTGATCAGAAGTTTACAATGCCAATGTGCATGGGCATAATCCTTGGTATATTTTCTTAAATACATACCCTATTGAACATAATTTAACGTAAGGTGCACTTAATGGAAAATTGTGTATAACAAAGTTTGCTGTTATTTGAACATGACTATTTGACACACAGGAATTCACTGGGGAGGGGAATCTCAATTTTCGAGCTTTTTCAAAATTTTGTAGTGTCTATTGGTTAGTTTTCAAATATCATAATTGGACCATATAATTTTTAAGGCATATTATTTCAGCTAAACATGTCTGCATTTTTTATCAAAGTAGCGCTGGTAACTTCATGCCAAAGATATATTAAAGAGAAATATCTTTATAGATCTCTGATAGTACTTTTGTGCGTTAACAATTGCTTTGACATTCCAATTTAAAGTCAGTCGCAAGAGATATGATATATTTCTTAATTTATATACTTAAATATACTATACGAGAAGTGTTTTATTTTATTTAACCTTCTACTGATTCTGGTATCTATAACTTAACCATCGAATACAGTCATTTTCAACAATGTATTCCCCAATGCAATAGTAGAGTAAAATGGACGAAGAACCAACACAGTTTAGACAGGAAGAGGCATGAGCAAATCCAGTTTGATACACTTTCACATTAACTATGAATATTAAACAAGAGGGCCATAAGGCCCTAGATTGGTCACCTGAGGGGCTAAGGAACTAAATTGTTCTCATGAAGATTCAGCTAAGAATGTGGCCTCTAGAGTGTTCAAAAGCGTTTTTTTCTATTTGGACTGGTGACCTAGTTTTGACCCCATGTGACCCAGTTTCGAACTTGTCCTATACATTATTGGGACAAATGTTCTGAGCAAGTTTCATGATTATTGGGCTATAAATGTGGCCTCTATAGTATCCACAAGCCTTTTCTTCAATTTGGCCTCTTGACCTAGTTTTTTACCAGATGTGACCTAGTTTCGAACTCTTCTGAGATATCATTGCACACATCTATGAATGAGACAAGCAGTAAATGTCAGAAGTTAGTGGAGGTAATTTTGAAACAAAAATATTCATTTATCAATCTAAAGGGTACTATACATTATGCCGTCATGTTGTATATCAGAGAGTCTGTATTGTCAGAAGAGCAAATGAAGCTCTCATTCTAGCACGGCATAAGTTTTCTTTAGGCGTAAATAAAGGGTAGGTAGGTAGGATGGATTTTTTTTTTTGGTAAGTGGTCAACTTTAAGATTCAATCAAAACGCTGACAGCGTAGAAAGACTGTTGGCGACGAAGAAAGTAAAAGCATGTGAATTATGAGTGCATTTTTGGCTAAAAAGGAAACATCTTAAATCTTCCACCTTTAAACTTTATAATGTGGCTTCTTAATTCACTATTCTAGCATGATAGTTGCTCATTTTCTTAGAGATAAACAGCAAAATTATCGTTGTTAAAAATTACCCAATAAACAACACAAAAAGAAGTCCCAATTCTGAGCGGAGCATAGTAAAAAGTAGTTCCAATTAAAATTGCAAAAATTGTTATGTCAAAATTATGTTAGAATCAACATAATTTTCTCATTATCATTGTTTATCGGCCAATAAGCAATTCTGTTATTTCTGATGCGTGGCTATTAAACTACTCGGTCTAATGCACTTGTGGTTTAATTCCTAAGCATCAGAACTCCAAATCGTTGTTTATTGGGTGATAAACAATGTTAACAAGAAGATTATTTCTTAAGTATACAACATCATAATAAAAACTAATATGTAAGTAACAAACAAATATTTTTTCGAGCTAATTATCTTATGCAAACGGAATTATATACGTGCCAGGTCAATCTGCAACGGGCCAGAATAACCAAGGAACGTAGTAGTCAGGAGCACCAATTGTAAGCGCTTCGTAGCCTACTGAGTCAAAAGAAGGTCAAACGATGCAAGCTCGCGAATTTCCATAGCACAGTTTAAAATTAACAAATTGCAGTAATTTAATGTCAAAGTATTAAGAATTAAAATCGGTAACAAGAAAAATGACTTCCGCAACCAGTCAAAAATAACCGATGTAGCGCATTAATTTGGTGATCTTATTCCGGGGCACTCGGGTAAATATTTCGGTTACATACAAGTAAATAGCAAAAGTAATGATGTCATTAGTTTAAAGTTACAATTTTAATCTATTTAATTTTTTTAGAAACTCTAATTGTACAAAATTACATGATATGCACATTATAATACATTTGAATTTTTGCTGTTTTGAAGAAGGCCTCTTTCTGGTTTCGATTTAATGATTAATAGCCTGCAAAGAAAAGAAGTAGTTTTTGGCGATACCTGTTTTGGAAATTCCCTTTCAAAAGACTGTTGAATATTCAAAACATACTGGTAATATGCTTAAACATTGTTTTGAAGTGGATGCTTTACAAACAAAACACTTGTTTATCCAAAAAAACATATAACTATTGGAAAAAGGTAAATACAACCAAAAAATATCTGACAAACTCAATAAAATGTTCTAGGGTCGGGAATTTTTTTTAGGGTAGGTCCGGTAACATGAAATAAACATAATATTTTTTACACCTTATGAGTTATAATTCACACGTCATCTTGGCAGACAGCACCAAATCATAACCGCAATATTAAAGAAGTGTCTTAGAATGATAGGAACAGATATACTGGTTGAGCTAACTTGAACATAAAATTGCCTTTATTGGATTAATGGGCCATGCACTGATTTTGATGTTTTCTTAATACTACACCATCACAGGGTTAGGGTCTGCCAAAATCATGATATTATTTATGACAGATGTTTTTCCATGCAATAAAGAAAGATATGATACAACAGTACACTCCCTTAATTTCTGAATTTGTCCACAAAAAACTAAGTACAACATTTTTTATGAACCCCCCAAAAATGAAACTACTGGTAATTGTATTGCTAATTTTAAGACAATTTGACTTATTATAAGTTAATGATATTTGATTTGCTACAAGTGAAGTACAATACTGTCTGTAACATGACATGCTAATAACACAATTTCCAATGCTCACCGATAAAGCTACAAATTTTGCCACATATTTTCCAATAATTATAATTATGAAGTGAATACCAAACAATTATGCGACCACTTCTAAAGATCTACCTTTGTATAGAAACATTCTTCAGCGAAGTTAGCGGCCTTTGTGAGACCAGAGCTAATAGCACCAACATCAAATCACAAAGGTAACATTCAAGGTGTTGGCAATTTTTTATGCAATAATGAAAATACTTAAATAAAATTATCCCTCTGAGATAATTATAATTGGACCATAAATCAATCATTCACAAACTGTTCAGAAATGTTGAAGGTATCTGAATGCAGACAAATAACATCGTTGTTGTCGACTACAAGCTCTCAAGTGACACCTGGTATTATGAAATACACAACTATTTTCGGTACACTGACAAGCTCTAATTTCCAAATAATTGGTAGTTATTGATCTGTTAATTTTTTAAATAAGTATTTGATAGGATTTGTTAAAATCTTAGTGTGCCAGAAATCAATAACAAGATAATATCCTCTAGTGACAAATTTCAAATAAGTATAGTTTTCCTTTTTTAGATGTTCACAGAACAACTAAAGGTAATGTTATTTCAAAGCCAAACAGTCAAAGAACTATGATCCTAACAGCTTAAGGCAAGGTAGATTCCACAATGCAAAAGTAAGAAGTGCCATTTTGAATATCGTTTAATTTGTCAAATGGTAATCATTATGATAATAAATACGATTAGAACATGACATGGTGGGAATATTTAAGTTAACAACTTTCAATGTAGGATCAAATCATGACTGTACTCGCGGCAGAAAATAACACAGTATGTTATGCGGCATCTTAATTTATCAATGAATGAATTTTTTGGGTTACGAGTGGAGCCGAGTAAAAAACATCCAATCCTTACCTATTCATCTTGTTAATGCCGCCTCATGTAAAGGTAAATTTGTTGAGTAGCGAATTTGTTGAGTAGGGAATGCTTATTACTCATTTTATTATTTACGTGGCCTATTTACAGACGCTAATTTGGGACCCGATTTCCGTGTAAGTTTGTTGTTTAGGAGGAACTTTTTTTCACATGACTGTCACACACAACTTTTGCAACTTATAATTGCAAGTTAAAATATACAGTAGATGTATGATTTCTTTTAAACTATCATACTTTGTTTTTGTAAACAATGAATAAAGACCAAAAAACCGCTTGGATTCTGTTTCGTGTATTTGTCGACTGGTGTCGAGTAACCAGTAGTATCGCCTCGGGACTACTCGGGAGTTTTCGGTGGTTTTATAGTTAGTTTGCGGAAAGGTGTTTAAGGTGTGAAAGCTTATGAATAGACGGTCGTTTTAAAGGTGTTTTATGTGTGAAAGTTGTGAATAGATGTTTTTGTTCTGTTCTGTTTTTTTAATGTGCTACAGGCAGTAAAATAGGGTAGTTAAGACGAACTGACAACGTTACAAATTATTTTATTTCAATGCAACGTATAGAAAACACACAATACATAACAAAATATTTTAAGTTTATATTAGTTTAGATTTGCTTTACCTGTTTATCAAACGAACAACTTACGAAGATATCCGATTATTTGCTTGGTTATTTTTTGTGTGTAAAATGTCAGATGCACCATAGCGCTAAAATTATATTGCAGCAGTACAACGAGATCGCTTATTCGTGTACACGCTAATATTCCACATTTTTAAAAAATAGTGTCCGACCGCTAAAATTTAGCCACGCTAAAATAAGTATGCAAACTGAAGCCTAGTGGTTAGCATGTAAGCCTCACGTTCCGAAGGTCCCGGGTTCGATTCCTGGCAGCGGTTGTGGTAAGCATGTAAGACCCACGTTCCGAAGGTCCCGGGTTCGATTCCTGGCAGAGGTTGTGGTAAGCATGTAAGACTCACGTTCCGAAGGTCCCGGGTTCGATTCCTGGCAGAGGTTGTGGTAAGCATGTAAGACTCACGTTCCGAAGGTCCCGGGTTCGATTCCTGGCAGAGGTTGTGGTAAGCATGTAAGACTCACGTTCCGAAGGTCCCGGGCTCGATGCCTGGCACAGGTTGTGGTAAGCATGTAAGACTCACGTTCCGAAGGTCCCGGGTTCGATTCCTGGCAGAGGTTGTGGTAAGCATGTAAGACTCACGTTCCGAAGGTCCCGGGTTCGATTCCTGGCAGAGGTTGTGGTAAGCATGTTAGACTCACGTTCCGAAGGTCCCGGGTTCGATTCCTGGCAGAGGCTGTGGTAAGCATGTAAGACTCACGTTCCGAAGGTCACGGGTTCGATTCCTGGCAGAGGTTGTGGTTAGCATGTAAGCCTCACGTTCCGAAGGTCCCGGGCTCGGTTCCTCGCAGAGGTTGTGGTAAGCATGTAAGACTCACCATCTGAAGGTCCCGGGTTCGATTCCTGGCAGAGGTTGTGGTTAGCATGTAAGACTCACGTTACGAAGGTCCCGGGTTCGATTCCTGGCAGAGGTTGTGGAAAGCATGTAAGACTCACCTTCCGAAGGTCCCGGGTTCGATTACTGGCAGAGGTTGTGGTAAGCATGTAAGACTCACTTTCCGAAGGTCCCGGGTCCGATTCCTGGCAGAGGTTGTGGTAAGCATGTAAGACTCACCTTCCGAAGGTCCCGGGTTCGATTCCTGGCAGAGGTTGTGGTAGGCATGTAAGGCTCACGTTCCGAAGGTCCCGGGTTCGATTCCTGGCAGAGGTTGTGGTAAGCATGTAAGACTCACGTTCCGAAGGTCCCGGGCTCGATGCCTGGCACAGGTTGTGGTAAGCATGTAAGACTCACGTTCCGAAGGTCCCGGGTTCGATTCCTGGCAGAGGTTGTGGTAAGCATGTAAGACTCTCGTTCCGAAGGTCCCGGGTTCGATTCCTGGCAGAGGTTGTGGTAAGCATGTTAGACTCACGTTCCGAAGGTCCCGGGTTCGATTCCTGGCAGAGGCTGTGGTAAGAATGTAAGACTCACGTTCCGAAGGTCACGGGTTCGATTCCTGGCAGAGGTTGTGGTTAGCATGTAAGACTCACGTTCCGAAGGTCCCGGGCTCGATTCCTGTCAGAGGTTGTGGTAAGCATGTAAGGCTCACGTTCCGAAGGTCCCGGGTTCGATTCCTGGCAGAGGTTGTGGTTAGCATGTAAGACTCCCGTTCCGAAGGTCCCGGGTTCGATTCCTGGCAGAGGTTGCGAATTTATTCATCTACTTTTTCAACAGATTTGCTACTGCATATGCTTAACAAATTAAAAAGGAATACAATTTAAGATATTTCCAAAAGAAAACAACATTATTCTGATAGTAACTCCCTTTAAGTAACTGAAACATATTATCGCATAACACTTGCTAATACTGTTGAAAAGCTTGTAGCACAGTCTTTGCATTCATATAATGTTTAATATTTTTATATTCAACAAGTTGTTTGTTTATAAGGTTAAGATTGATTTTTGCTCAACCCCACAGCTTTTGATCTTCTACAGACTAATCACCTGTCTCCCGCAGAAAGTGTCTGGTTATGAAACTGATAATGTTCCTTTTTCACTATATACTCGTACATCCAGAAAATGTGTCTTAGAAATCAGAATATAGTGTTGGAATGTCATTATAAATTTAATTTAAATTAGTATATGTATGAAGCCCAATGAAAGAGCATGCAATTGAAAATCGGACAAAGAATTTATCTCATTAGGTTTCTTGTCCAACAGTTTTTTTTATTATTTTGAATTGAAATTTGTTTTGAAAGGCTTTATATATATTTTACTCATACAGATTTTTACGCTGCAGCAAGTGACTTATCTAGTTTTTACATGTGATTATGTTTTAATTAGTGGCATAATTTTACAATGGACCTAAATTTATCACATTTTACAATGGACCTAAATTCATCAGCTACACATTTGACGCAATAAATGTATTGAATTGAATGTTGGACACATGGGCATGTGTCCCGTCAATATTTCAAATGGACACTGGCCCTCCTATGCTCAAAGTATGTGTAAGAATAAATGTAACATGGCTAAATTAAATCTACATCATTTATTACAACCTGCTACTGCTCAATAACTTTAATTATTATCATGCAACTGCAAATACTCACTATTTTTCAAACTGTAAAAAAACATAGTTAAAGGATAAATATCTTCTTCGAAACATAACAGGAGGGCCAGTGTCCAGGTGACATATTAACGGGGTGGGGGCATACGTCCGGGGTAGCAAATGTTAGGGAGGGCATATGTATGCCTGAGTAAAAATTGATGGGAGAGCATGTGTCCGGATAACTATTGAATTGAATTGGCAACAAATACAATTTAAAACGGCATGATTAAGAGAAAAACAAGATTCTGTGTTTAATAAACACACATGCCCCCCGGTTGGTGCAGGATAGCCCATTTCTTAGTCCAAATTAGGTCAAGGTCAAGGTCAAAGTGAGGTTGGGTGATATGGGTGGATTGGGAATGGTCACATGTAACAACTGTGTAAATATCCAAGTATTGTAGCGGTTTTGGCGTAAAATCTACTTTAACCAAGAAATTTCTATAATGTGAATTATTCTAAGTGCAAATTAAGTCAAAGTCAAAGTGAGGTTGAGTGATATGGGTGGATATGGAATGGTCATAAGCAACAACTGTGTAAGTATCAAAGTGTTCCAAGCGGTGTTGGTGCTAGACGAAACGGTAAAATCTACTTAACCTTGTCACAGACGGAAGGACTGGATGGACGAACGGACAGGACAATCACTATATGCCTCCCGCATCAAGATGCCGGGGGCATAAGAATAATTACACAACGACGATATATTTATTTCAAAATTTGATTTACATTTTTACGAGGCAATATTGTATTCTAACTTACCATTTTGAATATTATAAAATGCCAAGCAATGGTTAAGTCAAATTTATAATATTCAACAAATGTTACAGTAAATAAATGAATATTTTCATTTAGACATTTATCACCACTGTATTTAAGGTGACATGTGTCATCCCTCTCTAATTGCCAAGAGTGCCCAGTGATACGTAATAGCGAACAACTGGACTCCTTCAGAGCTTTGATTTAACAATATACCACCACAGTGTGCCATAAGAATCTGATTGTGGAATGCTTTTCCAAAATATTAGCGCCCATTAGACTACAGTATGGCTGATTAACCGAAAAAACTATGCCGTGTCACCCTAATTTCGTTGGTCTTATTTACGATTTTGGCGCATGCGCGTTAATACTTTCTGTTATCTCACCACTGAGTTGGATGAAACCCAATATGCTATCCTCTCTTTGCAAACAAAGTAAATAAAATACCGATTTTTGTTGCTATTTCATGTATATGTTATGTTCGTGTACCTCATCCTACTGATCTGTATCGTCTGGAAGCTTCTCGTAATTTCGTGGGTTCTGATTGGCTGGCCTACTTTGGTTGGGAAAGAGTGTTTACAGCAGCAATTTACTTTTACTTTGTTTGTGCTGTAGCCTGTGCTTACCAAAGAACGAAAAGCTTGGTGAAAACCAGTGTTTTGAAAAAATTTATTATTATAAATACACAATCCTTATCATAATTTTTAAAAGGTAACAATATAGGCCTGACAAAATCTACACACTTGTTCAATTTCATTCTGCAGGTTTGACTTTAGGTTTCATGAATCTATACATATTTTTATTTTGTTAGTTAATTGTTCATAAATATTAAATAAATGATAAACTTGCACGCAGCGATTCGTGCATCGTCAATTACCAACGTTCGACCCATTCCACTCCTTTCCAGGAATAAGCAAACCCAGTACAATACACTTTACACTGTATTATGAACATTAAACGATTTTCAAATAAACGTCAAACCTCATTATTTCGAAGCGGTAGATGAGACGTAATAACAACTATTCCAATTAACATCTCCATGTTTTCTGAAGATCCAGAAATGAAGATGCATATATTGCAAACATGACTGCAATAGCTACAACAAAGAGCATGTATTGGCTATTAGCAAGCATGCAGTGCACAAAGAGAAATTATGACTGGACACAAAAACAAAAGAATTCTCAAATATGCAAAAAGAAACTGAAAAATCTATTCAACCCATACAATCAGTGGTGTTTGAGTGGTCAACAAAAATACATATGAGAGAGCGAATTTGTTCTTAAAACATTTTCACTGTATTAAAAACTTGACAGACTGTGCAGGATCTTGCAGATACTTAATAATGTGTCAGGTCGGACCAGCACTGTAATCAAATAATAATTGGGCCAACCTTAACACATTGTTTGTTTGCCATTGAAAAACAAGATTCTGTGTTTGATAGCCCATTTCTTAGCCCAAATTAGGTCAAGGTCAAGGTCAAAGTGAGGTCAGGTTATATGAGTGGATTGGGAATGGTCATAAGTAACAACTGTGTAAATATCCAAGTGTTGTGGTAAGCGTTGTTGGTGCTAGACCATCCGGGAAAATCTAGTTATCCAAGAAACAGCCCAGTTGAATTATTCTTAGTGCTATTAGGTCAAGCCAAGGTCAAATGGAGTTTCTTGGATATGGGTGGATAGGGAATGGTCATTAGGAACAACTGTGTAAGTATCCAAGTGTTGTAGTAAGCATTGTTGGTGCTTGACTATACTTTAAAATCTACTTAACCTTGTCGCGGACGCAGGGATTTCAAGAGACGCAGAATCCTGCGTTTTAACGCAAGCAAATGGAAATTGACTCGTTTTTGACGCGAGCATAAAATCTGCCTTGGGTATATTTGACGCAACAAAAAACTGACCCGCTCGTCAACACCAGTCATACACAGCGCAAGTGCCATGGTAATGACTCGGCTCAGGTACTACTAATTGACATTACATCTGTGTATTTTAAACACGGTCTGTCGATTCAAAAGACGCCTCGGGCAATCTCCCCTAACTCATCGTTAGTGTCCATCAATTACTGTAGAAGCTTATGGTGTCTTTTTTCGCCGCCCATTGTTTCATTTTTCTGATCATGTCGCATACCTCTATTGTGATGTGCAATGGCTCTAGTCTCTCTCTTCGGCGTTTCTTCTGTTGGGTTGGACTCATTGTTTGATTCACGTCCACTTGCTGCGTCATCCAAGTACAATCAGCGTTCACATTATGGTATATATTACAACAGGATCAAATTAAAAAAGCATTTCTACAATAAATATAACTTACACACCTTTGTTTTCTTTTTTTCGTAAAACAACTGCAATTAAAATCTTTTTGGTTTTACAATTATTAATTTCTTACATATAAAATTATCGTCTTGAAAATGCGGACAGAGAAAATTAACATACATAGACTTGTTAACAAATAAAATCAAGATATAATTACTTTTAAACATAACCGTTCATATCATTTTCATGAGCAACTAATTCAACAGTCCAATTTTGACATTTTGCAACTAGTCGTACGGTCGAGTCACGTTTGGTGGTCGGACAAAATATTTGATTTCTCCGCACAAAACCTATTCTTTTTAATTAAATGAATACTGCTTGACTTGTAAGTGATGATCAATTGTTACACAAAAATACACCAACAACCATCATCACAATGAAATGTACGGCTACAAACTTATTATTTTTGTTTCAAATCTCGAAACACTGAGTGATCATGTCTTTTAAAACAAGTGCTCTTAAAATACTAGGCATAACTTTCAGAATATATGTACGTAATGTCATTATCTGTGTTCGGAGAACTTAATTTTATTTATACTCTGCTGCGAAATAAAATATAAAATTAAATAAATATATATCACTTACTGCCTTTTATGCTGTTTGCAACTAACTGATCAACGGCGTAGAGATCACCAATTTCCGGTTTAGCTCACTGTACGCTTAAAAACTGTGATAAAAACCCTCTTCGTACTACTACTGAGCGTCTTGCTCGAGCGTCATGCCCCAGTGAATGAGCATCAAACTCTTTAGTCGCCGTAAAATCAAAGTACCAGATTTTTTTTACGAGCCTGATGCCCATTCACTGGAGCATGACGCTCAATAGTACTTAGTACCTAAAGAGCATCTTGCTCGTCGTTAAGCATGATGCTGTGTCAGACATTGAAGACCGTAACATCGTACTCCACGGTGCTCGTAATGTTGCATAGTAAAGAAATAACACGTCACCAGTCGCTAAGAACCGCTAAGAACAGGTATATAAACATTATTTATAAGGTTTGTACAGTAACGACTGACCGTGCCTGATTAATAAAACCTTGTTCAGTTTGCGTGTAGAGGTATCACTTAAAGTACAGTTGCTAACTTTCTATACAAGGAACTTATAGGGACATTTTCCGAAGTGATATGCACACTTAAAACGCACAGTATACTATGTTTTATGTTCATGTAATAATACTTAAATTCTGAATAAACAAATGTTTTTAGAAAGCGTTTGAATTCGAAGCGCTTTTGGTGGTTTTAAACGAACTCACTATAATTTACACAATAGTATGCATTCCGAGATATTTGTGTGTAGACAATAAATAGGAATCAAGTTAGATAAAACGAATAGACAGTTGTCATGGGTTATGTTTGCTATAAGTACTCTTATTAGAAGATTGCTAATGTTTAACAAATGTATTTAACCAGCGTATAAACCATGGGTGCAAGAACCTCAAAATCGATTGGCATTAGTTATTAACAAGTGAGTATTCCATATTCACATATATGTATACCTGAAATTAAATCCCTTATAGTCCTGAAGTCATAGTTTCGTGTATTTTGTTTATTTTCGTTTGTTCATTTTCAAACAAAGACATACATTATCAAGTAATCAGAATTCCAAGGCTAGTAGTTCGTATTTTCAAAGCGTCATATCTATCCTTTTTATTAAACAGTAATCTAGTATTCTATATGAATATTACCAATGTCGTGCGTAATTATGTATTATAATACTCATTTTTGTAGAAACATTCCAAACACAATTACCATTCCTTCGATTTAATGTATACCCTGTGGGCCTTTATGACATTGTGACACTGTCATTTGTGTAACTCGCAAAATGACATATACGATCTATAGGGAGAATCGTAATTGTGGTTATTAATTGCTTTTTATTTATTTATATATCAAATTATATAGTAAAACACAGCATTAAAACATTTGGTGTGGTAATCTATGTGACCACCACTATGCGATGTAGTCACTTTTGTAATTGCTCGTTGCAGACTGACCGAACTTCTTCACATCATCAACAATTTCAGTCACCATGGCTTAGCTTTTCCACACGGTAAGGACAGTCTTACCTTCCATTTTGTTGAACACATTTCGCAAGTCATTTCGAAAGTCGATGATGGTTTGTCTATTGAGACCTTCCTGGGACTAAATGTTTTAAATAAAATTGATATGAAACTTAATCTAAATACAGAGACTTAGATAAAGATATAGAAATGTAGATCATACATATTTAAATGCTACCTCATTTTACTTAATGCGCGTTTATTCAATACACGCTCTTTATCGACAATATAAACTGTGTCTATTGGGAGATGGCGTTAAAAGAACTAATCTTGTTGATACCAAACACTCATATTTCAGTAGCTTAATGAGCTTTAATGAAAACTGCGACTAATCGGACATTTCGTGTGTGAAAATTTTGGGTGTCCACGGCACGTTTACTGATGTTTTTGTCCACTCGTCCAGATTTAGATGAAACGTTTAAAATAAATTCATAATTGATGTTTCAGTGCAAACACTTAGAAACACTTCATCCCAATCAATGAATAAAGAGGAAATGGTGAAAAAGTAAGTTATTTCGTCGTGCCTCAGAAAGTTGCAATTGTTTTGCTTAGATCAATGTAAAATCATCGACTCGGAGTTATTAAAGTGTACTTCAGTTAAACATTTTTATTTTTATTTAATTACTGTTTAATTTGAAATGCAATGCTATGAAGTACCGCTTTATTTACATTTGTGTTGCGATTAATTGTGGGCCAAGTGTAATGTTCGGCATGCCTTTACACCGGCTTAAACACCCGATGCTTTGGAGTGCTCGTTCCATGGCGATGACCCCATATTTAAAAAATTATGTTTTGAATTGTACGTATTGTACTTTGTTGTATTCGAAATTGATCCTTGTCTCAAATAAATGAACACATGATGTTAATAAGGGTTTATCTCCTGCTGATGTTTCTAGTTTTTTATTTATCTTATATTTTAATTACACGCATGTAATAATGAACTAATATGTTGATGGTCCAAGCTCCTTTGGCGTAAAACATGCACTAATTCTAATAAGTGTACAAATCCATGGAAGAAATGTACATCAGCAAAAGAGAAACCCTCATTCATTTGAAATGAACCTTTAGTTAAGGAAAGTGTCCTATTGCTAATACAACAAAAAACACACACCACACACACAACTAGAATTAACATTAGAGATATATATCAAACGAATAACAAACTGTTATTCAAATGTTTTAATTATTATTACAGAATTAAGGAGCTTACTTCGGAAGCGGTAAAATACCTTCGATCCTCTGAATTAAAACATGGTACGTTATTCGACATAGTTGAAGTACTGGTGTTGTTTTCAAAGAAAGTGAATCATGGACAAGTTGAGTTACTTCTATATAATATTAACACTTAACAAATCATGGACAAGTTGAGTTACTTCTATATAATATTAACACTTAACAAATCATGGACAAGTTGAGTTACTTCTATATAATATTAACACTCAACAAATTAGATGTTGTAATGAGCTGTTATGTTTCATCAACAGAGTGAGTTATTGTTTATATTCAATGCAATGTTTACACTATGAACACAAACTTAGAGATATACCCGAACAGCTACTCAAAATGCACTTAAATATTTTAACAATTTTAAATGTTTATGTTCTTCTTTAGAATCATTTAATATAAATGCCACTTAAATCTTCCACTTAATAAATGAAGGTTTGTCTGAAGCAACACGGCCTATGAAGACGCCGATGTCAGATATTAGCTCGAGGTAACTTTTTTTTTCTTAGAATTACAAAATATACATGTACTGTACTTTATCAGATATGCAAACCGTTTTTTTTAATTATGCTAATCAGGAGTTTGAATGAGAGGATCAGCATCTTTGGACATGTGTTAAAAAAGACATACATGTTGTAAATTAGGCTGAAATAGTTGGTTCCAAAATTCCAAAACATATGCTAAAAACACTTTAGATACGTTTTCCTATATTCGATGCGGCCATTTATATATGTTACCAAATTGGATGGACACGAAAGACTGCATATGTAACTTCAATTCAACATTCTATTAAACATCTCAACAAAATATACCTCATGGATAGATTTATTTAGGATGAAATACACCTTACAACACATAACATACTCAAATTTAAGACACATAACAATGGCATAATTAACCAAATTAAAGGTATCTTTGCTCTTTGAAATTTGCGTAAATAACACTTATGCATGCATAACACTTCACCGTTTTACTTTACTGTAACTGTATTATTTAGTTTACATTATTTTACTCACATAAAAGTTAATATGGAACACAAGCTATTGTTTATAAGTATCTGACGTAATATTAGTTTTAATAAACAAATAAAACAGAGTTTTCACTGAAAACGTGATCACAATACGTTTAGAATATTGGAGTCCAAGTAGAAAAAAGCAGTTCAAATGCATTTACGTTACATTGCAGATTACGGGAGATAAGCACAGAATGTTTGACGCTTGTTATTTTGAGAGAAGATAGCAAAGCAGGTACATTTCTTTACGATATAATTACATACTATTAAAATATGTTTTAATTAATGTGTATTAAATAGTTAAACTATATTTTAGTTATTGTTGTATAAGTTCGTCTAGTGTTGTTAACTTATATAAACTATGTGTTTATATAATTTTCGCGAATATCCATTGATCACTTCCATCTTACTACTTGAAGTTAGCTTTATACTCATTAATTATGTTCTTACTAAAGCGCCTGGCTTCTATATTATATTACCTTTGTTAAATGTTCTGTTATAGATTCAGATTCAGATCCGAAAGAGCCGAATGACAACGAATCGCTTGTGTATAGACCTAAAGTTGTGGACGCGTCATCGTATGACGTTTTATTTAATTACCGTAGTTTTTGTTCGCTGGCATTTGTTTGTAGTTATTACATGAATGCTTATTATGGAAACGAAAGTAATGATTGTTGAAAGATAGCATGTCTTTTCCATAGAAACTATTTTAGATAACAAAACGGACATGTATGTCCCTTTTAGTTCACCTCGTTCGTAGAACCAACTCAACGTTTAAGATCCCTGTAGACTCTCCGGTGTACATGTTGGGTCCGCAACTAATTCACTAGGTCGAATATTTTGCAGACAGTTGAAACTTGATCAGTTTGTTTTACATACTATATGAACTTCCCGTCATTTATGGATTGTCTGTGGTCAAATGTTATTTTGGTCTGTTTGGGAACTTCTCCGGTTAAAGGAGCGTGACTAACTTGGATACTATGTTATGCAACATAAACGGATGTTTATAACTCATATTTATTTTCCAAGGCACCAGTTTGACACTAGCTCATTCTTTTCATTAGTTTAATTCAATTTAGAATTGTTCGCAAACCCTAAATTAATCACTGGTTAATATTAATATAGAAGAAAGAAATGTGGCCACATGTTGAAAAGTTTACTCAACACACCTGACAAATATAGTTTAGCTTCATTTTTAAAATGTACATACCCAAATGCAAATCATAGCTGCTTTACTTGGTGATAATCAGGCCAAGTTGCTCTAATAGTACCTCCACGTGTGGAGTTTCTTTCATTATGTCCAATTTTTCTTCAGTTGTATTGAGTCGACGAATGCGTTAAAGTTGCAGCAAAGAAATCATTGCATGTACATTAGAAAATGACCCATATATTAGTTTCATAATAGGTCATTATCTAGGCGTAGCCCTTGATTTCAATATTATGGTGTTTGGTAAGCGTGTTGTTTGCGTCTGGTTTCATATTGTACAGTATGTATTGATATAATAATTTTGCAGACAAACAGCTTTCCAGACGATCGCAGAAGAAATAATACCTCAAATATGTAGTAAGCATTTCTATATACTTTGATTTGTATTTGGCAATGTGTGCAGTTAACAGAAATATGTCATGAGATTCCATATTAAACAGTTTAAAAGTACTTATCAAAGGATGAGTTTTCACGTCTTAATGTGTCAATGAGAAAGGGTATAAGAGGGGGAGAGGGATGAACAGATATTTGAACGATTGCTGGTCGTATCGGCAAGTGATACTAATTCTGATCAAATTTGTTCTTTCTTGTTCGCTCTTTAATACAAATATGTGTTGATTTGGGGTGGTACTCTCTATGACTGTTTTTAAATTTATCTTCGATTTATATAATTTGATTCTCGTGACGCTATTTTAAACTACTTTTCAACAGGACGTGAAAGCTTCGAATACTCTGCAAAGTCGCTGGGAGACTATTCTACCTTTGCTGATAAGATCAAAGGTCTAAATTGGGAAATGCAATGGTGGGCAGCAATATTTTAATTAACCAATCACAAAACTAGCAAGCTATGCACACTTGTATTTTGTATTCCATAAGTTTCATGTTTTGTATCTTCAATTGAACGATTTTGAGTACAGCTTACACACTTGCATTGTTTTAGTAAAATTATCAATTATGTGCCCTCCTTTGACTTATGTATCTGTATCGTTTAAGCTAGACTAGTCAAACATGAAGACAAATTAAACAAGCTCACCAAGGTGTCATCTCTTATTTGTGGCTATACTAATATAAGTAAACGAAGTCTTTATTGAAAACGCAGCCTTTGTTGAGGCATTTATTTTTCATATTATTATATCAAAATGTCTAAAAGTACTAGAGTCTCAGTTTAAATAGAATATTGCGATTATCATAACATTTATTGCGTTTATAATGCACACGGTTATGCCAGTGTGTTTGCTGCATAACAGTGCATTGGCGTTCATGTATGCTAATTGTATTCACTATTTATCATGTACATACATGTGTCTCCAACACAGTTCATTACCACATTATTAAGCATATAGGTGTGTGCTTTTCAGGCAAATAGATTTCAGAAAATACAACGAGCGAATTGGTAACCATTGTTTGTTATTGAGATACGTTAAGTCGTCTTCTGGTTCAAGTGTATCGAATAAATGCTTCAAAATCAGACGAAGGACGAACATTTACCGGTTACAATCCACCCTCAACATGCGCTTTAACAATTCGTGAAGACACTTTTTATGGATTTATTTATTGTTGTCAATTCAATGTTATTATTGATTGTGAGAGAATTAAAGGTTTCTGAAATGAAAGACGAATGAAGGACGAACAACGCAGGAAACTCTATGTCAATGCTATACATTTGATTGCCGCGTATTTCGACACATTTCCATTTATAAACATGGGTCAAATATATCTGCAACATTGCCTGGGGCCATATCTACCAATATGCCTGCAACATTGCCTGGGCCATATCCACCAAGCCCCTAAGGACAATCTTAACTTAAGTCATATTTAAGGGGCAATATCATGTAACATTTTAGATCAGAAAAGCAATATTTTATATTTTAAATATGGTTAGATAAGAAATATCTGTTGATTTTTTACCAGATTAATCACTAGTCTACATTTCGGTACAGGGTTGCTATTTAAGTATGATTTATCAATCGCATGGAGCGAATACAATAATATGCTGATTTTCGGATATGTCCAATTCATTATGTGATCTCGAGATAATTAAGAACAGCGTAAGTTTTATTAACATAAATATTTAAGCCCACATACCATAAACATTTCTGATATGTACTGGGTACTGTATAGCATAGAATATATAAATATCAATTATTTGTTCAAATCGATAGTGAAGCAATCATTTCAATCACAAATCATTTGTGTCTTATTGCAACTGATGATTGCAGTTCTTTCAGATTTCTTACAATGCTCCATGTTTAATCTCGCGTGTTTATATTTTTACTGTGTAATACTAATTTTGATCTCATATACATTGATTAGTGCGATTTAAAGATTCGATCTAAAATTATAGTGTGCCATTGAAAATCAATGACACTCAATTATTGTTCAGATCTCTCTTGCCTTGTTATTGATATATCATGTGTAATAAGAAATATTAATAAAACTTCCAGTGACTTTATTTTTTGACAAGTATCTAACACGCAATTATTGAAATTACACTTATTGTGTACTATAATCTATATTTTGAGACACATCTTATATCTGCAATGACTTAACCGAGCAGGGCACAGCAACGTTGAAACAACGTTGAATTGATCAGTTGCAAAATCATAGAACGCTCCGCCTTTCTGTTTGTCATAGGTTGCTTTTCTACAGATTTGAAGACAATTGATTGGATTATGCAACCATGTGCGATTATTAACCACTGAAATATAAACCGTTAATTGGTCAACTCACTCCTTGATTGACCAGTCACAACTGGTCAATAAGGAGTACGGGTAATTTCGTCAACGTTGAAAAATAGCGAAAACACGTTGAAAAACATTCATTCCTTTTCATATAGTTTTATTATAGTAGCTGACCTTGAAAATACATACTTATAATAAATACATTAAAACAACCAAACATAATGCTATATGTAATGTTTATTTAGCATATGCCATGAGAGTAAAACTATACAAAATTGACAATAGTTATGCTTAAATACAACATTGCGTAAACACAATATGCAACCATACCTTTACAAACAGCTAAATATGTGTGTAGAATAGGACAAGGGACTGAATCTCACAAATGGACACATACAAGACAAGGGACATAAACACTACAAAATACTAGTAGACAAGGGACATAAACACTATATGATACTTGTATATAAATAGATACAATTCAGAATACAAAATTGACCTATTCTGCATGTGTTTACTTCAAATACATATATATAGAGGATATTTTTATTAACACCTTAAGTGTAAATTATGAGTGATAAATAATGTTTTCACTTAGACAAAGTAAAATAAAAGCTGACTAACATACATGGTAAAATTTATAACTTATTCATATTAATTGATCACTTTAAATCACTCTGTCATACAGTTTAACATCATTCTTTACAATGCATTGCGAGTACTTTCAATCTTAAATTAGTTGTATTACTTTCTTGAGACATTTGATTTACCACCACATTGTAAATATTTAGTCTCACAACTTTTATTTAAACCCGGCATCTTAAATTTTTGCAGTATCTTTAATAAGAGATGAGTCAGTGGCTGTGTAGCTTTGCAGTAGACAACGCATCTTGTCAGGTCTTTTCCAATGCTGCACCAGGGTGATTGAAGCACACCAGAATCTGAATAAAATGATTACAAATTTTGTCTTATGTTTTCTCTTGAATAAATGTTAACAAACTAAGTTAATTCTGACTAAATACTATTAGAGAATACATATTCATATCATCGGAAAATTTATATTTGTGGTCACTGCAATATAAAAATACAAAGTGGTTGCATTGAATTCACATATTTAAAGCAATTAAAATTTTAACTTAAAATAATAAACACAAATATAAACACAGGTATTTTCCCTTCTGAAATAATATGGCTTTTCAGATTTAAAACGTTTTAATCTATATTTGTTTGTTTAATGTGATATTATTTTTCAACAGAAACACACGTAAATATATTCAAGAAACAGAAACAAATATTTTAAAGCTTTGACACTTTTGTTGTTTTTTTTTTGTTCCAAAGAAGCATCATAAAGGACGGGCGATAATGGAACCTACATGGAAAGCAAATCAAGTCATTTCACACCACAGGACTGTGTATAGTAGTAATGCTTGTCATCTGATGATGCAATGTAGCACTGGAAAATTGAACACAAATTAAATTCTAAAACTATGTATATGCGGTATTATGACAAGAAATGACATACATATCAAATGTCACTTTCATGTTACAAGAGAGCACTTGCTTCTTATTTGGTTTAGATTCGACAGGTCTCGTCCTGGTTATTCGATACCTCGCCCAGAGCATGATTTCAAGTTTCAATTTAGATCAGAAAAGCTTTAAATGAGTTTCTCTGTTTTCTGACTTAAAACGGGACCCCATTGTGATCATTTCAGATGTGGGACCCGTTTAGATCATACAACATTTTTGGTGCGTGCAACTTGAAAAAAAGATTCTGACATGTCAGACCCTAGCGAAACACATTTATAAACATTCAAAGAATATTCCGAACACATTTTTATTTTGGCAAATTATCTAATTTCATGCTGAGAGAGGGATTTCCTACGTGAAACCCGGTAACGATCACAAATTACATGGAAAACGGTCCCCGCTTAGAAAATGTGCACCGAGTAAAGTCAAGATCTAGGGCGAGGACATACACGAAACAAACGTTAAATAATTTCTAACTGATATGGCTGGAAAGTGGCCGGAATTACTATATTAAAGCACACTATTAACGAGTATAAAAAGGCAAAATTTACCTGTTTCTGCGAGAACGTCGCCATTTTGATTCCCTTTAGATCATCAGGTGATTACCCCCTCTGTTTATATTATATCTAAATTTTTAATGACTTTTATTACACATGTAGTGGTTTTGTATATAAGATTTTAATGCATAAATACATCTTTTTATTACATGCAATACCTTGTTTTAATGTAATACAACCATTACGAATATTTTTATCTTACACATGTGTAAGATAACATTGTGAGCGCTTTCATTGGCTACATATTTTTTTATGATCAATCGCATGACGTTACTTTGGTGAAATAACGTCGTCAACATGAAATGACGTCAATGCAGTAAACTTTTAGGATTTATCGACATGCTTTTATAAAATTGGAAGCATTTGTTTTTCGTTTGAACGCATGTGATAAAAAAGATCTGACACTCGTTGTCATTTCATATCATGTTTGAATAAACTCGTCCCGGAAATTCGTTAGTAAGCTCGCCAAAAGCTCGCTTATTAACAAAATTCCTGAACTTTTTCAATAAACTATGATATGAAATGACAACTCGTGTCAGATCCTATATATATTTTGGCCATGTAACTGTGAGTGATGTGCTAAAACTTTGTGCAAAGTCAAGATGAAGCAAGTGACCATTTGAACGAGTTGTTTTCTTCATTAACATCGCATTCGCCATTCAAGCTGATTTAAAATAAATATACAGTACTTCATATCTAGCTTAGGGCGTAACATGTTCAGTGACAATAACACTCTGTTCTTCGTTGCGTTTTTGTACAGTTTTATAATCAAGTTTAATTATATTGGAATCGTTAACAGAAGACAGAGGAAAGTTGTATCAACGAAGAGGAGACGATGAAGACAAACCTCTGGCCTCTGAGCACATGGGCATTACGTAAAATACCTAATTATACCACAATTATATTGTTATGGTTTTCTTCAAAATATAAAGTATGTGTAATACATTTAATTATTTCCTTCTACTGTGAATATCGCATAAAATGGCTGTATGATATGGACATTCAGAAAAAAATACATAATAGAAAAGCTTTCATGGTATTGCTTTTCAGTAAAACAGAAAAGTCAACGGAGAGAACGCTGATTCGTTTAAACCAAGGTACGTGCCGCTATATACTGTGTAATGGTATCCATATATTTGTTTTACTACGGATAAACATATGCACGTTAAGTAATGTCCTACTGTTTATTATATCCCCCATTAATACTTGAGTAGATGAATCAATAATACGAATGCATAATCATGAATCTTGATCGAATGCACATGATAGGTCGCGGTGGCGTAGTGGATATGGTTTACGCAGAGCGATCGCAAGGTCCCGGGTTCAATCCCTACGCTGGAAGCGTTCTCAAGATCTCCTCCAAGGATACCAAGTACTGGTTCTAACCAGGAAACAGACTGGAGAGTGTCTCAAATTCGCCTTAATCTTTCCATGCAATTGAGCTAAAATAAATAGGTTTAAACTAAACTAAATGCACATGACCAAAACAACGTATTTTAACAGGTGCACTTGCTATATCCATTATATATCACTTTTTATATCAGTCACATTCATTTCGAGTGTTTTTCTTGAACGTCTTTTAAATAGTCTATTTGTTTTAACTTTAAACTTAACATCACACTACAAACACAAAATAATCTTTATTATTCAGAAATGGAGTCTAATAGTGACTTAGACATTGGAAAACATGAAGACAGTCCAACATGTGATGAAGGGTGGTCGTATTTTAAAGAAAATATGTCGCCATTAGGTGATACCGAAGACCACAAACAGTTGTGAGTAGAACCTATTTGTTTAATCTGTCTGACATAAGCGTATTTGTTTATATCAATAAATACTTTATATTAATTATTAATATAGTGATAAAGCAAATCTTCATATTGATGGGTCACATGCATAAATGAACTAAAATTGTGGGTTAATACGAGTAATCAAACCATGCATGTCGTTGTGGTCATTATGACATGTAATTCAGAAAATTTCACAATAGCAGTTAACTGTGTAAACGGTCACCGTATTGTATAAATATTTAAGTCGTTGCCATATGATATAATAATTGAGGTAGGTACAGGGTACTGTAAGCTTTATCCATAAAAAATTACATCGAGTGATCTTTTTATTTGTTACTAGAACAAAAGTACGTATATTATCAAAAATAAACATTAACTTTTACACAAATGCAGAAAAAAGAAAACAAACAGTCACAGAAAGCACAACAGGAACACTAGCCAGAAAAAAATGGCAACCAGGCAAGTTTTATATTGAATTACTATAACATGAATTATAACTATTACTATTATTGTATTTTATTGTATCACAGAAAATTGGCATTATGTTGCTCTTTGTTATGTTGAATTTAACTTATATATAAACATTGTATTGTGTTTACTGTTTTTATGATTTAGAACTGCTTTGCAACTGAAAAATTGTCCTTACCTTAAATGAATTAACTGCATTCGTTTTTACGCTAAGATCTCGATTCTAATATTTTCATATAGTTTTACTTTCCATAATGCTTTTCAAGATGAAAAAGTGGCCAATTTAATGAGTGTTTTTTTTTCTTTTTGTTAACATTGCCTTTGTTAGTTCTAGCTTAGGGCTGTTCAATTACAATAAATCTGTTTTTTTGTTGTTGTTTTTTTAAGCATTCCGTCCGAGGGTATGTGGGTGATTATTTCCGTTCGTCCGGATTTCTTTTCCGCTCTGTAACTTGAATGTCTGGATGGATATTAATATAACTTTGTTGCGTATAACTCCAATGCCCGTATGTCAAATTTCAAGGTCACATTTCAAGTTCAAAGTTCATGGATTTGTGTTTCCGCTCGATAACATCTGAACGCCTAGAAGGATTTTAATATATCTTCAGAGTATTATTCCCTATGACCAGACGATGTGTTACGTACAACTTCCATGATCATCGGCCAAATGTCAAGGTCACCATTCAATTTCAAAGTCAAGGATTGCAGTTTCTTCACCCTAACTTCTAAACGTCCGGATGGATTTTAATATTATTTCAGATTATTATTTCCCATGACTAGGCGATGTGTCGCATACTACTTATATACTCGTCGGTCAAGTTCTGCGTCAGTGTTACACTCTAAGGTCAAATATTAGAATGAACATTTTGTAGAAAGCACCATTTTTGCCAGCATGTAAGGAAACTAATAACTTGCTGGGAACGAAGATCATTATGAGGCAGTGTGTCACACACAACAAACACCTCTGTTGCTGAAATCTCAAGATATTTATCCAGTGCATAATATTTTACTTTGACATTGTGTTGCCTTCCTCTGACCAGCATTTGCTTCAGGTGCATACGTAACATCCTGTGACAAGCCTTGTTTTTGCATATTTGTATTGTCCGGTAAGTTTAATTATATTGAAACCGTTAACAGAAACCAGAAAGTTGTATCAACGAAGAGGATATGATGAAGATAAGCCTCTGGCCTCTGAGCACACGGACATTAAGTAAAATGCATATTAATTTCCACAATCCTATATTAAAGTGCATATTGTTATGGTTTTCTTCAAAATATAAATTATGTGTTATACATGTATATTAAATTATTTTCATCTACTGTGCAACTCGCATATAATGGCTTTATAACATGGGCATTCAGAAAAAAACATGATAGAAAGGCTTTAATCGTATTACTTTTCAGTAAAACAGAAAAGTCAACGGAGCGAACGATGATTCGTTTAAACCAAGATACGTGCCGCTATATACTGTGTAATGGTATCCATGTATTTGTTTTACTACGGATAAACATATGCACGTTAAGTAATGTCCTAATGTTTATGATATCCCCCATTAATACGTGAGTAAATAAATCAATGATACGAATGCATAATCATGAACCATGATCAAATGTACATTTTCAAAACAACGTATTTTAATAGGTACACTTGCTATATCCATTATATATCACTTTTTATTTCAGTCGCATTCATTTCATATGTTTTTCTTAAACATGTTTTAAATAGTCAACTTGTTTTCACTTTATACATATCACACTACGAAGATAAAATAATCTTTATTATTAAGAAATGGAGTCTAAAAGTGACTTAGACATTGGAAAATGAAGACAACCCGACATGTGATGAAGGCAATTCGTATTGTAAAGAAAATATGTCGCCATTAGGTGATACCCAAGACGACAACAGTTGTGAGTAGAACCTATTTGTTTTCGTCTGAAAGCCAATACAATTTTACTGAGGATGTCATTGATAATCAAATTTGTTAGGTATTGAGAAGTATTTGACTGATTGTTTTCTAAAAAAGAGGTAGGCGAACATTTGTTTGTGTTGATTTTATTTTCAGTATTTCAAACGCCTACCAGATACCAGAGGATAGAATACAGCATTACATATCCAGTAAGCACTGGTGTTTGAATATTTTTTTCGAATGCTTAAAAATATATGCTTGGCATAAAATTACATATAAACATTTGAATTGATAACATATTATGGAATATATACCAATATTTCATAATTGTTATACGGTAATGTGTAATAATATTAACTATTTTACTGATTTCAAATGTAAAACAGAGACAACAAGAATCCTTTCCCTCTTCATTAAGATGTGTTCACATATATAGTTGTTATGCTTTCTCATATTTTATGTATTATTATAATAATTGTATAAGAGCTAAATTACCAGTTACATGGTGCATATTCTATCAAGACAGTTTGGATTTAAATGTACGTACATGTTCTGCACACTTGGTGATTTTCTGTTTCAGAGAATATTCCTTCACTTTTTGTAACGAAATACGATATTTCCAGATTTGTTGTTGGCTCAAAGTCGTGTGACACTGTCATAATGATAGGAGATATGTGCACAAAGTTTAAATTAGACCATACGTTAACAAAAGACGAAAACGCTTTAATTCATTCAAAACAGGTAAACGTATTTTTAACACGAAATGTGCGAATGGCGAATCAATTCTGTCAGTTCCTAAGGACATCTGTAACGATCGACAATGTTTCACAAGAAATGACCTCGAAGAATACGCCGGTTATATTGATAGCTGGCGTTGAACAACAAAATGTATTTTTAGACTACTTTAGTACGTTTAAACAAACCGATGGACCTAGGAAATGCATTTTGCTTGTGGGAAATACTGACAATTGTCCACAGAGTGTGTACCCTAGAAATATACTGATCGGGTATGCTACAGATAAAAACATAATGCAAGCAGTGGATGATTTGCTGGAGCGTTACATGTTCGGATTATTAAAAGACCTGTCCGCGCGTCTATGGGATAGCAACACAAATGCCCCACTTGGTACGTCTATATAACTCCTAATTCTGACACAATTATACCGATGTCAGTAATATAATTATATAATAGTTTCTTTTTTATTTAAAACAATTGTGTATTTCTTATTTGTAAGTCAAAATGCATAAATTATTCCAGTTTTGTTTTTGTTTTAAAGCAGATGATGTTCGATTGCTAGAGGTGTGTGACAATATTAGACGCGCATTAAGCGCAGCGAAGTACCAGCTGCAGAATGGCCGAATTTTCCTCCAAAGAGGACATGCTCAGGCTACATTGAAAAGGTCCAACTTATTTCATTTATGCTATTTAAAACATGTCATTGCATGAACGTTTTCAACAATAATAAAATATTAGTATGAATATTGTAGTATAAATCAACTCCCTAGACAGCAAATCGATAAACGTGCCGCTGCTTATATAGATAATACTAGATTAGTGTTCAAGGCCAGACCTTCAGGTGTTCTAAGCCTCGCATGATTCACTTCTCTGTATTCATCACTAATCTTAGTATTCTATTCATCCTATCGTTTTTTTTCTTTCAAATTATATAAAAGACAAATGTTTAAGAAACAGTAGAATTTATAAACTTGTAGTACAACTACTTTTACTGATATTCACGACACAATGTTAATAGCTCCATTGATTTTTCCTTTCTTGTTCAATGTAAAATGTCTCCCGAAAATAAAGTTTAAGTTGTAAAACACAAGAAAATATATACCTAATCAGTGTTGTAAAAACGATGAAACACCTTTTTAAAGTAGACTTGGCATTTATATAAATTTAAATATTTAAGGTAATCTGGTCCTCATAACACTTTTGTTTGACACTATTGAAGAAAATAAATAAAGAATGTTGAACGATTCCTTACAAATGCTTTAATTAAAATATATTTCAGATGATTGATTAATCATAATATTATTGACACCACAGTCTCTGTCATTTTAGGCAATAAATGCAGTGGTAAAAACCAATGGCGTTTTGGGTTGTTCAAAGATGCGCGGTGTATTAGTTGTATATATGATCTGCTCCGATAGTAAGGCTGACGATAAAAACAACGAGGACATCGTGAAGGAAATACTGGATAGGTACGAAATCATATCGTACCAAATCATTCGCGGAACGTTCAGGAATGTACACAAACCGGGCGATCCTGTTTTATGGAAGTCAGGGACACATGGCGTATTTGCTGAGAAGCACAACAGATCGGAATACTATGGAAACAATGTCTCTAATGGCCAACTGGGGACTCAAGACGATAATATAACTTCTAGAGACAATAACTTGGTAGCACTTGTGTCTCGACATGTCGTTATTTACGTCAGAAACCAAAGGTAAGATAACACCCGTTATCTTACAGTAGGACAAAAGAATCTTCCTATCGGAGTGATTCCAGATATTCACAATAATGAAGACTTGGATATTCTTCCGATTGACATTTATCCGAACTACAGAAGGCACTGTACAACGATATTCAGATCAGGCAATCCACTCACAGTTGCTTCAACGATCGGCATGGAAAAACGCCAAAGGGATGAGAGTTCATTTTTGGGGACAGGTATCGCAACCTGGATTAGGATACATTCATGAGCCGTTGTTGACCAGCAACCACGATAGTGGGGTTTTGCTTTATTTTGATAAAAAGCCGAAACAACACTCCCTTTTCACGGCCGGGCGATAGTGGTTCTATTGTTTGTGCAGCTAACAGAAATTGCGACTCGTTGTATGCGATAGCAATGCTGAAAGGGGAGTATACACCAAAGGACAAAGACATCACACGTGTAGGACCATTATACGTAGCTCTGCGACTTTGTGATGGACTCGAAATGCTGTCTGAACATTACGGTGCAGACTTCAAGTTGTGTGCTGGCAATTATGAGGAAGAATCAAAGGGTATATTTAATTTTGTACGAGGCATATTTCGATCAGTGCCTTAATACATTGGCCAATCGTCCATTATAATCAGCAATATTTAGTATAACCATCACACAGAATGTGTAGCGTAAATGTAATTGAGACAACTGCCATAGAAATGCAATTTTGAGTTATGTATACTTGATATTTGAAGAACGGTAGTAACGATACGAACTGGAACTATTTCACGGTGGAATCCGATAGAGGTGACTTTAGTTTAATATGACAAAATCATGTTCATCCAGTGCATTATTTTCTACGTTGGTGGAGTTATTGTTTACTAGTGTACATTAGTTACGATTAAACAATACTAAAGATAAAAGTAAACATTATATGATATATGTTTTCCTTCCATTAACATATTCTACTTGCTATATTCAACACAGTTTAAAACGAACATAAAATAAGCCATTGAAACGTATGTGCCAGTTTATACTCGAGTTTTACCAACTTATATACAAACCTGTAATGAACGTCAGAATCGTGATTTCTAAAGAAAGCTGCATCATAAATCAAATTCAAACGTTTCCTTTAACCAATATGCAACTGTACCAGCATTTTCAGATAGGGTTTGCCGAATACTTTTTTTTTTATTTCCATAAACTCCTTCATTGTGACCTGTTCCAATGTCAGAGTGATTAGTGTTTTGTCATTCTCAACAGTGACACTTGGTTAAGCGTTTCAATAGAGCGTTCATCTTCGGCTATATTCGTATAACTGCCATTTATATATTTCTTACTTACTCATGTTAAGGTCATCTTGTACTATATGCATTTTTCTAAGCTATATATTCGTGGATGCGTGTTTGTCTTCACTGTATACATGTGTTTATATAAAAGTTCGGGGTTAGGGCCATCTCAATACTCTTCATTTGGAGATTTTGGAAAAAAGGAAGAAATAAATACGAACACCGTTTAGCTCAATGTTTTGAATGCTCGAACCTACTTTGCCAGTCCTCCGGCCATTTCAAAATATGTGTGGTCGATTGTACATAGTTGCATTATATTCCCACTGTTCATGTGTAAATCTTCAGCAAAATGGAGGCAATTACGTGTATGTATGTAGCGTGCAGCTTCTTCCTTTTCTGATGCCCATTCTAACGCATTAAACTCAAATATATCCATTTACAAATAGCGTGAGAGGAAGGAGATTATACTACTACTTACAAATGTGAACGGTACACTGTAGAGGGATATGACTGATTTTAAGACTATTTCATATGTTTAATTGTACAAACGATTCCAGCGTCCAACAGACAAGTTTCATTCAATTTTTAGTTGTCTTGAAAATTGCTCCAGTCTGAAATAAAAAAATAATACAATATAAATGAACTATATAAAACAAATATTAGGTAAATGTCATGTCCTGGCTGCAACCGAGTAATTCAACGCCAAAATAGTACAAACAGATAACTTTAGGTATAACACAATCAATGTATAAATTTCACATATGTGCACAATGTAAGCAGGTCGCCTTTATTAACGTTTAGTGACATTTTCCTAATTAAGATTGTTTGTACTATATTCAATGTATTTGTATGTATTATGCTAATGTTGTATGCACCCATAATACTTTCAACTGTATGTGAGAATTATAATACATTGACTTTTGTAATTTGATTAAAACTTTGAATTGAGATGTCCTTGTAACTTACGTTTCTGGGACAGTGGAACGATTCATGGTCACTTAACGTTTCTTGGACAGTGGAAGGGTTCATGGTCACTTACGTTTCTGGGACAGTGGAAGGATTCATGGTCACTTACGTTTCTGGGACATTGGAAGGGTTCATGGTCACCTACGTTTCTGTGACAGTGGAAGGGTTCATGGTCACTTACATTTCTGGGACAGTGGAAGGGTTCATGGTAACTTACGTTTCTGGGACAGTGGAAGGATTCGTGGTCACTTACGTTTCTGGGACAGCTAAAAGGTTCATGGTCACTTACGATTATGGGACAGTGGGAGGATTCAAGGTCACTTACATTTCTGGGACAGTGGACGGGTTCATGGTCACTTACGTTTCTGGGACAGTGGAAGGGTTCATGGTCACTTACGTTTTGGGACAGTGGAAGGATTCATGGTCACTTACGTTTCTGGGACAGTTGAATGGTCCATGGTAACTTACGTTTCTGGGACAGTGGAACGATTCATGGTCACTTACGTTTCTGGGACAGTGGAAGGATTCATGGTCACTTACGTTTCTGGGACAGCTTAAAGGTTCATGGTCACTTACGTTTCTGGGACAGTGGGAGGATTCATGGTCACTTACATTTCTGGGACAGTGGAAGGGTTCATGGTCACTTGCGTTTCTGGGACAGTGGAAGGGTTCATGGTCACTTACGTTTCTGGGCCAGTGGGAGGATTCATAGTCTCTTACGTTTCTGGGACAGTGGAATGGTTCATGCACGTGCCACACTGTCTGCTTTGCTCCCACAGGTTCGATCTTTTTTGTATAAAGAAAGTTCACATTATCACGCATAAGTTATTGCTGATCAAATTAAGAAATAATTGCGGTAATAACCAACGGTTTGGTGTTCCGATGCGTAGGAATTAAACGCCGAGGGCGGTAGCCCGAGTGGTTTGATAACGAGCATTGGAACGACAAACCGTTGGTTATTACCGCAATAATCAACTGTCACCCGTTAATTATTTCGATTATAACACGATCTTATATAACATTTGTATTTTTTTAAAGGTTATGAATGAGAACTATTTTTATCTATACTCCGCCCATTTTCCGAGAAGAGCATTCATACGTGCGTTTCAGTGACGTCAATAACTCGTAACAATTCAAAATGACGTCAGCTTTATTGATGAACATTGAGCGACTGACGTCATACTTATCGATATAATACAGTGAAATAATGATGCTACAAAGTGCAAATTAAAAGCATATTAACAAAACGTTTTTGTGAACTTAAGTATAAAATATGTACTACAAGTGTGGTTTTACTGTGCTACATACTGCAGAAAATGATTTGTTTGTCCCAATTTGCTATCGCGCGTTTAAGCACGTGCATTTTAAGAACAATTTCTTCGAATTTCCGGAACTATTTTCAAAACATTAGGCTTCCTCCTATTATTTGTTGCAGAATAACCCACAGTTATTTTCCTTCTTTATCTATGCACCACTAGCCGCGTGCCGTGGTAGAATGAAAATTATACAACACTTCAGCTGCGCCATGGAGAGAGAGAGAGAGGATTTACACAGATTATAATGTGTGGTGTTCACTTATTTATAGTGCTATAAATATATGTTTGCAATCTAAGATGGGCTAAATGTTCGTTGTGCAACAAACGTGTACTCAAAGTTATTTAAAATATCATGTGCGTCTTGTATTGCACAATTTTAAATCGCTAAAGTACCATACACAGGCAGAGGACGTCAACGAATGAAGCACCTTTACAATTGCTTCTTTAACCATCTGCTTTTACAATGGTACGACAGTATTCTAATTAGACCCGCATGATTTACCATGTTATCATGTTATTCCATAACGATTTTCCCGCAGCGTTGGATCCCAAATCGCTGAAGTGGAAACAGTCTGGAGCAAAGTAGGCCAAATCGTAGCCGCCAGTATGTGAACAATACGTAACCCATTAAATGACTAGGCCAAATCGTAGCCGCCTGTCTGTGAACAATACGTAACACATAACATAAGTAGGCCAAATCGTAGCCGCCAGTCTGTGAACAATACGTAACCCATTACATGACTAGGCCAAATCGTAGCCGCCGGTCTGTGAACAATACGTAACCCATTACATAAGCAGGCCAAATCGTAGCCGCCGGTCAGTTAACAATACGTTACACATTACATAAGCAGGCCAAATCGTAGCCGCCGGTAAGTTAACAATACGTTACACATTACGTAAGCAGGCCAAATCGTAGCCGCCAGTCAGTTAACAATACGTTCCACATTACATAAGCAGTCCAAATCGTAGCCGCCGGTCAGTTAACAATACGTTACACATTACGTAAGCAGGCCAAATCGTACCGTTAGTCTGTAAACAATACGTTACACATTACATAAGCAGGACAATTCGTACCGTAAATCTGTGAACAATACGAGATGTGAAGTAGCCGCCAGTCTGTAAACGATAAATTAATACAGGAAAACACATACGTTGGTAAGGCGATCCCAGCCGGTCTATGAAAAGTATCACACAATAATAGCAAAGACTATTAACTACGATGGCTTTCATTTGACCAGTGACTAAATTCAGGGCTATTAGGGCAACGTTAAGTTTAATGTTTAACGAAATCTATTTTATCTCACAAAATATAGATAAAACCACTCTTTGTGAATGTATTAACGTGGTAGGCGATGGACTAGAAATGTAAAAAGGAAATATAGAATTCTGGTATATGAAATTTCATAAAATAAGCTTAAAAAAAATATGATTTTAGACGGGCTTGTTTGTGTGTTCACTCGTCTTGAAACTGGAAAGATTGTTACAATATGTTCCTAAGTGGTGAAAATACAAGTACAATACAAACGCTTTAACACAAACTGCAAGCACAATTTTGTGGCGGCACTCACGTGGTCTGTGACGGGTTCCGTGTCCCGGAAGAAGGGCTGGAGGACCACGACAAAATCGTTGCGGTCGTTGTAGATACCGGAACCGATGAGACTCTGCACGCGGGCCTGGTACTGTTGCGAGGCCTCCGTCAGAATGTTATTGTTGCAGGAGTCCTTGGCGCAGTCGCAGACCATGCTAAACAATGAATGTATCCAAAATGGTATTCATAAGTAATTTACAACTCCAGGTATTTTTATGTTAAATTATTTAAATATAATTTTCTTTGGCTGAGGTTCTTCCTAGTTCCTAATTGTATATAAAATATTGATGTTGATGCTGATGCTGCTGCTGCTGCTGCTGATGATGATGACGATTATGATGATGATGATGATGATTATGATGGTGTTGTTGATGAAGATGATGATGATGATGATGATGGTGTTGATGATGATGATGATGATGATGACGCTTCTTCTTCTTATTATTATTATTATCACGACGATGATGGTGATGATAATGATAATGATGATGATGATGATGATGATGATGATGATGATGATGATGATGATGATGATGATACAGGTAAATACGCAATAGATGGAGTAATTTCGAAGATAACTCTATGCAGTTTGCTCATGCACTAACGTGTAACGTACCTGGTGACAAGGTTACAAAAGAAGCCCTGGGACACCTTGGCCAACGGTTTGATGTCAAAGATTTCCACGAGATTCACGAACGCCTTGGGGACGTTGTCGTAGAGAATCTTTAGGGTTTCGTTGATCTTGGCAACGTAATTAGCCGAAGAGTAGAGGTTCTGAAGTGATGCATAGAAAACATTGGTAGACGTATAGTATGACGGCATACTTCTGCATTCTATAACCAGATTATGTTCGTGGAAGATTTACACATATAAAAAATATTTGCAAAAACTGAAAACACTCACGCGAAGCATTTTACGTTTTCAGATAGCCATCGAGAAAAAAGTCCAGTGCCTACTACTGCTTGCGACAATCGAGTGTTGTTTTGTTTTACAAAATATTCTTACTTATAGCGAAAATGTTAGATTTTCGTAAAAAGTTAAACTATTCCGGCGCGATAGTTATTATTTTCTCATGCAAATTTCCAATCATGCATAAACATATTTAGAATTTCGGAAACATTACGATCGTGAAGTACCAAACAAAAACCTTTTCATTACAGCTTTGCATATTTTCATGAACAAATGACATCCTTTCTTGAAATTGTGTCAAATGTAGTATAGGCCTATATATGTTTTCTTAAATCATATATTCATTTCCACTTTAAGACCTCAGCTTTAACAATGCGCACACCAGCGTTTGTTAATAGTTATACAATAATGGCCATGTTAGAAAAGTCAACTCACTACCAATATTTACACCAAACTATAAGACTAGTCCAAAACATGAAAGAGTATTCGTAATTAAAATGTCTATGCATACCCAACTTACACCACTTAATGTAGCAACTAGTGCATACAGCATATGAAATTAAGAAACGCCTGAAACGCACGGCTACGAACTGTAGGAGTGGACACATATATGTATTACTCCTTCCATTAAGGCACGGCTACGAACTGTAGCAGTGGTCACATATATGTATTACTCCTTCCATTAAGGCACGGCTACGAACTGTAGCAGTGGTCACATATATGCATTACTCCTTCCATTAAGGCACGGCTACGAACTGTAGCAGTGGTCACATATATGTATTACTCCTTCCATTAAGGCACGGCTACGAACTGTAGGAGTGGACACATATATGTATTACTCCTTCCATTAAGGCACGGCTACGAACTGTAGCAGTGGTCACATATATGTATTACTCCTTCCATTAAGGCACGACTACGAACTGTAGCAGTGGTCACATATATGTATTACTCCTTCCATTAAGGCACGGCTACGAACTGTAGCAGTGGTCACATATATGTATTACTCCTTCCATTAAGGCACGGCTACGAACTGTAGCAGTGGTCACATATATGTATTACTCCTTCCATTAAGGCACGGCTACGAACTGTAGGAGTGGACACATATATGTATTACTCCTTCCATTAAGGCACGGCTACGAACTGTAGCAGTGGTCACATATATGCATTACTCCTTCCATTAAGGCACGGCTACGAACTGTAGCAGTGGTCACATATATGTATTACTCCTTCCATTAAGACACGGCTGCGCTGTCATTTTCTGCCACACGCGCGTTGACAGCGGTCACAAATATCCATCAAACTGGATATGGTATTCTTTCCACTTATTAAATTAAACATGCCAACTTTTTACTTTCCACAATGTGGCAGTGGGTATATATAACTTAAGTGTATATATTTCCACTATACTCATTGAGATGTGGGAGTAGATAAATCAATCACCAAGTTCCACACAAATAGTTGACTGTTTCCGACCAAAGCTAGTAACAAATCCCTGCCCTCACCAACTTCCACGTAACCATAGTCCGATCACATGGTGTAAATTAAACTGGAAGACAAGCAGGAAAAAAATCCTTTTGTCGTTGCATGTATGTTTACTTTTTTGTTATCTCTTTTTTAACCCTCAGCATATATGTCGAGACTAATTTTGCTATATTTCAGAAGTGGTTTTATCAATAATTATATTAACATTAAAATGGGAAGTAACCGCTGATTTACATTGTACGTGTAAGTTATCCAACTTTATAGACCGCTGTATGACAGAGGTCACATATTACATCCCTGCAGATTTAGGTTCACGTACATAACAGTACCGCTCCAACGACACAAATATTTCGCATCGGTTACATTGCTTTATATGTTAGTCTTATTATTTCCGCCAAACTTATACAATTGTAAAAGTAGACACATAATAAACACACTACCTTACACGTACGTCTTATTAGTTCCGCAATACTTACGCCATTGTACTGGCAGATACATAACTAATAAACCTCCTTATCTTACAAATAAGTCTTATAAGCTCCGCCATACTTACACCATTGTCAAAGTAGATACATAATTAATACACTTCACTACCTTACACGTCAGTCCTGTAAGTTTCACCATACGTACCTCAATGTAGCAATAGACACATAGTTAACACACCTCACTACCTTACATTTAATTCGTATTTGTTCCGCCATACTTTTGTCATTGTAGCAGTAGACACATAATTAAAATCCCTCACTACTTACACTATTGTGACAGTAGACGCATAATTAATACACCTCAATACCGTACCCGTAAGCCTTATTAGTTCCGCCATACTTATACTATTGTGACAGAAGAAGCATAATTAATACACCTCACCACCTTACACTTAAGTATTATTAGATCCGTCAAAACTTATACCATTATGAATGTTGACACATATTTAACATAACTATTATGCCATGCTCACTCCATTGTGACTGTAGTCGCAGAGGTCGTTGCCTCCGATTAAGATTAAGAGTGTAATGACTTCCACTCGTTCGCCATGATGACACATACAAAACTCCTCAATACCCTACATGCTATTAGCTCCGCCAATACTTACACCATTGTGACAGTAGTCGCAGATGTCGTTGCCTCCGATGAAGATGGTGATGACTTTCCACTCGTTTGCAATGTTGACACATACAAAACTCTTCACTACCCTACATGTTATCAGTTCCGCCAATACTTACACCATTGTGACAGTAGTCGCAGAGGTCATTTCCGCCGATGAAGATGGTGATGACTTTCCACTCGTTCGCCATGTTGACACCAAAGTACGGGTTTTTCAGGCGGTTAACAAGCTCTCGGGCTTCAGCGGAAAGTTTTATTTTCATATGCGATAGATTATCAATAGGTAAAACATAAAAGCATTATATTTTGAGTATAGAACACCAAATGCAGGATAATAGAGATACATGTATTAGAAGCATAACATTCATAGCAAAATAAAAATCAGTACAAAAACACATGACGAATTAGTAGGAGTATGTACACATGAAAAGCGCATGTCGATGAAACATTAATGACGTTTGTGACGTCAATGCTACATTTTTTTCTAATATTAAGCGTCGATGACTTAAAATAAATATTCGTTCTTATTGACCAAGTGAGGGAAATGTTCGACAATTAAGATTTTCAATCGATCTAAACACGATTCAAGCACTTCCTGTTAGTTATGTCTTCTATTCTGGAAAAAAGGTCATATATAGTTTCTCTTCCATTTTGTACCGTCTTATACCCTTTGCAAACTGTAGTAGTTGACCCGCAATTTTGGTTGCAGTACTATTGTCGATATTTTGCTTTGTTCATTTTGCGGTAAGTTTTATTTTAATAAAAATGCACCATGTGCCGATAAATTATTGATTATCCTCCGTACATGCCCGTACTTTTGTAATTGTTTTGCAAATCAATGACTTTTGATGTTGCTTTAGGATAGAAAAGAACACACAGAAAAGACACATACGTGCAAAACACGTTTTAACAAGTAAATGTAATCTTCAATTTGAAATAATTTTGTAATAAATGACAGTTTGGGATTCAAATACAATAACCGGCCAACCATGAAGTTCTAAATTTAGATTTTCTACCTCCTATCTCTACGCAGTATTTCGCAATCATGTTTAAACCGGGACAGATTCCCACCCCACCGCAATAGATTTTCCTCTCAAGGCTGAACTTAGGCATCGGGTTACAGGTAAACAGGATACGCGCGTTAAACTTAAACCCGTATCTAGGAAACTAGGGGTATTTCGACTAGGCGAATTAAATCAAGCGTTAAATAAACTAGTAGTTAGCGCATTCTCAATTTAAACTCAGAACGAAGTGGATAGTTAAATCAGATAAGATTTAATATTATTTTATTATTGTTGTGAATCTGTAATGTTAATATTAATTATTAGAATATTATTTTAATAAATTTAATTTAATTGTAGAAAATGGCACAACCGGCAGCAAATCAAGCTCCACCGGATTTAAGTAATCCCATGGTGGGGACGGTCACTCAATTACCATCTAATGTAGAATTAAATAGAGCAGGCAATACCCCCGCCATGGGTCCACCGATAATGTTGATGGACTCGCATCATACTAGCCAAGTACAAAATGGTGGTTCTAACACTGTTACGCATAAGAGTACATTTCAACATACTATCAGACAAGCAGACACAGAGTCGCACGCGTTTATGCGACTATCAGAAGGGCCTATAGTAGGCAATCCCCAGGGGGCAGGGGGCTCTATGGCTGGACAGAAAATGGACCTCTGTTACGACTCAGGACTGTATTACGTCCCCTATGATACCATGATGGCATCATGGAAGCCTAAAGACTGGCTGAAACCATCAATGTTTGCTAGAGCCTATAGATTTAAATCTCATGGCTGCAAAATAAGCAGAATAAGTATCACTTATGATCAGATAAACAATGTTGACAGACAAACAGTCAGTACTAACATAGTACAAATGCCTCTGTATGTGTACAGAGATAAACACAGAATAGTCACCAGAAAAATGGTCAAACCAGTAGTGGACACTGACGACTTGTATGACGTAAACGGATAGTTCACCATACATAAAATCATGCGCAGAGAACAAGGGTCACTCCGCCGCTGCATCATTAACTTTGGTGCAAAGCTGCCCCAGGCTATGAAAAATGAATACATAGCTGATTGAAAAAATACACTTATTCCGGGTGATTTTAATGGCATGTTGGAGATAAATACACTCCAACCAGGACAGGCCTACGAATATACATTTAACTTTAAAAATAAGCCGTGGTTACCACTTGGAACATGGACTGACAAATGCACAAACCCAGTAAAACAATTCAAAAATATCACACATCAACTGCCTGCAAACACTGCCGGGTTCACACAGATAAACTGGCACACTGGTATTAACCAAATGCATAAAATGCAGCCGCCCCCTATCATGATTAATGGTCATAAAATACTAGGAGACCACGGCCCTCTCAAGTTTGTGTACCAGTTAAATATTAAATACTTTACAACTATTAAATTCAGTAATAATCATAAGATGGGCATTCGTTCTCTCAATCTAGGCAGCTGGGCAGACATACTCAAACAACCAAGGGTCAACCTATGGGATCAGGTCAAAAAACCTAACGATCAGTTGCATAACAACAAATCACGTGACACGGACTAACATGGACGCTTTCTTGCGAAAGAAAAAGGTTTTGAAGTAAATAAATTAAATAAATTATCTTACAGTAAATTTTTAAATCAGTATGTCATAAAATCAAGATAACTATCTTCTGATGGATGAGTTCGCTTTAAATCTGTGTGATTTAAACAAGAAAAGAAAGTGCAGCAGTGAAAACAAAAACCGTGGTATTTTGAAAAACGCGCGCATTGGGGGATCGCCTTTGTTTGATAGTGCAGAAGAAAATCGTGATTGCCTAACGGTTAGTGAATCTTTACGTCAAGCAAATTCAGTGTTGTATAATGACTCGGTTTTTTTTTTAACAAACCTTGTGCCAGAATTTGTATATAACAAACATGCTTACAGATACACCGCCGGCAGCTAGCACCCCAGCACCCCAGCCCCGGTCGTTACAGATGAGTTGACCACCAATGACAATCCCACCGATGCTATTATTTCCTTTCTAAGGCGAATTGAAACAAAGCTGAACCATGTTGATGAACGTTTGAACACCTTGGACATTCTTGAGAAAAAGGTTAGTAGTTTTGAGTTGGATCTAACAAAGCTATGGGCGTTTGTGCACGATTCTAACCTTAAATTTGATGAAAAAACCTCGAGACTGGATATCAAAGTTGCAAATCTTGAATTCTCACTAGCGAAAGCCGAAAGTGACCTTGTTAACATGAAAAAAAAAGAATCAAAGGTGAAAGATTAACTTTTATATGTACAGTCACAAAGTATGCGGAACAATTTAATATTTGGCAATATACCGGAAGTGCCAAACGAGAGGCATGAACAAATTGAAACCGAAATAAGGAAATTTATGTCTGAAAAGTTAAAAATTGCACAGGATATTGCAAATGGCATCCAGTTCGAACGTGTGCATCGCATGGGGAACCCTACTTTCGGTTATAAAGGCAATAGTCAGCCGAGGAAAATAGTGGCCAAATTCACACTGTTCAAAGACCGGGAAATGGTTCGAAGCCGCCGCAGGGAACTCGACAAAACCGGGTTCTATATGCATGAACAATTTCCAACGGAAATCGCGGCCCGGCGTCGAGCCCTCATCCCGGAACTGAAGGAGGCTAAGAAAAAGAGGCATAACGCGTGGCTATCCTACGACTCCCTAATGGTAGACGGTGTGCGGAAACAGAGCTCCAGGGTTCCGGAAGTGGCCAACAGAGACTAGGGGTGCGACGAGGTCGGACTATCTGTATTGGCATGGAACATTCATGGGCTAAGTAGAGCGAAACTAGAGGACAGTGCTTTTACTGACTTAATTTGTAAATATGATATAATTTTCTTATTTGAATCTTGGGGTAATAAAAGATCAAATTTTGATTTAAACCAATATAAATGTTACAACCTCTTCAGAAAAATACAAAATAAAAAAGCTAAGCGTTGTAGTGGAGGTGTAGTTTTGTATGTTAGAAACGAATTTTGCAAAGGTATTACAATTGTTAAAAATCATTTTGATACGATAATCTGGGTGAAACTAGATAAACATTGTTTTAATCTGTCTGATGATATTTATTTAGCAGGAGTTTATATATTGCCTGAAGAGTCGACTATGTATAATTTTATTAACGACGATTTGTTTGACCGTCTACAAAGTGATATTTGTTTATTTGAAACTCGAGGAAATGTATTTTTAACGGGTGATTTTAATGCCAGGGTCGGAAGCGGGGATAAAACAGATTATATTATTTGTGACAAACCAAGTACAGAATTTGATAACGATGAATATTCACCTGATAGGCCAATCAGTCGAGTTTCAATGGACAAAATCCATAATAATTTCGGAGTTAAATTGCTAGACTTATGTAAGTCAAACGGCGTTAGAATTGCTAATGGAAGGCTTGGAAACGATTATAATATTGGAAATTTTACTTACGTGTGTGCATCGGGATCGAGTGTTATTGATTATCTATTGTTGAGTGAACGTGACTTTGGTAAATTGAGCAATTTTTGTGTAAACTCTTTTAATGAATGGTCGGATCATGCATCGCTCTCTTTTCAAATTAATTGTGACAATGTGTATTATAGTAATAAAAATAATTATACACGAACTAGTATTAAATGGGATGAAAGTCTGAGAAATGAATTTAGGCGTGGTATAATCTCAAAATTGCCTTTATTTAATTCTTTAACACTAGGCACAGATTTTATTGATAGAGATTCTGTTAACAGCTGTATAAACAATTTTACCAAAGAGATCCGCGATGTTGCTGATCCTCTTTTTTGTAAGATAAAGACAGTTCATTATAGTGTATATAATTGTAAACGTGTTTCCAAAAAATCTGAATGGTTCGACGCAGAATGCTTTGAAGCTAAACAAACATATATCACAGCTTTAAATAGATATAATTTTAATAAAAGTGATATTAATAGAAAAGATATCATTGAATGTAAGGGGCGTTATGAAAAAATAGTGAAACGAAAAAAGCGGAAATGTGATGTTAATAAGATGAAAAACATTGAAAGCTTACGACATTCCAAACCTAAAGATTTTTGGAAACATTTTAGAAAGAATAAAAATAATTGTCATAATAATATAAGCAATGAAGACTTTTTTGAATATTTTTCAAAATTAAGCCAAAACTTTCCAAATGTTTTTTATGAAGACGCAGAACATTTCTGTAGCAATACTAATAATACCAATACTAATAATACTAATAATAAGGCAAATACTACTACTACTACTACTACTACTAATAATAATAATAATAATAATAAAAATGACGATGATTGTATTTTTGATGAATTGGATGTACCAGTTACAATCCGAGAAGTAGAATCCGTTATACATAACCTGAAAATGAATAAATCATTTGCAGCGGATCAACTCTTAAATGAATACTTTATTGAATCATGTGATATTTTAGCTTCGCATTTAGTCGATATTTTTAACGGTATCCTTAATTCGGGCATTTATCCAGACTCATGGATGAATGGACTTATTGTACCTATTTTTAAGAAAAATGACCCCATGGATGTTAACAATTACAGAGGCATTACGTTGAATAGTTGCTTTTCCAAAATATTCACTGGTATCATTAATAAACGTGTCTCAAAATGGGCTGCAGATAATAATATTGTAAGTGATGCACAATTTGGTTTTAAAAAAGGGAGTTCCACAGTAGATGCTATATTCGTGTTAAATGCAATAATTAGTAAAATATTAAATGAAAATGGGAGACTAGCATGTGCGTTCATTGATTTTAAATAGGCATTCGATAGTATATATAGGAATGGTTTATGGTATAAATTATTTAAACTTGGAATGAGAGGTAAAACATTACGGGTAATACGGGATATGTACTCGAAAGTGCGCGCATGCATAAAAGGATATAAATCGTATTCAGAATTCTTTGAATGCTCTATAGGTTTAAAACAAGGTGAAGTAATGTCCCCAATATTGTTTTCTCTTTTTTTAGAAGACCTAGAATTATTCCTTTGCGACGATGTTAATAGTGGCATATCCATAGATGATCTTACATTTGTTTTAATGCTGTTTGCAGATGATATGGTTATCCTTGGGAAAACCCCAACAGATCTCCAACATAGTCTAAATCTTTTACAAAATTACTGTCATACGTGGGGACTTGAAGTAAACCCGGACAAAAGTAAAGTTGTAGTGTTCAGAACACGGGGTCCTTTAAAGCTTGATGAAAAGTGGTTTTACAATAACATCCCATTAGAAACTGTAGACAATTTCAACTATTTATGAACTGTTTTTAACTATACAGGTAGCTACATACTTAATTGTGAAACCATTTCTGGCAAAGGACTAAAGGCTCTAAATACCCTTACGAACAATATCAAAACAGCCCTTCTAAAACCTAGTACCATATGTCAATTATTTGACGCATTTGTAGGATCAGTATTGAGCTACGGTTGTGAAGTATGGGGTTTGGGCAAATCTGCAAAAGTAGAGAGAATTCATTTAAAATTTTGTAAAAACCTTCTTAAAGTAAAACAATCTACATATTCAATTGCTGTTTACGGAGAACTTGGCCGATATCCACTGTATATCACTAGACACACACGCATTATTAAATATTGGTTAAAAATATTAAATAGCGACAATAGTATTATTAAGAAGTTATACCAAGCATTGTTAGATGATTGCATTAAAGGTAAATCTAACTGGTTAACCAATGTTAAATCTCTTTTAGATAGTAGTGGTTTCTCATATGTTTGGGTTACCCCCTATCTAGTTAATACGAATTGTTTCCATCTAGATTTTAAACAAAGACTGCTAGATCAATTTAAACAGTCGTGGTATACTGCTGTTAATAACAGTCGAAGTTTGTGCACTTATAAGCTGTTTAAAATTGATTTTGACTTTGAATATTATCTTGATAAAATACCTTTAAGATATCGTATTGCATTATCTAAACTGAGAGTGTCATCTCACCAATTAAAAATAGAAACAGGCCGACACGGCAATAACAGAATCGAACATTGTAACAGATATTGCACTTTTTGCAATAAAATTGATTTGGAAGACGAATATCATTTTATATGCATTTGTCCCCAGTATAGTGACATTCGGAAGACATATTTAAGTAAATATTACTGTACTAAACCTAGTGTGGTCAAATTTATTAGCCTATTTAAATCAAAAAATTATAAAACAGTATTGAATTTGTGAAAATATACATACCATGCTTTTAACAGACGAAACGGTATGATTAATACTGTACAATAGTTGCAATAATTTGTGTTCTCTACAGTAGCATATATTAGTGTACATATTGTACATACATTGATTAAGCTGTCTCGTATTTTTGTCTTATGTTTTCGTATGAAATCAACAAGTCCCTCCTCTGGGCAAGTACTTTATTAAAACACACTTGTCGTAACTTTCTCTGGATTTTGTTATTTGTTTTATATACATATTAGTATTATAAACTGTGTATATATGTACATATGTTATAAGGTGTCATGTGACTATTATTATTATTCATTGGATCATGTTACGAAAAACATGTATTATGTTTAAGTAACGAAATAAATATGTTGAATCTTGAACAACACCAAATACATGGCTGTGCCATACACAAGGTCAGTCATACAAGGTCCTAAGACCCAGCAGTCAGTTGAAACACCCGCTCTGTCCAAAAAAATGCAGCCAATACTACAGCATGGAAATCAAACCAACTAGGGATAAGTCAACTAGGGATAATAAGACTAGTGCTATGTATGTGAGTAGTTGTGTACCAGTAATGTATTACCCCTTACTGGCTTATATGTTCTTGTGTGTACGCTCTAGCGTAAATATAACTCAAGATTGTATATATTTCCAAATATACAGACAGGCAAGTACATGATCATAACATTTAATCATTACATGATCACTTTGTAAATCAGCTATTATATTTTGCGCTTATAATTATAGCTTTATTCTATTAACTATCGTTTATTTACAACTATATATTCGAAACTATCTTGCGCATTGATTGCGTTTCATATTTCTGCTATAAACTACTTTAAGCCCAAATGTTTGAATATATGTATATTTTACTTCATGCTATGAAAAACAGAACCACTTCCGGAAGCTCTAACTAGGAACCATCTAAGAAGCAACCTCTTTGTTTATTGCGTAACGGACAAGACCTCCGTTCTAAACTCAATGAGGGTTACTTTCTAAATTTTGTAAACTCTTATGATATTGTGTTGCTAACTGACATGGCATTCAACATGTGATAATTTGTATTTAGAAGATTTTGATAACTATTCGTGTCCGAGACCATTGACTAAAAGGACAGCGAAGCGAAATAGTGGAGGCTTAATTATCTACTTTAGAAAAATATATGCTTCAAAAATCGAATCAATCGACACTTATGTTATTGTATGTGTATTAGGCTGTGTAAATCATTGTTTACCAATACAAATAATGTATATCTACTTCATAGTTATATACCCCCCGAAGATTCACAAGATTCACAAATCTACAAAAACTGTAGCTAGCCTTTATTTGAGTATGATATTTTTGAAACTATATCTTATGAATTAACCAAATACTCTCTTTTCGGTGATGTAATTTGGACCGGCGATTTAAATGCACGAACTGGTCAGACATTATTGAGAACATTAATCCTGATATATATGTTTAAATGCAAGTGACTTCATTTGATATTGATAAAGGACTAGGGTCGATAAGGGCCGATTTTGGCCTCATTTTGAAAATGAACCAAATTTGTATGACTGTATAGGCCATGTTTTCAATTTATAGGATGTAATATTTTAAAAATCTTTCAACCACACATATGTTTACGCTCCAACGTCAAGAACGACTACTGTATAAACTTTCTGACGTTACTTTTGGAGTTGACGTCGTGATGTATTTTTTTGGCGTGCCGTTGATGCTTGCTACTCGACTAATAACAAATACATGTCCAAGAATTCCAGCTCATGTTTAGAGATACATATTATAAAAATGTATTGCATGTAAAAATAACGATTGTGGGATGTTGCATGTTGAAAAGTCAATGATTTGCAATATTACATGGACAATTCAGCCTTTTCCGACAATCCCGCATTAAAATTAAGTTGTTGTGTTTTTTTTTACATTTCGGATCATTCTAAAGCATGCAAGGATATATACTATTTAATACAATGTAAGTTGAACTCTTACAAACGGAAATTTTAACATGCGTACACGTCACATTCAAGAAAATAACAACACATGACGCAGTATCAGACTTAGAAGCGGGCGTAGCTAGTTAATCTAGTGTATAAAGTGTTTCAAACTGAATAAGTCCGGTATTAATGTTTAAAGTAGACATTGTTCTTCTCAAACCCTACTACTTGCGCGGTAATGGACACGACTGGGCCTTCGTATTATATAATTTACATCTACACTGTATTCAATACGAGTAAGCAAAAATAATTCAACATTTTAGTATATATTAGTATACATAACTATCAGTATATTATAAGTTTAAACCATACTTATACATTTCAAAACGAAACTATTTTAAATATATATTTGTTTGTAATTAACAGCAGGTATGGCACGCATATTATACAATTTAAATCCGAAACGCAGATCTGAATTTTGATGTTCAAATGACGTAATCACATATATTAACAGTTAAAGGCCTAGTTTAAGGAATGTCTGGCCTCTAAACAAGGGTAGTCCACTTTGTGTATTGGTCAACCTTAAAATATGTTATCCTTATCTGCAATCTTTTTTCTCAGCTGACCAGTGATCAGTGGCTGAGTGCACTGTTTCAACTGCAGCAGTGTATTGATCTGACCTGATAAGGAACGCCACACTGTGACCACAGCAGGGTTCCAATACACAGGAGTACACTACCCCTGATTTGGAGGGGGTGGGTCAAGTAAAGAAGGATTATAATAGGCCTTTAAGATGCAATGTTTTTCATGTAAATCTGCAAGAAAAGAGCTTGATATTTATGCTGACATGCACAACAATATGTCATCCGCATGAAAAGAGTGGATGTTTTGACCGCGATTTATATATTAAAACTTTTGTAGCCCTGAGAACTGTGATATCGTTACTTTTGTATAAAAATCCAACTTGAATGTTGCCGAAAAATGTGATCAGTTGTGCGTGTGAGAATGAAACATTTTATGATATGCAGAAAATGTAATATTTCCGATTAGGAACGATATGTCTTTTCTGTAAGGGAATTGTCCTAAACGCAGAACTGCTCATGGATTTTCATTATCACCCATTATACTGTTAAATGAACAATCGAAGAAAAAATGCTGCAATGTTGTTAAACTTCATGAAAGCTTGTCAGTAAGTTTCATTACCGCATTCGTGGTATTAGAGTAACACGACCCGCATATATACCTATCCACAAATAGTTTTAATTCCTTCTCAATTATTTTTAAAGGATTAATTTCCATTCATTAATAGCACAAACATAAACACACGTTTATTCGAATATCACAGACATAACCACGTGAACTCTTGTGTGAAATAGTTTAATTGCTAAACATATGATATCCATTTGCAATGATTAGATAAAATTGAAGATTAATTTTAATATCAGAGGCGTAACTGGGCGTACTCATATACGTCCGTGCGTATAATTCGTTACATCATGTGAAAAAAAAAAATGCTAAAAACTTTAAAATGCATTAAAAATAGTGTCCGTATGGGGGTAAGGCAAGAAGACATGACAAGCCGACTGATCAAAGATAGAGAAAATAATCATCCTTTCATTTGTTTTACGATATTTTTATTACCCCTTTTTATATGATACATACGCATGTGCATGCACAATATAATGTGAGCAATATATTAAAAAGACAAGTAGATACACTACGGGATCGACCGAAACAATTTGTCATAACCACTGGATGCACACAACGCAAGCAGCGTGATTCACAACTCATAATGGCTTCGATATACTTTCAGTCAGTTTCCGACATTAATTCAAATTGCAATCTGTACTGAGTATTCCATTCAATTAAGTTAACCAATAATTTTACTTTTTTTAATGTGATGATAGTGATGGCTGATTCCTCGGGTCCGACTATCATTGGATAGAAAGTCTCTGGCACATTCTCTGGTGGTTGTGTAGACCAACCCATCAAGGGGCACACTCCGGCACACGCTGGGCAACGGAATCCTTGGCCAGTGGCACACTGAGCTGCTGTTGCTTTCCTCCGTCTACGCTTGGCCCCAGCAGCTTCTCTCCTGGCTTTCTCAAATATCGTAGTACCTTGCTTTGTGACAGTCTTATATCTGCTTCTGTCTTTTGCCATGTGTTCCCTGACATTATCTGCGATGCCAGCTGCACTGCGATGGCGCTTCAGCTGCTCATTGAAGCGCTTTCGTGGGGCGCGTCTGTCGCGTTTCACGGTTTGGTCTGGCTTAGCTTTCAATAAAACACAGCTTTGGGCATTTGTGTGTCCTCCATATCGGACAGGTTTCCAGCCCAGCGGAGCTGTTTGGTCAGAAGCATGGGCTCGATGCTGGGGATGTTGGCTCAAAGACTTCTGGGTTTGTCTCATAGTCACGCAACTTGATACCCATGATTGATCGGTGGGTGGGGGAGGTCATCGTTGACGGAATCGTTTCAGAAGCTGCACTTATTTTCGGTACAGAAACCTGTCTTCGCATCCATACAGGAGAATGGTGACAACTGCAGCTCTGTACCATTGAATCTTTGTTGATAAGCTCGTGGAACGGTTCTTCCAGACACGCTTCTGCTACCGCCAAAAGGAGAAGTTGGATTTAGCGATGCGATCGTATTGTTTTAATGTATTGTGCCAGTACATATTAACATTTCAGAACTGTTGAAACAACGCCAAATGCACGAGAAGAGGTAGTTTCCAGCTTAGCCTTATCCTGCCACACATGATACTTATCTTAATACACGGCGGTATTTGCAGTTTACTATGGTACAATACTTGCTTAAATTGGTCAGTAAATTCAGAAGGACACTTTATTTTATGTAAAGCAATAAATGTAAATACTTACATTTTTCCACATAGGTATTTTCTGACAGTTGAGGTGACACACAAATAACGACCCGTATTTTATAACTGTGTGTATACTCAAAACACGGCCAGGTACGCCCGTGAATATGATTGACATTTGTGTAAGCGCCCATTATATGTGTCACGTGCTTAACATCAATAAGCTTCTTGGTCAACGTTGGATAGATATAGAGCATTATTGTGCATTGAAACTGGACCATGTTCTCGATTAATCCTTTTCCCGAAAAAGGTAAAACACATAAACGAAATGACAACTCACTGGTACAGTAAGTGTTTGTATATTTACACTATCTATATGAACGTTCAAGGACTTATCTCAAAATTAAATGATAATGAGTTTACAAATTATATTAATGAATTTGATGTATTATTGTTTTGTGAAACTTGGCACTCAAATTGTTCAAATGTTAATTTAAACAATTTTGATAGCTTTTCGTTTCCAAGACCTTTAACTAACAAGAAAGCAAAACGTAATAGTTGTGGATTAATTGTCTATTTTAATAAAAAGTACGCTGGCAAAATTGAATTAGTGGACATCAATCTTTACGGCTATATGTGTATTAAGTTATGCAAGACATTCTTTGGTACATCTAATGACCTTTACTTTATACATTGTTACATTCCGCCAGAAGATTCACATGTATACAAATGTAGAAGTTCACCTCTGTTTGAATTTGATTTCTTTGAAAATATCTCAAATGATTTACTTCGCTATTCTTTACTAGGTGATGTTATTTTGACCGGTGACCTAAATGCACGCATTGGTCAGAGATCAGATTTGGTAGAAAATATTAACCTTGATAGATATGTGACTATGCCTACAATACCATCTGATGTAGATAAACTGCCGTTACGATGTTCTTTTGACGAAATTGCCAATACTTATGGCAATAAATTATTGTCATTGTGTAAAGAGAATAATTTATGTATAGTCAATGGGCGATTAGAGCCGGGTAATTTCAGGTGTTATAATTTTAACAGAAATAGATTTGCTGCTAGTGTAGTCGATTATGTTATATGTGATTATGAAATATTTGGTCGGTTTAACGGTATATGTGTACTTGATATTACTGAATTCTCGGATCATTGCCCAATTGAGTTCCAATTAAATTGCGTCAATAATGCATCTATTGTTAATACTGCTAGTGTTGAACAATTAGTGTGGGACGATAGCTCAATTAAAAATGAAGAATTGCAAAACGTGTTGTATGTTAATAAACAAGTTTTTGATGAATTGCTGAAAAGTTTTTCAGATGGTTTAACAGATATTGAAACCTACTTGAATAGTTTTTCAAGTACTATTTTTGATCTGTCATTTAAGGTTTATGGTAAAACATTTCGCACTAAAGTCAATAACAATCGAAATAGTGGTAAGAAATCCCCTTGGTTTAATATTGACTGTAGAAATGCTAAGTCGACTTTTAATCAAAGTAAACGCATGTATAAAACTAATTCTAGTGATGTAAATAGACTGAATTTTTTGAATGCAAGGAGTGCTTTTAAATGTATCAAACGTAAGGCTAAACAATCTTTTTACAGGAGTGAAAAACAGAAATTGTCTGTGTTAAGTAAAAGTGGTTCACGCAAATTTTGGAAACATGTTAATAAATTTAAAAGTAATAAAAAGTCTGGATCACCTGACATTTCTCTTGAAGAATTTGCCAATCATTTTCGTAATTTGTCAAATAATCCAAATAATAGCACTTATAGAGACGATAATGCAAACAATTATGATGTGTATGAGAATATAAATATTGATAGTTTAGAATGCCAATTTTGTGTAGAAGAGGTTTGTAAAACTATTGGTAACATGTCCAGATATAAAAGTTGTGATATGTCTGGAAATGTTGCGGATTTCTTTATTGATGCAAAAGATTGTATTGCTCCCTATTTGACGACTATTTTTAATCATATATTTGATAGTGGTATTTATCCAGTCGAATGGACTAAAGGTGTAATTGTACCTATATATAAGAAAGGTTGTAAATCAAATCCCTCGAATTATAGAGGAATTACATTAATAAATATAATCGCTAAAATATTCTCACTTGTGCTAAGAAATAGGATGAATAAGTGGTGCGAAAATGAGCAGAAGTTAAACGATGCTCAATTTGGTTTTCGCGATAATCGTAGTACTGTTGATAGTATATTCATCCTGCATACTATAATACAGAAAGTTTTTGCTAATACGTTAAAACTGTACTGTGTATTTATTGATTATGAAAAGGCTTTTGACACCGTTATACATGATGCATTGTGGATAAAATTAGCTAATTCCCATGTAAGTTGTAAAATGTTAAAAATGCTTAAATCTCTATATTCAAACGTTAAAGCTTGTGTTAAAAATTCTGAACACATGCCGTATTCTGAACTGTTTGACATAACACTTGGTGTCAAACAAGGAGAGCCTCTATCTCCTTTACTGTTTATCTTATTTATTAATGATATCAAGGATTATATTGATGTGTCTAAAATGTCTGTAAATGATATTTAAAAGTTATCACTATATATGTTACTATTTGCAGATGATATTGCTTTGTTTACAACTAAATCCCAATAGTTTGCAGGCCCAGCTAGATTGTGTAAACCAATATTCTTCTAAATGGGGCCTCAAGATAAATGTAGCTAAAACAAAAATATGTATATTTGAACGCAAAAAAATCTAGAAATAATTTTACATGGAGTATAAACAATATTAATCTTGAGATTGTTGATCGTTTCTGCTACCTTGGTATGAAATTTTATTATACCGGAAGTCTTGCTAATGCTGTAAAAGCACTAAATGAACAGGCTCTGAAGGCATATAATGGCCTTATACCACTGTTTACTAGAGTATCTTTAGATATTAAAACAAAATTGATTCGACTGTTTCACCTATTATTTTGTATGGTAGTGAGATTTGGGGCATATATGACTTCAAGGAGGTAGACAAAATCCATATCAAATTTTGTAAGCATATTCTTGGCGTGCGTACTCAAACATCCACAGTTGCCGTCCTTGGTGAATTAGGTAGAATCCCACTTTCGGTCATTTGCAGGGAAAGAGCCTTAAAATACTGGTATAAAATTATGAAAAATCCGGAATCACTTCCAGGCAAAATATTTATAGAACATATTTTAGATAACAGTTTTAATTCATTGAATTTCAAAAATAGCTGGGGAAAGGCGGTTAATAATGCATTAGATATGCTTGGATATGGCTACTTATGGTATATGTTTTATATTAACTGTTGCTATATACCCATGTTAAAGCAAAGGTTGCGTGACCAATATATACAGATATGGTCGGAAACTGTGAATTCTCAAAACAAATTAGAGTATTATAAAAAATTCAAAACTGTTTTTAGGTATGAAACATATTTAGATGCTATTGACCTGGATAAATATAGAATTGCATTGACTAGGTTACGATTATGTTCACATTTTCTTGAGATTGAAACAGGAAGATACAATAATGTGGATAGAATTAATAGACTATGTAAACTATGCAATTACAATGTTGTTGAGTCAGAATTCCACTTTGTACTCTGCTGTCCCTTGTATCGTGACTTAAGGCAAAAATATAAAATTTCAAATGCTTTTAGTACTATTAATAAATGTGTTAATCTTATGTCATCAGAAAAAATTGGTTTGTTAAGACGACTTTCAAAATTGACGTACTTTGCGATGTTACGACGTTCCCAAACCCTAGATAGTGTTGCTTCTTAACCTACTTATAAAATAAGTCAATAAATCCACTTTATAGATAGATATGTTTTTGTACAATATTTTTATAAAGCCTGCTTTGTATAATTGGAATTATGTATTTTGAACTTGTAATGTTGCTAATGGCCATCTTTCATGATGTGTTTTGTAAATGGCCAAAGGCATTGCTCATGCCGATTTGCCAAATAAACCAGTATAAACCAGTATATGAATAAAGGGCTCGGGCGGTAAAATCTATTTCCATTCAAACATGATCTGACAACATAAGTTTGTTATTCGTTGCTCCGTATCCGATTTTAAACACCATTATCATGTGCATGTATGTAACATGTGGTCTATACGAATGCTACTAATTATGGTGACAGCTGGTTTAGAGATTTCGCGAAGTCTGATACATGAACACGAATGCGGACTAAAATATACCGGTAATCTACATTTTGAGCAGAGCTAGACAGTTATGTTTCAAATGAAAGCGATGTTTTTGAATTGATTTATATATCCTTCAGGATCTAAATAAAATGTCGAGAATTGTTAGAATATTGGAAGATACAGTGGATTTCCCGACCAAATATTCAGCAAGCAAGTGTATTTTTTATTCATACAATATCAACTTCTGAGACTTCTGATTGGGTAGAAAATTGGGACAAACACTAAACATGAATATTACATAGAATTAATAGTATTTGAATAAGCGTAACAAAGTGACGAAAAACGTTTAAAACGTGTGTGTGTGTGTGTGTGTGTGTGTGTGTGTGTGTGTAATTTTAAGATGAATTTAATTAATTGTAAATCGTGGCGGCACCTTATAATAAAATATTATATCGATTTTAAATTCACGAGTGATCATAAAAAATTATATTTTCAATATTTATTTTCTATGATCACGAGTGAATCAAAAGTCGACATTCTACCGAAACTTACACATTTTCTTTAATGCGTTTAATTTGAAAAACATTTGAGCCCGGCATCGTTGATGGTCTATTTCATTTACTGTATTAAATCGGGAACCAGTGAGAGACAGTGAAAATTACCGGAGTGATACTTTTCACGGCCTATCTGCTTCTTTAACACATGTAAGATAGGCCCTTTTCATTCTGAGGTGGCGAAATGTAAGTTAATCTTAAAAACAAATCACAATTCTTTTAACTATAAATCTTTACATCATAAAGTTTATATATATATATATATATATATGCACGCTGTCTGAACGTTCCGCGTGACGTCCGCACGATTGTTCGATATTCATGTCAACGTCAAGCGCACGTCATGATCTAACTACAGGCATGATTGGTATTGTTTGTAAATGAAATATAAAAATCGTCAATTTTATGGGCCAAAATCGGCCGTAATCGACCCTAGTCCCGTTACGCACCTCTTGTGATTTAATATCGAACACGTTTAGACGAAAGTTATTGTCAGTCTGTAAAGAAAATAGTCTCTGTATTCTTAACGTACGTATTGCCCGGGAAAATGTACATGTTTTAATCTGAGTAGAAATAAATTCGCAGCAATTGTGCTGAATTATGTAATTTTTATTTTTCAGATATTTGCATGGTTTAAATCTTTCAAGGTGCATGACTTTACTGAATGTTCTGACGATTGTCCGATTGAATTGTCAATTAAATTGTACACCAATTGAATTAAATGACGATAATGATGACGGTAATGATGATGATGATAAAAATGATAATGATGATGAATATAACAACAACAACAACAAATATAATAATAATAATAATATTATTATTATTATATTTTATTAACATTGTATGGGATGATAGTGAACATACAACTTTGATTGTGTTATAAATCTTGCAGGAAAACAAACAAGTATTTGATGAACTAGAAAATAATTGTATTAATGGGTCTATTGATGTTAATACGTATGTAAATAAATTGTCATGGAACATTTTTGATTTGTCCTCTAACATTTACGGCAAAGCTCATAAGTCGATGAGCACACAAAACGTTGTAGAAAATCGCCTTGATTTAATGCAGTCTGTAGGAAGAGTAAGACGATTTTTTTAAATGCAAACGAGCGTATAAAACATTTGAGTATAAAAACAGTAATTGTGAACAAACCAAAGTAAATTTTACTAATGCCAGAAGTAATTTCAATTCGTGTAAACGCAAAGCAAAGCAATTATTTTTCAGAAACGAGAAACATAAACTAGCTGCTCTTAGTAAAAGCGGTTCCAGTAAATTTTGAAAATATATTTAAAAAATTATTAATAAAGGAAAACGTATTTCAAATGATGTTTAACTTGACGATTTTTCTAATCACTTTCGGCCTTTGTAAAATCAACCGAATGCCAGTAGTTTTCGAGAGTAATTTGATGATAACTTTTTGAACCAGAATATTTATATTGAAATTCTAGATTGTAATTTTACGGTTGAAGAAATTTGTAGAACGATTGGAAATATGTCAAGATACAAAAGCTGTGACATTACGGGAAATGTTGCTAATTTCTTCACTGAGGCTAAAAATATTATATTGCCTTACTTAATGACCATTTTTTACCATATTTTTTATTCCGGTATGTTCCAGAAGAATGGACAAAAGAGGCTATTATTCTCCGTTACAAAGAAGGTGATAAGTTTAATCCTTCAAACTATAGAGGTATTACTCTGATTAATATTATGGCTAAATTTGTCTCACTAGGTTTGAGAAACAGACTTAATTGATGGTGTGAAGACAATTTTTATACTTCATACCGTTATTCAGATAATGCTTAATAGCAATTTAAAATTATATTGTGCATTCATCGATTATGAAAAAGCATTCGATACGGTAATACATGATGCATTATAGATTAAACTTGCCCAGTTACAAATAAGTAGTAAAATGAACACAAATACTCGCTACCCAGCTAGCTAATACACAATGCAAACCACACAAAACATTTCAGTCAGGTTCGATTTCGAGTTGCACTTCTCGCGGGACCAAATGTCACCAGGTTCGATGGAATACTTTTGAAAATAACCTAGATTACATTCCTCTATTAAGACAAAAGATTCATGATCAATATATCCAGTTTTGGTCCGATTCTGTAAATTCACAAACTAATTTGCAATATTATAGACAATTTAAATTCATTTTAAATATGAAAATGATATTGACATTATTGATAATAATAAACAGAGAATTGCATTGACACGATTTAGATTATTAGCTCATTCTTTAGAAATTGAAACCGGATGTTTACATAATAAAGAAAGACGTAATATACTGTACAAGCTTTGTATTATGTTGTTGAAACAGAATTTCACTTATTACTTTGTTATCCTTTGTATTAGGATTTAAGACGAAAATATGATATATTAAGCGCATGAAGTAATATTAATAAGTTTTTAAAATTATGTCTTCTGAAAATACAAGAGTGCCGAGGAAACTTGCCATATGTCTACTTTGCTATGTTAAGACGTACACAAGCAAGCAATTAGTTGCTTCTTAGTATTATTGGATATACTATCTACTATCAGTGTATACTTTACTAACAAACATTTCAACTCAATATCTAGCTCAAACATTAAACACATCTCTGTTGTCATGGATTAAATGTATGTGTATGCTTTCAAAATAAATGTTTTTGTTTTGCTATTTGGCCATCTGATGGTTTTATGTATGTATGTGGCTAAAGGCATTGTACATGCCGATATGCCTTAAATAAAGCGTATAAAACGATGCGGTGAATGAGCGGAGAATACCAGTAAGGTATAACCCGATCACTTCACTCTGGATCGACTGAAAATATACCATTTGATCATTTCACTCTGGGTTTTATTGGACCTACTTTTCACTTTGCTTTTTAAATATGTGAATCGGCTGTAAGCAACGGCTTTTTTAAACAACATAAAACACATTATTCAATTCAATGCAAATATAATTGAGACTCAACGTCAATTTTGTAATCATTTATGACGTGAGATTTATGACGTCAGAATACACAAACTAGTGACGTTTCAGCATATCTCGCGCATTTTTGTTTATCTATCGTCCAACAGCGTGCTATGTAAAATGTGTTGATATTAGTGTAAGATCGTATTTATTGCATTTGTGGTCATATAAAACTGGTATGTTCTCTCGTGTACCGCCACTCGTAAAAATATATTGTATATGACCACTCATGAAATAAAATATGCCATTGGAAGTGCTTGATAACTTATCTTACAAATGTGCAAGGTAAAGATATTCGTAATAGGATTATTACATGGAAAAAAAATGTAGCATGTGATACATGTATAATCCCATGTAAATACATAAATGGTTTTCCTGTAAACAGCTAGCTGTAAATACGTTATGCTTCACAAGCTTGGAAGAAATACACAGTCAGCCTATTCGAGTTGTTGACAATGTGCACACCTGATCATTAATACAATGATAAAGAGAGACTCGGTTAATTCGCTGATCAATAGCATGTAACCTGACCGACGTGGCTTTAAACTCCGTTTATTTTTTATTATGATTATTATTTGACTTTCGAACTATAGACATTTTTTTAAAGCAACGTTCCGATTCATTTAAACCCTTTGTTCAAGAAGAACAGTGTAAAGCAATTAGCATATTGGACAACATTTGCGTTAATTAGCGTGTATGACCTTTTTTTCAAATGGATGGTTTACCATGTCGTGAATGATTGCTTTAGGCATTTATTTCATGAATAATCACGCGGCTAGAGCATATTATAATCGCAGTGCCATTTTGCGGGTTTAAATGCACACTTTTGATTCATGTTAAATTCGATGATGTGAATTTCTTTTTAAGGATGGAACATCAACCCTTAAGTACAAGCCTCCAGCGCGAGTGGAGTATTCTGGAAAGAAGGTGAGCTGGATTATGGACACATAATAAACCTATATACATGTACCGCAATTAGACTGCATATTAGGCGTCTTAATATTGTGTTGTCTTGTCCAAATATCAAGTAACATGAACATGATATTCGAGTTTGTTTTCGAATATGTACACCAATGCCGTTGGATGTAGTGCAATAAATTAAAATAATAAATTAATAATAACACCGGGTAATACATCGTATTACTTTGGTCAGTTTGTGATATTACTCACTTACTTAAAAATAGTATAAATTTGAAAATAATTCTGGATAACGTTTGATTGTAGAATGATATATATTTTGTTAGATAGTATAATTGAATAGTCCGTGAGTACGAAGTTAAACAGTTCCTCGAAGGTGCTTGTGGAGTATGATCAGGGTCTTAAATGTCTGACTCAAATATTCATCATGTTCAATGAACGAGCATTATGGTCATAATTTCGAGTCTGATGCTCTGTATAACCGTATCTTGAGGTAAACCGGAAGTTGGTGCTCCGTACGCCGATGATCAGTTAGTTGCTAACAGTAGAACACGCGGTAAGTGGCACAATTTTTGATATTCTCTTTTATCTAAGGGCTGAATATAACAGTATTTACACTTGTATTTGAAGTAGTGTCCTATTTGTCACACATATGCTTTGTGATTTGAGTGGAAATTTTGTTTATGATAATCGGTAGTTGATCACTGCACAATTGTTAAAAAGATTGACAATGTTGAATTAATGTCTATGTAATTCTTTGGATTTCGAGTAAATGTGTAAACCTGTATGTTGTTCAACACCTATAAACAGATGACATTCTGCATTTCAATAATATGTAAAATGAGTCATGTGAATCCTTTTTATGTGGAGATTTTAACGCTAGGTTTGGCGATAGACCAGATATTGTATTGTATGACAATGTGTAGAAAATTTGCTACCGGATGATTATGTTCAAGATGCAAGTTTACTAAGATGTAATTTAGATAAAACTGTCAATGTATATGGAAAGTGTTGTTTTTTTTGTAAAATGTCAAGCTTACAAAAAGTGAATGGCAGACTATGTGCGGATAGTAATAGTGGAAAATATACATTTGCTAACTCACAAGGTTGTAGTACAATTGATCTTGTGCTTTGTAAAAGTAATATGTTTCCCTATTTTCAACCGTTTGATATTTTAGATCCTAATATTTTATATGATCATTGTGTAGTAAGTTTTAGTCTTAAATGTACAACCGCGTCTGACATAAGTGTATGTGTGCAGATAACACTAATTCAAATAACAGTAAATAAAAAAATAACAAATAACAGTAATCAGTTTGACAATGATGTAAATAAAATGTCATACATGTTTAAATGGGATGATGGAAAGAAAAGTGATTATATTAATGCATTAAATTGTGAAAACATAAAAAAGACACTTGATACAATTTGTGATAATATCGATCAGACTCAAAACAATGATGAATTGGATGCTTACTCAAACACAATTTGTGATGTTATTTAAAATATTAGCTCAACATTATTCAAAAACAGTTGTGTTGATAATGAATGATTTGTTAATGAAAATGATGCTGCTTATATTGATGATGAGTGCAAACATTTAAAACATTGTTCTATTAAAAAGTTGAATATGTACAGATATTTTCCTATTGATGAAAAGAGACAAAACATGGTAGAAGCTAGAAGTTCATATAAAGGCACTATTAAAATAAGGAATATGTTTATGATCAAAATCCAACAGAGAAATTAGAAAATTCTAGACTTACTAATGCACAATTATTTTGAAAATTGTTAAGGAATACTACTTTTAGAGATAAAAAAAGCAAAACATAACAAGTAAGGTGTTTTGAACTATTTTAAATCAATGAATGACCCCAATGCTACATTTTACCAGCCTGATGAAGATGTTTTGTACCTTCAGGACAGGTATTTAAATGGTGATTTAAATATTATGTTTAATGAATTAAATGTACCATTTACTGATCAGGAACTTGTAAAAGCATGCAAACAGATACATAATGGTAAGTCAACTAGACCTGAGTATCTGCTTAATTAGTGTGTTTTTTTACAATTTGGTATGAACATTAGTAGCTTTGTAAATGTTGTGTGAACTTTGTTTTACAAATTGTTTAAATGTGGACATTTTCCAGAAATTTGGTGTGAGGGTTTTATTGTTCCGATACATAAAAAAAGGAGATGGAGATGATGTAAATTTTTACAGAGGAATCACATTAGTAAGTACATTTGGGAAATTATTTACTAAAGTCATTAACAATAGATTAAAAATTGGGCATACAACTATCTTGTATAGTGCCTCAGGCAGGATTCAGGCAAAATATGGGAACTATTGAAAATATCTTTGTATTACTTGGTCTCATTAATTATTTATTAAAATGAAAAAAAGAGAGAATGTATGCTGTATTTGTTGAAAGCGTTCGATTACCTGGTGCGAGATATCATTTGGTAAAAATGGTTGAAGTTAGGCGTTCGAGGAAATATGATTAATATTATTAAATATATGTATGTAAATGTTAAATCAATAATTAAGGTAGGTCATGAAATAAGAAATGAAGATTTCTCTTGTTTATTGGGTGTAAGACAGGGTGGATCATTATCACCATTTTGATTTTCTATTTATTTGCATGACTTATAGGTATATAATGTATTAAATGGCTTTAATGGTATTGATATTGGTATGTTGAAATTGGTTTTGCTATTGTATGCCGATGATATTGTAATTAGGTCTGAATCTGAGTAAGAATTGAAGAAATGCTAGTGTTTGTTAGAAGAATACGTGTGATAAGTGGAAAGCTATGTGTAAATTCAAATAAAACAAAAGTAACCTTTTTTTTATAAAGGTGGTCAGTTAAGGAGAAATCCTTTTTTTTTATAAAGGCCAGGCATTGGAAATTGTTAAAACTTTCACATATTTAGGAATTGTAATCACTACAGGAGAATAATTTGCAAGTACTTTTGAAACACTTGCAGGGCAGACTTTGAACGCTATTTTTAAATTAAATTCATATTAAATCCTGTTCCCTTTAATCTCCATATATACCAAGTTACAGTTATTTGATCAGCTTGTTTTATCAATTTTAAATTATGGATCAGAGGTTTTGGGGTTTAACTGAGTATATGTTTCTAAATTGAGGTCATTAAAATTTTTGCAAAAGATAGTAGGTGTGAAAATTCAAACCCAAACTAATTTTGTATATGGAGAACTTGGTAGAACATCATTGATAACCAAAAGAGCTGTTAATGTGATTAGGTACTGGTTACAAATTGTTCAGTTAGAAGAGCATAAATATGTTAATTGTATTCATTTGCATATGAATATCAATTTAATCAGTAGGCCAAATGCCCACTCCTGGACAAAATATGTATGTAATTATTACAATCTTTACATTATGCATGACTAAACCAAGGTGTAGGGGAGGAAAAGGTGTTTTTTTTGTAATTAGTAAAGTCAAGAATAACTGATGCATTTATACAAAATTGGATGACAGAACTAAATAACTGATATAGAACAAAAAGTTACAATCTGTTTTGTAAATTTGAATTTCAACCTTATTTAAAACATGAAAGTATTTATAATTTAACATTTGATCTTTGTTAATTGAGAGTTTCTTGACATAGGCTAGATCAGGTCATGGGCATCAATCTGAACCAATACCCTTTTATAAAAGAAAATGTCAGCATTGCAATGTTCTTGAAGATAAGTTTCATTTCTTGTTAGAATCTTAAGTTTATAATGATATTAGAAAATTATATATTAAGAAGTATTACTGGAAAAAAGAAAATGTGCTAACATTTATAGATTGCAATCTGACAATGTAATTATTAACAGCAACTTAGAAATGTATGTCCATAAAGCGTGTATTCGAAGAAACCAATATGCATATTATTACGATTAATATACATATTATTACGATTACCGTAAATGTATTCAAAATTGACTTCTCGTTCCGCATGTTGCTTTGTATATTTACTGAATACTCATTTAAATTGATATTTTGCTGTTGTTAATTATAGCATTGATAATATTTATATTTATATGCGCAACCTGGTGTATTTTATATATGCTTAATTCAGTCGTGAATTTGATGTATTCTCATGGACTGTATATCTGATTTATATTGAATAAACCTAAACCTATAAACACTTATTTAACTATAGACATTAATTGATAACGGATTATATTTGTAATATCCAAGATATTTACCGTTTTATTCAGTCACTGTTTGTTTATTGACTTAGTTGCAATTAGTGATCGACACAAATTTAAGAAATGTTCGATCTTCCTTGATAGCTATTATATAATTGTATGTAAATATTATTTAGTTTACATGCACATGTATTATTTATGGGTAATGAATAATAATTTCATTCAACAGTGTCAATTATCGGTGACATATCGATATTAAATTATTATCTATAATAGCAGTACTGTGACAATTATTTAATATAAGCTTCAGTAAAATGACCGTGAAACTACGATGGCGCAAAGTATTGTGTTTCATTCATAGAGAAAGTTGATCGACATTTTTTGTAAAGATTAAAAATAACGACGTCAGATAAAACACGATTATGAAGTTTAGCGCAGCGTGTAACTTTCAAGGTTCTCCGCGGTGTTGAACATGTAATGACTTTTTTCATGAACTGAAAAGAAAATGTTTAAATATCAAGTTAAACTAGTATTGTATTTCATTCGCGGTCATATTACATTGCAGATCTACTTATGCAGTCAGCGAGCATCTAAGCTTTCCATGGCAATCAACATGGAGATATTACAGCAAAATCAACAATTAAATGTTCTTGTTTTATTTCAGGCTTTTCTGTGAGCGAGTGGAACATATGGATGTTATCACTCGGTCGTGTCTGGCGTAAATGGAACTACTTTTCCCGTTATTTTGTTTCATTTAAAGATATGTGAATGAATTCATCGAGACTGTAAAGCTCAGCTTTCGTAAACAAAATCAATAAAATATCAATAAGGGACAACAGCGCTGAAAGTATGGCACTATTTTACAACAATAAAAATAAGCAACATTTCATTAATGGCGATCTAGAATATACAAACGTGTGACGTTATAGCATATTTTGCGCATTTTGTATTGCATGAAATAATACAAGATTATTGATTTTTATTCAGGATCAAAATTTATTTCATTTGCGGATACTGAGATTTGCACTCGTGGACGTTCAACTAGAAGAACATGTATTGTATTGTTATTCAGAAAATAAAATACATGTTTTACCCTGAAGCCCTGAAGCCAAAAATATCCTCTATTGCTATTTCAGCCACAGTTAAAACGCATCAAATGGATTCTGAACTTTTCTATAAAATAGCATAATTGATAAATTCTTACCAATGTGGCTTTAGAAAATACCAATACATGTTATAAGCCATACAAAGTCATTAAGTACGTTTATTTCATTTCCAAACGTTTAACAAGTGCTCGGAAAAAACATACTCGGATAACTAGGACAAAAATATTAAAGGAGTTTTTATAGCGGGAGATTGAAACAATATAGCTCATAGAAACAATGCATATTTATATTCGGTGACTCATTTCACTTGCAAATTACAGTCTAACCTGTTTAAGAGACCGTTCATGGTGATTCTTAAAAGTGGAACCAAAGTAATCATGCTTTAGCATACACTCGTATACATTTTGGATGTTCATAAAGAATAAACGAAGAATAAATGAGTTTTGAAAATACTTGTTTTATTGACCTTTCAATTTACTTTCATTTTACCTTACAATGTACATGTTTTATTTTACACAAGTGCATTAAATAACATGATCGCATGCATTCATCTTCATGTACATGTACATACATGGACATTATAGATTTGTATACATGCATATACCTAACATATAAACAAACATGTATTTTCATACATTTATTTTAATATTATATAATATCATATATACACCTATTTCCACACACACACACACACACAAACACACACACACACACGCACGCACGCACGCACGCACGCACGTACGCACGCACGCACACACACACACACACACACATACACACACGTACAAACACACACATACACACACACACACACACACACACACGCACGCCTATTTACCAACACACACACACACACAAGCATATACACACTTATATTCATTCACTAATAGGATCTCAAACTTTGTCTGCTTCACTTTCTCTCGATTCATTGCAATCTACCCTAACTCATCACTAGTGTCCATCAATGACTGTAGAAACTTGTGGTGTCACTTGTTCACCGCCCATTGTTTCATTTTTCTGATCATGTCGCAAACATCGCTTATGATGAGCAATGGCTCTGGTCTCTTCGGCGCTTCTACTGTTGGGTTGGACTCATCGTTGGATTCACATCCACTTGCTGCGTCGTCAAAGTACATGTAATACAACAGGATCAGATTGAAATGCATTTATACAATAAATATAACTTACACACTTTCGTTTTCTTTGTCAGTAAAACAACTACAATTAACTTCATTTTTGGTTTTAAAATTATTTCGTTCTTACAAATACAATTATCGTCTTGAAAAGGCGGACAGAGAACATTAACATAAAATGACTTTTTAATTACTTTTAAACATAACCGTTCATATCGTTTTCATAAGCATCTAATCGCAAAGTCTAATGTTGATATATTGCAACTAGTCGTACAGTCGAGTCACGTTGGGTGGTTGGACAAAATGTTTGATTTCTCCGCGCAAAACCTATTCTCTTTAATTAAATGAATACTGCTTGACTTTTAAGAGATGTATTTATCAGCTTGTACACACAAATACACCAACAACCAACGATCATCACAATGAAACATACGGCTATAAACGTATTATTTCTATTGCAAAAAATCGAAACACAAAGTTGCCATGTCTTTTAAAACAAGTACTCTTAAAATACTAGTCATAACCGACAGAATGTATGTACGTAATGTAATTATATGTGTTGGGAGAACTGTATTTATATTCTGCTCCGAAATTAAAATATAAAATGTAAATTTATATGTCACGTACTGCGTTTTCAGCTGTTTGCAACTAACTGATCATCGGCGTACAGATCACCAATTTCCGGTTTAGCTCACTGTTTGCAGGGTAGTTATCTCCTGCAAATTTGAAGGGTTATTATAATACAAATTTCAGGGAACATATTCACAATTGTAAATCCGCATTCAACTGAAAAGTTATCATGTTAATATTGATAACATACACCACATGCAGCAAAATGACATGTTAATAAATACTTCTTAGCTGCCTGTTTTGCTTAGAGCTCCTTACGGGCTACACTTATTTAAATGTGTTTGTGGATAGAACATTGAGAGTCATACCACATAGGAAATGAAGCGTAAGAATTTAACCCGTTACATTACAAAGATTTTATATATTATATTATTTATGTTACCCTTACAGCGTTGACATTCTAGAAAAGAACATTCGCACATGTAAACAAGCGGATTTCGATTCCGGTATTGTATATGCTTATTATCATTAAGTCGGTTTTAACATCTGAAAGCCGAAAATCATGCCTGAGTAATAAAACCTTGTTCAGTTTGCGTGTATATGTATCACTTAAAGTACAGTTGCTAGCTTTCTATACAAGAACCACTCAGATACATTTTCCGAAGTTTGAGTTCATATGTTCATGACATGCACACTTACAACTCATAGTTCGGGAAAACAGTATACTATGTTTTATGTTCATGTAATAATACTTTAATTCTGTATAAACAAATATTTTTAGAAAGCGTTTAAATTCGAAGCGCTTTTGGTTGCTTTAAATGAGCTCACTATAATTTACACAATATTATGCATTCAGAGATATGTGGGTGTATACAACAATTAGGAATAAACTTAGATGAAACGAATATACAGTGTTCATGGGTTTATGTTTGCTATAAGTACTCTTATTAGAAGATTTGCTTATGTGTAACAAATATATTTTACCAGCGTATAAACCATGGGTGCAAGAACCTCAAACTCGATTGGCATTAGTTATTAACAAGTGAGTATTCCATATTCACATATATGTATAACTGATATAAAATCCCTCATAGTCCTGACGTCATTGTTTCGAGTATTTTGTTTATTTTCGTTTGTTCATTTTCAAACAAAGACATACATTATCAAGTAATCCGAATTCCAAGGCTAGTTGTTTATATTTTCAAAGAGTCATTACTATCCTTTTTTATTAAACAGCAATCTAGTATTCTATATGAATATTACCAAAGTGGTGCGTAATTATGTACTATAATACTCATTTTGTACAAACATTCCAAACACAATTACCATTCCTTCGATTTAATATGTACCCTGTGGCAATTTATGACAATGAGATACTGTCATTTGTGTAATTTGCAAAATGGCATATACGATCTATAGGGAGAATCGTAATCGTGGTTATTTATTGCTTTATTTATTTCTTTTTTTATCAAATTATATAGTTAAAACACAATATTAAAACATTTGGTGTGGTAATTTATGTGACCATCACTATGCGATGTAGTCACTTTTGTAATTGCTCGTTGCAGACTGACCGAACTTGTTCACATCATCAAAAATGTTAGTCACCATGGCTTAGCTTTTTCACAAGGTAAGGGCAGTCTTACCTTCCATTTTGTTGAACACATTTCGCAAGTCATTTCGAAAGTCGATGATGGTTTGTCTATTGTGACCATCTTGGGTACTTAATGTTTTAAATAGAATTGATATGAAACTTAATCTAAATACAGAGACGACTTAGATATAGATTTAGAAATGTAGATCATTCATATTTAAATGCTAGTGCATTTTACTTAGTGCGCGTTTATTTAATACACGCTCTATATCGACAATATAAACTGTGTCTATTGGGAGATGGCGTTAGAAAGAACTAATCTTGTTGATACCCAAAACTCATATTTCAGTAGCTTATTGAACTTTAATGAAAACTGCGACTAATCGGACATTTCGTTTCGGGTTTCCAGGGCACGTTTACTGTTGTTTTTGTCCACTCGTCCAGATTTAGATGAAACGTTTAAAATAAATTCATAATTGATGTTTCAGTGCAAACATTTAGAAACACTTCATCCCAATTCATGAAGAAAGAGAAAATGGTGGAAAAGTAAGTTATTTCATCGTGCCTCAGAAAGTTGAATGAAAGCCACATGATGTTAATAAGGGTTTATCTCCTGCTGATGTTTCTAGTTTTTTTATTTATCTTATATTTTAATTACACGCATGTAATAATGAACTAATATGTTGATGGTCCAAGCTCCTTTGGCGTACAACATGTACTTATTCTAATAAGTGTACAAGTGCATAGAAGAAATGTACATCAGCAAAAGAGAAACCCTCATTCATATGAAATGAACCTTTAGTTAGGGAAAGTGTCCTATTGCTAATACAACAAAACACAATATAAAAACTAAAAAACACACACCACACACACAACTAGAATTAACATTGTGAGATGTATATCAAACGAATAACAAACTGTTATTCAAATGTTTTAATTATTATTACAGAATTAAGAAGCTTACTTCGGAAGCGGTAAAATACTCTCGATCCTCTGAATTAAACCATGGTACGTTATTCGACATAGTTGAAGTACTGGTGTTGTTTTCAAAGAAAGTGAATTATGGACAAGTTGAGTTACTTCTATATAATATTAACACTTAACAAATTAGATATTGTAATGAGCTGTTATGTTTCATCAACAGAGTGAGTTATTGTTTATATTAAATGCAATGTTTACACTATGAACACAAACTTAGAGATATACCCGAACAGCTGCTCAAAATGCACTTAAATATTTTAACAATTTTAAATGTTTATGTTCTTCTTTAGAATCATTTAATATAAATGCCACTTAAATCTTCCACTTAATAAATGAAGGTTTGTCTGAAGCAACATGGCCTATGAAGACGCCGATGTCAGATATTAGCTCGAGGTAACTTTTTTTCTTAGAATTACAAAATATACATGTACTGTACTTTATCAGATATGCAAACCGTTTTTTTAAATTATGCTAATCAGGAGTTTGAATGAGATGATCAGCATCTTTGGACATGTGTTAAAAAAGACATACATGTTGTAAATTAGGCTGAAATATTTGGTTCCAAAATTCCAAAACATATGCTAAAAACACTTTAGATACGTTTTCCTATATTCGATGCGGCCACATTTATATATGTTACCAAATTGGATGGACACGAAAGACTGCATATGTAACTTCAATTCAACATTCTATTAAACATCTCAAAAAAATGTACCTCATGGATAGATTTATTTAGGATGAAACACACCTTACAACACATAACATACTCAAATTTTAAGACACATAACAATGGCATAATTAACCAAATTAAAGGTATCTTTGCTCTTTGAAATATGCGTAAATAACACTTATGCATGCATAACACTTCACAGTTTTACTTTACTGTAACTGTATTATTTAGTTTACATTATTTTACTCACATAAAAGTTAATATGGAACACAAGCTATTGTTTATAAGTATCTGACGTAATATTAGTTTTAATAAACAAATAAAACAGAGTTTTAACTGAAAACGTGATCACAATACGTTTAGAATATTGGAGTCCAAGTAGAAAAAAACGTATTTGCGTTGTATTGCAGATTACGGGAGATAAGCACAGAATGTTTGATGCTTGTTATTTTGGGGGAAGATAGCAAAGCAGGTATATTTCTTTACGATATAATTACCTACTATTAAAATATGTTTTAATTAATGTGTATTAAATAGTTAAACTATATTTTAGTTATTGTTGTATAAGTTCGTCTAGTGTTGTTAACTTATATAAACTATGTGTTTATATAATTTTCGCGAACATCCATTGATCACTTCCATCTTACTACTTGAAGTTAGCTTTATACTCATTAATTATGTTCTACGCGCGTATTGCACGTTTACTAAAGCGCCTGGCTTCTATATTATATTACCTTTGTTCAATGTTCTGTTATAGATTCAGATCCGAAAGAGCCGAATGACAAGGAATCGCTTGTGTATAGACCTAAAGTTGTGGACGCGTCATCGTATGACGTTTTATTTAATTACCGTAGTTTTGTTCGCTGGCATTTGTTTGTAGTTATTACATGAATGCTTATTATGGAAACGAAAGTAATGATTATTGATAGATAGCAACTTTTTTCCATAGAAACTATTTTAGATAACAAAACAAAACAAAAATGTATGTCCCTTTTAGTTCACCTCGTTCGTTGAACCAACTCAACGTTTAAGATCCCTGTAGACTCTCCGGTGTACGTGTTGGGTCCGCAAATAATTCACTAGGTCGAATATTTTGCAGACAGTTGAAACTTGGTCAGTCTGTTTTACATATTATATGAACTTCCCGTCATTTATGGATTGTCTGTGGTCAAATGTTATTTTGGTCTGTTTGGGAACTTCTCCGGTTAAAGGAGCGTGACTAACTTGGATACTATGTTATGCAGCATAAACGGATGTTTATAACTCATATTTTTTTTCCAAGGCACCAGTTTGAAACTAGCTCATTCTTTTCATTAGTTTAATTCAATTTAGAAAACACACCTGACAAATATAGTTTAGTTTCATTTTTTAAATGTACATACCCAAATGCAAATCATAGCTGCTTTACTTGGTGATAATCAGGCCAAGTTGCTCTAATAGTACCTCCACGCGTGGAGTTTCTTTAATTATGTCCAATTTTTCTTCAGTTGTATTGAGTCGACGAATGCGTTAAAGTTGCAGCAAAGAAATCATTGCATGTATATTAAAAAATGACCCATATATTAGTTTCATAATAGGTCATTATCTAGGCGTAGCCCTTGATTTCAATATTATGGTGTTTGGTAAGCGTGCTGTTTGCGGTCTGGTTTCATATTGTACAGTATGTATTGATATAATAATTTTGCAGACAAACAGCTTTCCAGACGATCGCAGAAGAAATAATAACACCTCAAATCTGTAGTAAGCATTTCTATATACTTTGATCTGTATTTGGCAATGTGTGCAGTTAACAGAAATATGTCATGAGGTTCCATATTAAACAGTTTAAAAGTACTTATCAAAGGCTGAGTGTTACGTCTTAATGTGTCAATGAGAAAGGGTATAAGAGGGGGAGAGGGATGAAAAGATATTTAAACGATTGGTCGTATCGAAAAGTTATACTAATTCAGATCATATTTGTTCTTTCCTGTTCGCTCATTAATATAAATATGTGTTGATTTGGGGTGGTACTCTCTATGACTGTTTGTAAATTTATCTTCGGTTTATATAATTTGATTCTCGTGACGCTATTTTAAACTATTTGTCAACAGGACGTGAAAGCTTCGAATACTCTGCAAAGTCGCTGGGAGACTATTCTACCGTTGCTGATGAGATCAAAGGTCTAAATTGGGAAATGCAAAGGTGGGCAGCAATATTTTAATTAACCAATAACAAAACTAGCAAGCTATGCACACTTTTGTATTCCATAAGTTTCATGTTTTGTATCTTCAATTGAACGATTTTGAGTACAGCTTACACACTTGCATTGTTTTAGTAAAATTATCAATTATGTGCCCTCCTTTGACTTATGTATCTGTATCGTTTAAGCTAGACTAGTCAAACATGAAGACAAATTAAACAAGCTCACCAAGGTGTCATCTTTTATTTGTGGCTATACTAATATAAGTAAACGAAGTCTGTATTGAAAACGCAGCCTTTGTTGAGGCATTTATTTTTTATATTATTATATCAAAATGTCTAAAAGTACTAGAGTCTCAGTTTAAAATGAATATTGCGATTATCATAACATTTATTGCGTTTATAATGCACACGTTTATGCCAGTGTGTTTGCTGCATAAATGTAACAGTGCATTGGCGTTCATGTATGCTAATTGTATTCACTATTTAGCATGTACATACATGTGTCTCCAACACAGTTCATTACCACATTATTAAGCATATAGGTGTGTGCTTTTCAGGCAAATAGATTTCAGAAAATACAACGAGCGAATTGGTAACCATTGTATGTTATTGAGATACGTTAAGTCGTCGTCTGGTTTCAAGTGTATCGAATAAATGCTTCAAAATCAGACGAAGGACGAACATTTACCGGTTACAATCCACCCTCAACATGCCCTTTAACAATTCGTGAAGACACTTTTTATGGATGTATTTATTGTTGTCAATTCAATGTTATTATTAATTGTGAGGGAATTAAAGGGGTCTGAAATGAAAGACGTATGAAGGACGAACAACGCAAGAATCTCTATGTCAATGCTATACATTTGATTGCCGAGTATTTCGACACATTTCCATTTATAAACATGGGTCAAATATATCTGCAAAATTGCCTGGGGCCATATCTACCAATATATCTGCAACATTGCCTGGGCCATATCCACCAAGCCCCTAAGGACAATCTTAACTTAAGTCATATTTAAGGGGCGATATCAAGTAACATTTTAGATCAGAAAATCAATATTTTATATTTTAAATATGGTTAGATAAGAAATATCTGTTGACTTTTTACCAGATTAATCACTAGTCTACATTTCGGAACAAATATACAGGGTTGCTATTTAAGTATGATTTACCAATCGCATGGAGCGAATACAATAATATGCTGATTCTCGAGATAATTAAGAACAGCGTAAGCTTTATTAACATAAATACCATAAACATTGCTGATATGTACTGGGTACTGTCAGTCCACATACCATATAACATTTCTGATATGTACTGGGTACTGTCAGTCCACATACCATATAACATTTCTGATATGTACTGTCAGTCCACATACCATATAACATTTCTGATATGTACTGGGTACTGTCAGTCCACATACCATATAACATTTCTGATATGTACTGGGTACTGTCAGTCCACATACCATATAACATTTATGATATGTACTGGGTACTGTCAGTCCACATACCATATAACATTTCTGATATGTACTGGGTACTGTCGGTCCACATACCATATAACATTTCTGATATGTACTGGGTACTGTCGGTCCACATACCATATAACATTTCTGATATGTACTGGGTACTGTCAGTCCACATACCATATAACATTTCTGATATCTACTGGGTACTGTCAGTCCACATACCATATAACATTTCTGATATGTACTGGGTACTGTCAGTCCACATACCATAGAACATTTCTGATATGTACTGGGTACTGTCAGCTTTATTTATAAAGAAACATCGCGATGAGTGATCTGCTCAAGTTTTACTGGAACACAAATTGAAAATTACATATAGTATTAAAAATAACACCATATATTTATGACGGCCATTGGTAGGAAATGCAGAACTCAAACTGCGTGATTTCATAGTGTTTTCTTTAAACCTTTACACAAATGCAGAAAACGGAAACCAAACAGACAAAGAAAACGCAAAAGGAACACACGCCAGCAAAACGGGCCATCAGGTAAGTTTTATATTGATTTTCTATAACATGATATGTTTTGAAAACGTGTTTTTATTGTATTTTATTGTGCCTCAAAAAGTGTCTTTTGTTGAATTTAATTACAATATGAATATTGTTTTGTGTTTCTTGTGTTTATAATTTCAAGCTGATTTGCAATTGAAAAAGTGTCCTTAAGTACAAAGAATTAACTATATTTACGCTAAGATCTATATTCTAATAGTGGTATATACTATGCAAAAGAGGGGGTAATCACGTGATGATCAAAAGGGAATCAAAATGGCGACGTCTTTGCAAGAACAGGTATTTTATGCATTTTTATACCCTTTAATTATTTGCTTAAAAATTGTAATGCCGCCCACTTTCCAGCCACATTCGTTAGAAAGTGTTTAGCGTTTAGTTCGTAACTGTCTTCACTCTAGATCTCGACATTACTCGGTGTACATTTTCTAAGCGGGGACTGTTTTCCATGTAATTTGTGATCATTACTGGATTTCACTTAGACAATCGCTCTCTCAGGATTAAATAAGAGAAAATATTATATTAAAAATGTGCTAGGAGTATTCTTTGGGTGTTTATATAACCCCACCCCACTACATTTGGCTCCCCGACGGGGAATCGAACCCCGGTCTCCCGCGTGACAGGCGGGGATACTTACCACATAATGTAGTGGGGTGGGGTGAAGATAAACTAACACCGTCTCGAGGTTCGAGTTGTGTAATTACGACGCCAACAATATATCGGAATTTATATATATATAATATATAAATGAAAAACCTACAACAAATAACATAGAATTACAATATATCACAATATTCACAAAACAAATACAAAATACAATATACGAAAATTCATGCATTTCATTCAATAAATTGCATTTACAATAAAAAATACATTAGTAAATGCAAATACAAATTAAAACAAAAACAAGCACACTCACCAGGTTGGATGTATAAAAAAACAGCAATGGAAGCAAAATCAGCAATGGAAGTCTTGCGACTTGAACGCTTTACAAAAATGGACAGAAGGCATGGTCAGTAATTTCACATCTCTATCACATGCTTTTTCCAACCTGACCAATCAAAATCTTGTTGATTATAAACCTTTCATACTGACTGGACAATACACGAATGACATCACAGTACATGGCTGGACGCACACAGGACAAGGGACTGAATCTCACAAATGGACACATACAAGACAAGGGACATAAACACTACAAAATACTAGTTGACAAGGGACGTAAACACTATATGATACTTGTATATAAATAGATACAATACCGAATACAAAATTGACCTATTCTACATGTGTTTACTTTAAATACATATACATAGAGGATATTTTTATTAATACCTTAAGTGTAAATTATGAGTGATAAATAATGTTTTCACTTAGACAAAGTAAAATAAAAGCTGACTAACATACATGGTAAAATTTATAACTTATTCATATTAATTGATCACTTCAAATCACTCTGTCATACAGTTTAACATCATTCTTTACAATGCATTGCGAGTACTTTCAATCTTAAATTAGTTGTATTACCTTTTTGAGACATTTGATTTACCACCACATTGTAAATATTTAGTCTCATAACTTTTATTTAAACCCGCCATCTTAAATGTGTGCAGTATCTTGAATAACAGATGAGTCAGTGGCTGTGTAGCTTTGCAGTAGACAACGCATCTTGTCAGGTATTTCCCAATGCTGCACCAGGGTGATTGAAGCACACCAGAATCTGAAAAAAATGATTACTAATTTTGTCTTATGTTTTCTCTTGAACAAATGTTAACAAACTAAGTTAATTCTGACTAAATACTATTAGAGAATACATATTCATATCATCGGAAAATTTATATGTGTGGTCACTGCAATATAAAATACAATGTGGTTGCATTGAATTCACATATTTAAAGCAATTAAATTTTAACTTAAAATAATAAACACAAATATAAACACAGGTATTTTCCCTTCTGAAATAATATGGTTTTTCAGATTTAAAACGTTTTAATCTCTACTTGTTTGTTTAATGTGATATTATTTTTCAACAGAAACACACGTAAATGCATTCAAGAAATAGAAACAAATATTTTAAAGCTTTGACACTTTTGTTGTTGTTTTTTTTTGTTCCAAAGAAGCATCATAAAGGACGGGCGATAATGGAACCTACATGGAAAGCAAATCAAGTCATTTCATACCACAGGACTGTGTAGAGTAGTAATGCTTGTCATCTGATGATGCAATGTAGCACTGGAAAATTGAACACAAATTAAATTCTAAAACTATGTATATGCGGTATTATGACAAGAAATGACATACATATCAAATGTCAATTTCATGTTACAAGAGAGCACTTGCTTCTTATTTGGTTTAGATTCGACAGGTCTCGTCCTGGTTATTAGATACCTCTCCCAGAGCATAATTTCAAGTTTCAATTTAGATCAGAAAAGCTTTAAATGAGTTTCTCTGTTTTCTGACTTAAAACGGGACCCCATTGTGATCATTTCAGATGTGGGACCCGTTTAGATCATACAACATTTTTGGTGCGTACAACTTGCAAAAAAGATTCTGACATGTCAGACCCTAGCGAAACACATTTATAAACATTCAAAGAATATTCCGAACACATTTTTGTTTTGGCAATTTATCTAATTTCATGCTGAGAGAAGGATTTCCTACGTGAAACCCGGTAACAATCACAAATTACATGGAAAACAGTCCCCGCTTAGAAAATGTACACCGAGTAAAGTCAAGATCTAGGGCGAGGACATACACGAAACAAACGTTAAATAATTTCTAACTGATATGGCTGGAAAGTGGCCGGAATTAATATATTAAAGCACACTATTAACGTGTATAAAAAGGCAAAAAATACCTGTTTCTGCAAGAACGTCGCCATTTTGATTCCCTTTTCATCATCACGTGATTACCCCCTCTGTTTATATTATATCTAAATTTCTAATGACTTCTATTACACATGTAGTGGTTGTGTATATATGATTTTAATGCATGCATACATCTTTTTATTACACGCTATACCTTGTTTTCAATGTAATACAACCATTACGAATATTTTTATCTTACATATGTGTAAGATAACATTGTGAGCGCTTTCATTGGCTACATTTTTTTTAACGATCAATCGCATGACGTTACTTTGGTGAAATAACGTCGTCAATCTGAAATAACGTCAATGCAGTAAACAACTTTTAGGATTTATCGACATGCTTTTGTAAAATTGGAAGCATTTTTTTTTCGTTTGAAAACATGTGATAAAAAAGATCTGACACTCGTTGTCATTTAATATCATGTTTGTTTAAACTCGTCCTGGAAATTCGTTAGTAAGCTCGCCAAAAGCTCGCTTACTAACAAAATTCCTGAACTTTTTTAATAAAATATGATATGAAATGACAACTCGTGTCAGATCCTATATATTGTTTGTCCATGTAACCGTGAGTGATGTGCTAAAACTGTGTGCAAAGTCAAGATGAAGCAAGTGACCATTTGAACGAGTTTTTTTCTTCATTAACATCGCATTTGCCATTCTAGCTGATTTAAAATAAATATACAGTACTTCATATCTAGCTTAGGGCTTAACATGTTCAGTGAAAATAACACTCTGTTCTTCGTTGCGTTTTTGTATAGTTTTATAATCAAGTTTAATTATATTGGAATCGTCAACAGAAGACAGAGGAAAGTTGTATCAACGAAGAGTAGACGATGAAGACAAACCTCTGGCCTCTGAGCACATGGGCATTCCGTAAAATACCTAATTATACCACAATCCTATATTATATTGTTATGGTTTTCTTCAAAATATAAAGTATGTGTAATACATTTAATTATTTCCTTCTACTGTGAATATCGCATAAAATGGCTGTATGATATGGAGATTCAGAAAAAAATACATAATAGAAAAGCTTTCATGGTATTGCTTTTCAGTATAACAGAAAAGTCAACGGAGAGAACGCTGATTCGTTTAAACCAAGGTACGTGCCGCTATATACTGGTAATGGTATCCATGTATTTGTTTTACTACGGATAAACATATGCACGTTAAGTAATGTCCTAATGTTTATGTTAATGTCCCCATTAATACGTGAGTAAATAAATCAATGATACGAATACATAATCATGAACCATGATCAAATGTACATTTTCAAAACAACGTATTTTAACAGGTACACTTGCTATATCCATTATATATCACTTTTTATTTCAGCCGCATTCATTTCGTATGTTTTTCTTAAACATGTTTTAAATAGTCAACTTGTTTTCACTTTATACATATTACACTACGAAGACAAAATAATCTTTATTATTAAGAAATGGAGTCTAAAAGTGACTTAGACATTGGAAAACATGAAGACAACCCGACATGTGATGAAGGCAATTCGTATTTTAAAGAAAATATGTCGCCATTAGGTGATACCCAAGACGACAAACAGTTGTGAGTAGAACCTATTTGTTTTCGTCTGAAAGCCAATACAATTTACCTGAGGATTTCATTGATAATTAAATTTGTTAGGTATTGAGAAGTATTTGACTGATTGTTTTCTAAAAAAGAGGTAGGCGAACATTTGTTTGTGTTGATTTTATTTTCAGTATTTCAAACGCCTACCAGATACCAGAGGATAGAATACAGCATTACATATCCAGTAAGCACTGGTGTTTGAATATTTTTTTCGAATGCTTAATAATATATGCTTAGCATAAAATTACATATAAACATTCACACATTTGAATTGATAACATATTATGGAATATATACCAATATTTCATAATTGTTATACGGTAATGTGTAATAATATTAACTATTTTACTGATTTCAAATGTTAACCAGAGACAACAAGTATCCTTTCCCTCTTCATTAAGATGTGTTCACATATATAGTTGTTATGCTTTCTCATATTTATTTATTATTATTATAATTGTATAAGAGCTAAATTACATGTTCTGCACACTTGGTGATTTTCTGTTTCAGAGAATATTCCTTCACTTTTTGTAACGAAATACGATATTTCCAGATTTGTTGTTGCCTCAAAGACGTGTGACACTGTCATAATGATAGGAGATATGTGCACAAAGTTTAAACTAGACCATACGCTAACAAAAGACGAAAACGCTTTAATTAATTCAAAACAGGTAAACGTATTTTCAACACGAAATGTGCCAATGGCGAATCAATTCTGTCAGTTCCTAAGGACATCTGTAACGATCGACAATGTCACAAAAGAAATGACCTCGACGAATACGCCGGTTATATTGATAGCTGGCGTTGAACAACAAAATGTATTTTTAGACTACTTTAGTACGTTTAAACAAACCGATGGACCTAGGAAATGCATATTGCTTGTGGGAAATACTGACGATTGTCCACAGAGTGTGTATCCTAGAAATATACTGATCGGGTATGCTACAAATAAAAATATAATGCAAGCAGTGGATGATTTGCTGGAGCGTTACATGTTCGGATTATTAAAAGACCTGTCCGCGCGTCTATGGGATAGCAACACAAATGCCCCACTTGGTACGTCTATATAACTCCTAATTCTGACACAATTATACCGATGTCAGTAATATAATTATATAATAGTTTCTTTTTTATTCAAAACAATTGTGTATTTCTTATTTGTAAATCAAAATGCATAAAATATTCCAGTTTTGTTTTTGTTTTAAAGCAGATGATTTTCGATTGCTAGAGGTGGGTGACAATATTAGACGCGCATTTAAGCGCAGCGAAGTACCAGCTGCAGAATGGCCGAATTTTCCTCCAAAGAGGACATGCTCAGGCTACATTGAAAAGGTTCAACTTATTTCATTTATGCTATTTAAAACATGTCATTGCATTAACGTTTTCAACAATAATAAAATATTAGTATGAATATTGTAGTATAAATCAACTCCCTAGACAGCAAATCGATAAACGTGCCGCTGCTTATATAGATAGTACTAGATTAGTGTTCAAGGCCAGAACTTCAGGTGTTCTAAGCCTCGCATGATACACTTCTCTGTATTCATCACTAATCTTAGTATTCTATTCATCCTATCGTTTTTTTTCTTTCAAATTATATAAAAGACAAATGTTTAAGAAACAGTAGTTTTTATAAACTTGTAGTACAACTACTTTTACTGATATTCACGACACAATGTTAATAGCTCCATTGATTTTTCCTTTCTTGTTCAATGTGAAATGTCTCCCGAAAATAAAGTTTAAGTTTTAAAACACAAGAAAATATATACCTAATCAGTGTTGTAAAAACGATGAAACACCTTTTGAAAGTAGACTTGGCATTTATATAAATTTAAATATTTAAGGTTATCTGGTCGTCATAACACTTTTGTTTGACACTATTGAAGAAAATATATAAAGAATGTTGAACGATTCCTTACAAATGCTTTAATTAAAATATATTTCAGATGATTGATTAATCATAATATTATTGACACCACAGTCTCTGCCATTTTAGGCAATCAATGCAGTAGTAAAAACCAATGGCGTTTTGGGTTGTTCAAAGATGCGCGGTGTATTAGTTGTATATATGATCTGCTCCGATAGTAAGGCTGATGATAAAAACAACGAGGACATCGTGAAGGAAATACTGGATAGGTACGAAATCATATCGTACCAAATCATTCGCGGAACGTTCAGGAATTTACACAAACCGGGCGATCCTGTTTTATGGAAGGCAGGGACACTTGGCGGATTTGCTGAGAAACACAGCAGATCGGAATACTATGGAAACAATGTCTCTAATGGCCAACTGGGGACTCAAGACGATAATATAACTTCTAGAGACAATAACTTGGTAGCACTTGTGTCTCGACATGTCGTTATTCACGTCAGAAACCAACGGGAAGATAACACCTGTTATCTTACAGTAGGACAAAAGAATCTTCCTATCGGAGTGATTCCAGATATTCACAATTATGAAGACTTGGATATTCTTCCGATTGACATTTATCCGAAATACAGAAGGCACTGTAAAACGACATTCAGAACAGAGACAGATCAGGCAATCCATGCACAGTTGCTTCAACGATCGGCATGGAAAAACGCCAAAGGGATGAGAGTTCATTTTTGGGGACAGGTATCGCAACCTGGATTGGGATACATTCATGAGCCGTTGATGACCAGCAACCGCAATGGTGGGGTTTGCTATGTTTTGATAAGAAGCCGAAACAACACTCCCTTTTCACAGCAGGGCGATAGTGGTTCTATTGTTTGTGCAGCCAACAGAAATTGCGACTCGTTGTATGCGATAGCAATGCTGAAAGGGGAATATACACCAAAGGACAAAGACATCACACGTGAAGGACCATTATACATAGCACTGCATCTTTGCGATGGACTCGAACAGCTGTCTGAACATTACCGTGCAGACTTCAAGTTGTGTGCTGGCAATTATGAGGAAGAATCAAAGGGTATATTTAATTTTGTACGAGGCATATTTCGATCAGTGATTCAATACATTGGCCAATCGTAGATTATAATCAGCAATATTTAGTATAACCATCACACAGACTTTGTAGCGTAAATGTAATTGAGACAACTGCCATAGAAATGCAATTTTGAGTTATGTATACTTGATATTTGAAGAACGGTAGTAACGATACGAACTGGAACTATTTCACGTTGGAATCCAATAGAGGTGACTTTAGTTTAATATGACAAAATCATGATCATCCAGGGCATTATTTTCTAGTACACATACGTTGGTGGAGTTATTGTTTACTAGTGTACATTCGTTACGATTAAACAATACTAAATATAAAAGTAAACATTATGTGATATATGTTTTACTTCCATTAACATATTCTACTTGCAATATTCAACACAGTTTAAAACGAACATAAAATATGCAATTGAAATGTATGTGCCAGTTTCTACTCGAGTTTTACCAACTTATATAAAACCTGTAATGAACGTCAGCATCGTGATTTCTAAAGAAAGCTGCATCATAAATCAAAATCAAACGTTTCCTTTAACCAATATGCAACTGTACCAGCATTTTCAGATAGGGTTTGCCGAATACGTTATTTTTATTTCCATAAACTCCTTCATTGTGACCTGTTCCAATGTCAGAGTGATTAGTGTTTTGTCATTCTCAACAGTGCCACTTGGTTAAGCGTTTCAATAGAGCGTTCATCTTCGGCTATATTCGTATTACTTTGCCATTTATATATTTCTTACTCATGTTAAGGTCCTCTTGTACTATATGCATTTTCTAAGCTATATATTCGTGGATGCGTGTTTGTCTTCACTGTATACATGTGTTTATATAAAAGTTCGGGGTTAGGGCCATCTCAATACTCTTCATTTGGGGATTTTCAAAAAAAGGAAGAAATAAATACGAACACCGTTTAGCTCAATGTTTTGAATGCTCGAACCTCTTTACCAGTCCTCCGGCCATTTCAAAATATGTGTGGTCGATTGTACATAGTTGCATTATATTCCCACTGTTCATGTGTAAATCTTCAGCAAAATGGAGGCAATTAAGATATGCATGTATGTAGCGTGCAGCTTCTTCCTTTTCTGATGCCCATTCTAACGCATTAAACTCAAATATATCCATTTACAAATAGCGTGAGAGGAAGGAGCTTATACTACTACTTACAAATATGAACGGTACACTGTAGAGGGATATGACTGATTTTAAGACTATTTCATATGTTTAATTGTACAAACGATTACAGCGTCCAACAGACAAGTTTCATTCAATTTTTAGTTGTCTTGAAAATTGCTCCAGTCTGAAATAAAAAAAATAATACAATATAAATGAACTATATAAAACAAATATTAGGTAAATGTCATGTCCTGGCTGCAACTGAGTAATTCAACGCCAAAATAGTACAAACAGAAAACTTTAGGTATAACACAATCAATCTATAAATTTCACATATGTGCACAATGTAAGCAGGTCGCCTTTATTAACGTTTAGTGACATTTTCCTAATTAAGATTGTTTGTACTATATTCAATGTATTTGTATGTATTATGTTAATGTTGTATGCACCCATAATACTTTCAACTGTATGTGAGAATTATAATACATTGACTTTTGTAATTTGATTAAAACTTTGAATTGAGCTGTCCTTGTAACTTACGTTTCTGGGACAGTGGAACGATTCATGGTCACTTACGTTTCTGGGACAGTGAAAGGATTCATGGTCACTTACGTTTCTGGGACAGTGGGAGGGTTCATGGTCACTTACGTTTCTGGGACAGTGGAAGGGTTCATGGTCACTTACGTTTCTGGGACAGTGGAAGGGTTCATGGTCACTTACGTTTTTGGACAGTGGAAGGATTCATGGTCACTTACGTTTCTGGGACAGTGGAAGGGTTCATGGGAAATTACGTTTCTGGGACAGTGGAAGGATTCATGGTCACTTACGTTTCTGGGACAGCTAAAGGGTTCATGGTCACTTACGTTTCTGGGACAGTGGAAGGATTCATGGTCACTTACATTTCTGGGACAGTGGAAGGGTTCATGGTCACTTACGTTTCTGGGACAGTGGAAGGGTTCATGGTCACTTACGTTTCTGGGCCAGTGGAAGGATTCATGGTCACTTACGTTTCTGGGGCAGTAGAAGGGTTCATGCACGTGCCACACTGTCTGCTTTGCTCCCACAGGTTCCATCTTTTTTGTATAAAGAAAGTTCACATTATCACGAATAAGTTATTGCTGATCAAATTAAGAAATAATTGACGAGTAACTGTTGGTTATTGCGGTAATAACCAACGGTTTGGAGTTCCGATGCGTAGGAATTAAACGTCGAGGGCGGTAGCCCGAGTGGTTTGATAACGAGCATCGAAACGACAAACCGTTGGTTATTACCGCAATAATCAACTGTTACCCATTAATTATTTCGATTCTAACACGATCTTATATAACATTTGTATTTTTTTAAAGGTCATGAATGAGAACTATTTTTATCTATACTCCGCCCATTTTCCGAGAAGAGCATTCACACGTGCGTTTCAGTGACGTCAATAACTCATAACAATTCAAAATGACGTCAGCTTTATTGATAAACATTGAGCGACTGACGTCATACTTATCGATATAATACAGTGAAAATATGATGCTACAAAGTGCAATTAAAAGCATATTAACAAACCGTTTTTGTGAACTTAAGTATAAAATATGTAGTACAAGTGTGGTTGTACTGTGCTACATACTGCAGAAAATGATTTGTTTGTCACAATTTGCTATCGCGCGTTTAAGCACGTGCATTTTAAGAACAATTTCTTCGAATTCCGGAACTATTTTCAAAACATTAGGCTCCGCCCATTATTTGTTGTAGAATAACCCACAGTTATTTTCCTTCTTTATCTATGCACCACTAGCCGCGTGCCGTGGTAGAATGAAAATTATACAACACTTCAGCTGCGCCATGGAGAGAGAGAGAGGATTTACACAGATTATAATGTGTGGTGTTCACTTCTTTATAGTGCTATAAATATATGTTTGCAATCTAAGATGGGCTAAATGTTCGTTGTGCAACAAACGTGTACTCAACGTTATTTAAAATATCATGTGTGTCTTGTATTGCACAATTTTAAATCGCTAAAGTACCATACACAGGCAGAGGACGACAACGAATGTAGCACCTTTACAATTGCTTCTTTAACCATCTGCTTTTACAATTGTACGACAGTATTCTAATTAGACCCGCATGATTTACCATGTTATTCCATAACGATTTTCCCGCAGCGTTGGATCCCAAATCGCTGAAGTGGAAACAGTCTGGAGCAAAGTAGATCAAATCGTAGCTGCCAGTCTGTGAACAAAACGTAACCCATTAAATGACTAGGCCAAATCGTAGCCGCCTGTCTGTGAACAATACGTAACACATAACATAAGTAGGCCAAATCGTAGCCGCCAGTCTGTGAACAATACCTAACCCATTACATGACTAGGCCAAATCGTAGCCGCCGGTCTGTAAACAATACGTAACACATAACGTAAGTAGGCTAAATCGTAGCCGCCGGTCAGTAAACAATACGCTACACATTTCTTAAGTAGGCATAATCGTACCGCTGGTCTGTAAACAATACGTAACACATTACATAAGCAGGCCAAATCGTAGCCGCCGGTCAGTTAACAATACGTTACACATTACATAAGCATGCCAAATCGTAGCCGCCGGTAAGTTAACAATACGTTACACATTAAGTAAAATCGTAGCCGCCAGACAGTAAACAATACGTTCCACATTACATAAGCAGGCCAAATCGTAGCCGCCGGTCAGTTAACAATACGTTACACATTACGTAAGCAGGCCAAATCGTACCGTTAGTCTGTAAACAATACGTTACACATTACATAAGCAGGCCAATTCGTACCGCCAATCTGTGAACAATACGACATGTGATGTGACTTATTGCATGAGTAGCCGCCAGTCTGTAAACGATAAATTAATACAGGAAAACACATACGTTGGTAAGGCGATCCCAGCCGGTCTATGAAAAGTATCACACAATAATAGCAAAGACTATTAACTACGTTGGCTTTCATTTGACCAGTGACTAAATTCAGGGCTATTAGGGCAACGTTAAGTTCAATGTTTAACGAAATCTATTTTATCTCACAAAATATAGATAAAAAAAACTCTTTGTGGATGTATTAACGTGGTAGGCGATGGACTAGAAATGTAAAAAGGAAATATAGAATTCTGGTATATGAAATTTCATAAAATAAGCTTTAAAAATAATATGATTTTAGACGGGCTCGTTTGTGTGTTCACTCGTCTTGAAACTGGAAAGATTGTTACAATATGGTCCTAAGTGGTGAAAATACAAGTACAATACAAACGCTTTAACACAAACTGCAAGCACAATTTTGTGGCGGCACTCACGTGGTCTGTGACGGGTTCCGTGTCCCGGAAGAAGGGTTGGAGGACCACGGCAAAGTCGTTGCGGTCGTTGTAGATACCGGAACCGATGAGACTCTGCACGCGGGCCTGGTACTGTTGCGAGGCCTCCGTCAGAATGTTATTGTTGCTGGAGTCCTTGGCGCAGTCGCAGACCATGCTAAACAATGAATGGATCCAAAATGGTATTCATAAGTAATTTACAACTCCAGGTATTTTGATGTTGAATTATTTAAATATAATTTTCTTTGGCTGAGGTTCTTCCTAGTTCCTAATTGTATATAAAATATTGATGCTGATGCTGATGCTGCTGCTGATGATGATGATGATGACGATTATGATGATGATGATTATGATGGTGTTGTTGATGATGATGATGATGCTGATGATGGTGTTGATGATGATGATGATGATAACGCTTCTTCTTCTTATTATTATTATTATAACGACGATGATGGTGATGATAATGATGATGATGATGATGATGATGATGGATATGATGATGATGATGATGATACAGGTAAATACGCAATAGATGGAGTAATTCCAAAGATAACTCTATGCAGTTTGCTCATGCACTAACGTGTAACGTACCTGGTGACAAGGTTACAAAAGAAGCCCTGGGACACCTTGGCCAATGGTTTGATGTCAAAGATTTCCACGAGATTCACGAACGCCTTGGGGACGTTGTCGTAGAGAATCTTTAGGGTTTCGTTGATCTTGGAAACGTAATTAGCCGGAGAGTAGAGGTTCTGAAGTGATGCATAGGAAACATTGGTAGACGTATAGTATGACGGCATACTTCTGCATTCTATAACCAGATTATGTTCGTGGAAGATTTACACATTTAAAAAATTTGCAAAAACTGAAAACACTCACGCGAAGCATTTTACGTTTTCAGCTAACCATCGAGAAAAAAGTCCAGTGCCTACTACTGCTTGCGACAATCGAGTGTTGTTTTGTTTTGCAAAATATTCTTACTTATAGCGAAAATGTTAGATTTTCGTAAAAAGATAAACTATTCCGGCGCGATAGTTATTATTTTCTCATGCAAATTTCCAATCATGCATAAACATATTTAGAATTTCGCGAAACATTACGATCGTGAAATACCAAACAAAAACTTTTTCATTACAGCTATGCATATTTTCATGAACAAATGACATCCTTTCTTGAAATTGTGTCAAATGTAGTATAGGCCTATATATGTTTTCTTTAATCATATATTCATTTCCACTTTAAGACCTCAGCATTAACAATGCACACACCAGCGTTTGTTAATAGTTATACAATAATGGCCCAGTTAGAAAAGTCAACTCACTACCAATATTTACACCAAACTATAAGACTAGTCCAAAACATGAAATAGTATTTCGTAATTAAAATGTCTATGCATACCCAACTTACACCACTTATTGTAGCAACTAGTGCATACAGCAAATGAAATTCAGAAACGCCTGAAGGGCCACTCTTATTACTCAACGAACTGTAGCAGTGGACACATATATGTATTACTCCTTCCATTTAGGCACGGCAACGAACTGTAGCAGTGGTCACATATATGTATTTCTCCTTCCATTAAGGCACGGCTACCAACTGTAGCAGTGGTCACATATATGTATTACTCCTTCCATTAAGGCACGGCTACGAACTGTAGGAGTGGACACATATATGTATTACTCCTTCCATTAAGGCACGGCTACGAACTGTAGCAGTGGTCACATATATGTATTACTCCTTCCATTAAGGCACGGCTACGAACTGTAGCAGTGGTCACATATATGTATTACTCCTTCCATTAAGGCACGGCTACGAACTGTAGCAGTGGTCACATATATGTATTACTCTTTCCATTAAGGCACGGCTACGAACTGTAGCAGTGGTCACATATATGTATTACTCCTTCCATTAAGGCACGGCTACGAACTGTAGCAGTGGTCACATATATGTATTACTCCTTCCATTAAGGCACGGCTACCAACTGTAGCAGTGGTCACATATATGTATTACTCCTTCCATTAAGGAACGACTACGAACTGTAGCAGTGGTCACATATATGTATTACTCCTTCCATTAAGGCACGGCTACGAACTGTAGCAGTGGTCACATACATGTATTACACCTTCCATTAAGGCACGGCTACGAACTGTAGCAGTGGTCACATATTAAAAAATTATGTATTACTCCTTCCATTAAGGCACGGCTACGAACTGTAGCAGTGGTCACATATATGTATTACTCCTTCCATTAAGGCACGGCTACGAACTGTAGCAGTGGTCACATATATGTATTACTCCTTCCATTAAGGCACGGCTACGAACTGTAGCAGTGGTCACATATATGAATTACTCCTTCCATTAAGGCACGGCTACGAACTGTAGCTGCTGTCACATATATGTATTACTCCTTCCATTAAGGCACGGCTACGAACTGTAGCAGTGGTCACATATATGTATTACTCCTTCCATTAAGGCACGGCTACCAACTGTAGCAGTGGTCACATATATGTATTACTCCTTCCATTAAGGCACGACTACGAATTGTAGCAGTGGTCACATATATGTATTACTCCTTCCATTAAGGCACGGCTTCGAACTGTAGCAGTGGTCACATATATGTATTACTCCGTCCATTAAGGCACGGCTACGAACTGTAGCAGTGGTCACATATATGTATTACTCCTTCCATTAAGGCACGGCTTCGAACTGTAGCAGTGGTCACATATATGTATTACTCCTTCCATTAAGGCACGGCTACGAACTGTAGCAGTGGTCACATATATGTATTACTCCTTCCATTAAGGCACGGCTACCAACTGTAGCAGTGGTCACATATATGTATTACTCCTTCCATTAAGGCACGGCTACGAACTGTAGGAGTGGACACATATATGTATTACTCCTTCCATTAAGGCACGGCTACGAACTGTAGCAGTGGTCACATATATGTATTACTCCTTCCATTAAGGCACGGCTACGAACTGCAGCAGTGGTCACATATATGTATTACTCCTTCCATTAAGGCACGGCTACGAACTGTAGCAGTGGTCACATATATGTATTACTCCTTCCATTAAGGCACGGCTACCAACTGTAACAGTGGTCACATATATGTATTACTCCTTCCATTAAGGCACGACTACGAACTGTAGCAGTGGTCACATATATGTATTTCTCCTTCAATTTAGGCACGGCTACGAACTGTAGCAGTGGTCACATATATGTATTACTCCTTCCATTAAGGCACGGCTACGAACTGTAGCAGTGGTCACATATATGTATTACTCCTTCCATTAAGGCACGGCGACCAACAGTAGCAGTGGTCACATATATGTATTACTCCTTCCATTAAGGCACGGCTACGAACTGTAGCAGTGGTCACATATATGTATTACTCCTTCCATTAAGGCACGGCTACGAACTGTAGCAGTGGTCACATATATGTATTACTCCTTCCATTAAGGCACGGCTACGAACTATAGCAGTGGTCACATATATGTATTACTCCTTCCATTAAGGCACGGCTACGAACTGTAGCAGTGGTCACATATATGTATTACTCCTTCCATTAAGGCACGGCTACGAACTGTAGTAGTGGTCACATATATGTATTTCTCCTTCCATTAAGGCACGGCTACGAACTGTAGCAGTGGTCACATATATGTATTACTCCTTCCATTAAGGCACGGCTACGAACTGTAGCAGTGGTCACATATATGTATTACTCCTTCCATTAAGGCACGACTACGAACTGTAGCAGTGGTCACATATATGTATTACTCCTTCCATTAAGGCACGGCTACGCAGTCCTTTTCTACAACTCGCGCGATGACAGCGGTCACACATACATGTATCCATCAAACTGGATATGGTATTCTTTCCACTTATTAAATTAAACATGCCAATTTTTTACTTTCCACAATGTGGCAATGGGTTTATATAACTTGATTCTATATATTTCCACTTTACTCATTGAGATGTGTGAGTAGAGATATCAATCACCAACTTTCACACAAATATTTGACTGATTCCGACCGTAGCTGGTATCAAATCCCTTCCCGCACCAACTTCAATGTGACCATAGTCAGATCACATGGTGTAAATTAAAATGGTGGACAAGCAGGAAAAAACCCTTTCGTCGTTACATGTATGTTTACTTTTTTGTTATCTCTTTTTTAACCCTCAGCATATATGTCGAGACTAATTTTGCAATACTTCAGAAGGAGTTTTATAAATAATGATAAGAACATTAAACAAAATCAAAAAATAAATTATTTCAAATCTGGAAGCAGTTCACTCGTGGTGGCTGTGGTTAATGCAAACAGCAAAAGGGGAAGTAACCGCTGATTTACATTGTACGTGTAAGTTATCCAACTTTATAGACCGCTGTATGACAGAGGTCACATATTACATCCCTGCAGATTTAAGTTCACGTACATAACAGTACCGCTCCAACGACACAAATATTTCGCAGCGGATACATCCGCTAGGTAGTTAAAAAGAACAAATGCGACCGCTTCACAAATCATTCCATATTTGGAAGGAAATTTTAGAATTAATATTATTTTCTTAAGTTGAAATTTAAAAAAAAGATATAAAATTAAAAGTAAACATAACAAACGGAATTCACGGTATGTACGTTGTTTTCTTCAATATGTCCTCCATTTAAGTTACACCGCGTGATGTATGATTATTCGTTGAGCAAGTAATATATAAGGGCAATGCTTGGATAAAATTGCAGATTAATTTGCATACGATTGACATTCGTGGAAACGATTATCCATTGATTTCCGCCACAAACTAAGCTGGCTTAACTCCGAGTGCGGTATCACATGATAGATGGTGTCGAGTGCGGCGGAGATATACATGTTGTACTTTCCTGATATTGCACGCAGGCCATCGGTATACTCGACGTCAACTCGCCTACTCAACAACCCAAAACAAACTTAGCGAATCGTATAATATGTTCGTTAGTCAAACTGTATTGTTATTTTGCTCATCTCATTGCGGCAGTAGATAGATATAACACACCTCACTACCTTACAGGTAAGCTGTATTAGTACTACCATACTGTAACCATTGTAGCAGTAGACATATGATTATCACAACTCATTACCTTACATTATTTGTTCCGCCATACTTACACCATTGTGGCAGTAGACACATATAACAGTTTATTATTTCCACCATTACTGTAGACGCATATTTAACACAACTCATTACCTTACATATGATTCGTATTAGTTCCGCCATACTGGCAGTAGACACATACTTAACGCACCTCATTGCCTTATATGTAAGTCTTATTAGTTCCGCCATACTTACACCATTGTAAAAGTTGACACATAATAAACACAACACACTACCTTGCACGTTAGTCTTATTAGTTTCACAATACTTAAACCATTGTACCAGTAGACACATAATTAATACACCTCATTACCTTACAAATAAGTCGTATAAGCTCCGCCATACTTACACCATTGTACCAGTAGACACATAATTAATACACCTCATTATATTACAAATAAGTCTTATAAGCTCCGCCATACTTACACCATTGTACCAGTAGACACATAATTAATACACCTCATTACCTTACAAATAAGTCGTATAAGCTCCGCCATACTTACACCATTGTACCAGTAGACACATAATTAATACACCTCATTACCTTTCAAATAAGTCGTATAAGCTCCGCCATACTTACACCATTGTACCAGTAGACACATAATTAATACACCTCATTACCTTACAAATAAGTCGTATAAGCTCCGCCATACTTACACCATTGTCAAAGTAGATACATTATTAATAGTCTTCACTACCTTACACGTCCGTCTTATTAGTTTTACCATACTAACATCAATGTGGCAGTAGTCGACATGTAATAAACACACCTCATTACCTAACATTTAATTCTTATTTGTTCCGCCATACTTACATCATTGTGGCAGTAGACACATAATTAACATACCTCACTACCGTACATATAATACGTATTAGTTCCGCCAAACTGACACTATTGTGACAGTAGACGCATAATTAATACACCTCATTACCATTCACGCGAGCCTTATTAGTCCCGCCATACTTACACCATTGTGGCAGTAGATACATTATTAACACACCTCACCACCTTACACGTAAGTCTCAAAACTTACACCATTATAAATGCTGACACATAATTAACATAATTATTCCGCCATACTAACTCCATTGTGACAGTAGTCACGGATGTCGTTGCCTCCCATGAAGATGGTGATGACTTTCCACTCGTTTGCAATGTTGACACATACAAAACTCTTCACTCCCCTACATGTTATTAGTTCCGCCAGTACTTACACCATTGTGACAGTAGTCGCAGAGGTCGTTTCCGCCGATGAAGATGGTGATGACTTTCCACTCGTTCGCCATGTTGACACCAAAGTACGGGTTCTTCAGGCGGTTCACAAGCTCTCGGGCCTGAGCGGGAAGTTCTCTGTGAAATACATGAATTTATATTTACAGTAATCAAAGAATTGCCGTATCTGCCGCCGACAGTTCTCTTCTATTTATTTGAACATTCACAGTACATTTTCAAATTTCATCCCATCTAGCAGTTGCTGTTGTTTTATATCGGTGCACAGGACTGAGTGATGCATTCAAAAACTTCACAGGACGAGCGGACATGCATCTGCTGTGGTTTATATAGCAAACATGTATTTAAACAGCTCATATAGTACCACACAAAACATGGAATTATGTTCCTAAAATAGAATAATAGAATTAGCATGAAACTATTATGGTCAACCTTTTCCGTATTTATGTGCGCTTCTTGTCAAATTTATAACATGTCTGTACATTAAAGGCATAGTTTAAGAAATGTCTGGCGTCTCCGTGGGGTATTCCACTCTGTGTATTGGTCCTCATTAAAATCTTTTATCCTTATTTACAATCTTTTCTCTCAGCTGACTGAGCAATGGCTAAGTGCACTATTTCCTCTGCACCAGTGCATTGATATCAGCTGATAAGGGTCGTCACACTGTGCCAACACCGTGACCACAGCAGGGTGCCGTAAAACAGGGGCATAATACCCCACATTGGGGGGGGGGGTCGAATAAAAAAGGATTAAACTAGGCCTTTCACGGGAAACTATTGTTCTTCTTTTTGAAATATTGAAATAACAAATAGAGTCGTATGTCGTCGTCGTAATAACAAACGCTCTAACCGTTTGTAAATTTCTAGTTATGAATCTTTGTTACAAATCTACCCACTGCGAGGTTTCCCCGGCAACGGCCACGTTGAGGTTTGAGCATGCGTGGTTGGACGTGTCACACTTGCCGATGGAGAAACCCTTCAAGTTGTGATTGAACTCCTTCAGGGTGTCTGAATACATATAGGATGTTTGTTGGATTAGGTATAATATCCATTTTAACTCACAAGTGATCATCGAATGTTATATTTTCACGAGTGGCGCATCCACGAGTACAACTATATATTTTTATGATCACGAGTGAATCAAAACTCAATATGCTACCGAAACCGAAAAAAATATTTTTTTATTGTATACTTAAAAACGTGTTATTGCGGCATTTGCCGACATGCCGGTGTTAAAGTAGTTTCATTATCAACGTGATCGCATGATTTAAAACAGTGAATAACCAATTGTATTTTCTCTGTTTTAAAACAGTGAATTACCAGTTTTATTTCATTAATATTTATCTATAAACCACCGGAAATCATAAAATAAAAATCGTATCACATAATGCCACATACTTTTTAAAGTGTATAATGGAATATGCAGTCCTTTTTAAAAGAGGACAAACCATCGATTTTATTACAAATGTATAATAGAAAGTATCATACTTTGTAAAAATAGATATACCATCAAAGAGTGTGTTAAAACGTATGGCAACAAATGCAGAGTTGTTGCAACAAAATGCACAGACCATCGAAGACTTTCAATTACATAATGTGCTGTCAGCCTAAATATATTTTTAAACGGACTATGTCAACGAAATATTGGATCCTTACTGTACTCTAAATGATTATAGAAATTCGCTATATTAAAACAAGTACATGGAATAAAGGAAATACTATAAAACATAATAAGATATGCGATAAAAACTCTGCAATATTGTTTGAAAAAATTAAAACCCCAAGCGCATATCGAACTCACGACTTACGATAAAATGACATTAGACAGCGCAAAAACCATTTTGCTTTTGTTAAAAAAACATGTGTAAACTATAACTATACAAAATAAAATTCTGACGTCAAAATGTAAACATGAAAAGGACAAAACATACAAGGCCCATACTATACATGGATTTTTATCTCAGAATTCCCAAACTCATTCCCCATTATATATACTAACCGTAAGTATATGCCAATATACATAACTTAATTTCAGACCCTTTTCGTTGAAATAGTCCCTTTAAGTATAGGAAATCATACTTGCGAATGTTTCCACATGGTGTGCAAACGAGAGATCTCCTCCAATACTGCAAAAAACAGAGTGCATATTTTTAGATTCAACACTTTTATTGCATTAAAAATATACCTGTTTATAACAAACAATACATAGTTATACAACATAACGGTATGATCTAACAGCTTAGAATTAAAACTGTGTATTAAGTTCCCAATGTGTCTGCATTGTAAATCTATTTGATTAATCCAATTACAATAGCTGATGCTATTGATGTCTTTAGATTTAAAAAAATAATTGCACCGTACGCCATGTACAATAATAACGTTGTAAATATTATAACGCCATGTACAATAATAACGTTGTAAATATTGTTTTCTTAAATCTGAACCTTTTGGACATATAAGTTAAAAAGTGATATTCATTTTTAATCAAGTTAAAGTAGCCACTGGTACAAGTATTTCTAGGTTATCTGTATATCTGCCGGTTTCTATGGCCAGATTATGACCAGATGTTCTAAATTTTGCCAATGATATTTTAATTATTTTAATATTAATGATTTGCAAATACTTTTCCAAATCTAACGAGTGTTTAAATAAGCAATACGTTTTTGCATACCATGTTTCCTTATGTATGCTAAGTATTATGTGCCTGGTAGGAACTGTACAGATGTTTTCCCATACTCTCACGAGTCCTATTTCGATTACTAATCTTTATTTGATATAATATCACGAATATAATACGTAGCTCAGTCTGTGGATTAATAAATAAGAAGTGAGATTTTTACTTACAGAAATTATCAAGTGATAGTGCACATAAACAACATAACGAGACAATATAACGGATGTTCACTTAAAAACGGTTTCAAACAAAATAAACACATCATCGCATTGTTTGATAATTTAACAAAATCTGGATAATAAATATTGTTCTTATGTAGTTATCAACAAAGAACCTGAATTACATTTAAGTTGCACAAGCGATGCAATATTTAAAACACCAATTGATCCTTGATAAAATAATCAGAAAGGGAATACCGACAGTAATTCTTATGTTAGCATAATTGTGTTTCTTAGTCGAATAAAATGCGTCATATTTTGTATTATAAAGCATTACTAAACCGAGTGTTATCCTCTTTAAATAACGTTGTTGTATGCTTTAATGCATTTGTTTCTTGGCTATTTATTGGCATTCTAACATAATAGTGCAATAAATTCAATGATATCACTTGAATATCAAGGGAAATGTTTAGACCTAGTTTGTACATGAACATGAGGAAACAAGATTACACATGTGAGCTAGCTAGAAAACACGTGATCGCACAAAGTTGAAAACGTGGGGTATGAACATTGAATTGCAATGCTATGAGGTTAATCTTTATTTACACTTAAATATATTATAAATTATTATGGGCTAAGTGTGAGTTTAAACCCCGAATGCTTTGAATAGCCGTTCCAATGCGGTGATCCCAGTTTTATTCATGTGTTTTTTAAGTGTTTTTGTGATGTTCTGTGTTGATTTTAGCAATTTTAGCAATTGGTCGCTTGCCATAAATGAAGGACTTCGTGCTGCTAAAGCAGAATGTTTTGCATTGACAGCTCCAACGCGGTGGCCCTATTTTGTAATCGTGTCTGTTGTTTTGCATTGACAGCTCCAACGCGGTGGCCCTATTTTGTAATCGTGTCTGTTGTTTTGCATTGACAGCTCCAACGCGGTGGCCCTATTTTGTAATCGTGTCTGTTGTTTTGCATTGACAGCTCCAACGCGGTGGCCCTATTTTGTAATCGTGTCTGTTGTTTTGCATTGACAGCTCCAACGCGGTGGCCCTATTTTGTAATCGTGTCTGTTGTTTTGCATTGACAGCTCCAACGCGGTGGCCCTATTTTGTAATCGTGTCTGTTGTTTTGCATTGACAGCTCCAACGCGGTGGCCCTATTTTGTAATCGTGTCTGTTGTTTTGCATTGACATCTCCAACGCGGTGGCCCTATTTTGTAATCGTGTCTGTTGTTTTGCATTGACAGCTCCAACGCGGTGGCCCTATTTTGAAATCGTGTCTGTTGTTTTGCATTGACAGCTCCAACGCGGTGGCCCTATTTTGTAATCGTGTCTGTTGTTTTGCATTGACAGCTCCAACGCGGTGGCCCTATTTTGTAATCGTGTCTGTTTGTCTTGCGTTTTGCATTGACAGCTCCAACGCGGTGGCCCTATTTTGTAATCGTGTCTGTTGTTTTGCATTGACAGCTTCAACGCGGTGGCCCTATTTTGTAATCGTGTTTGTTTGTCTTGCGTTGTGCATTGTGTTTTGTGTTTTATTGGCAAATTGGTATCTTGTCTCAAATAAAGGACCAGATAATGTTAATAAGGGTTTCTTTCCCGTTGATGTTACAGTGGTTTTGTGTATCTGAGTATTATTAATATTGATAGTATTGACATTTAAGACTAGGCTAGGGTTGACGAATAAGGACCCTGATTATTTATACACAACGGTGTTGCAGTTCTTACCTCCACGATCGGCCTCTGTATTCCGTCAGGCAGTCCAGAATGTTGTTTCCCAGAATACCATTGCCAGCCTAATTAATACAACGTTAATGTTATATTCATAGCTGATAACTAAGTAATGGTAGTTGTTTTGTTCACATAACGATTTGTTGCCGAATGTGTAACGGCAGAAGTGTTGTGTCATTCATTAATCAACACAATAGCGGAAACAAAGCATGCGGATGATTCAATCAATAAAACGGGTCACAATAACAAAATTGAAAAGTTGTTGATATTGCTAAAATAATCTGATTTTTAAGTTGCAATTCTTGAACAATATGCATAAATCACTATATAAGGATTGAATTTTCCAAACTTCCAGCAATATTTCCATATATACAGATGTTGTAAGTAAGCGCCAAACATGTATAAAATTCGGGCCAGAATTAAGACCTGTACATGGCATTTGAAAACAAGGGTGACACTTTGCTACCATCGTATGTCAATGGAATATCCAAGATAAAAACTGATGGCAAATGTACTATATATAATTAGCGCTATATTAACGCTATATGTCGTAAATAAATTAGAGAGAAGTTCTGCTGACCGTAAGGGAATCCCCAAGCGCTGCTACAACGGTGATGTGCTCAGGTCGAAGGTCGTGAACTGCAAGTAAATAATGAGTGTTTATCACACTCTCAAATCGTTACGCAATCAATATCAAGACGTTATTTGAAATCGGAACTCAACGTCGTGATGGGTATAAACTATGCTGTAATCTTTATTTCAATATGTTTATAAATACTAATACAGGGAGGCTAATAATCTATTACACTAAATGGCTTACTAATACGTACTGAATTGGAACGCTGGATAATTTAATGTACCAAATAATGCACTATACAAATGACACACTCTAAAATATTACCTAACTCCCCATATAAATGATTAATCTATATGTAAATGTTTCCCGTTAAGTTTACATGTTTTAATCAAGGTATTAAACACTTTCGACTGTTTTCCAGTGCGTAGAAGTGTCTACTGCTCAGAACGATGCGCACAAATGCTAGTCTGTATTTGTAACGTGACGTCACTGTCGTGTTTTTTTCATTCGTATTGAAACAAGTCAGGGAAAGTCAGGGAAAGAGTTAATGTTGTTTTCATGTAAATTGATTTTATAAATACATGTGTTTGTGTATTAGATTCATATAATAAAATTGACGTTAAAAATAAAATCCCTTTGTAAGATCTGGATAATGAACATAAACATATAATAAATAAAAAAACAGTTATTCAATGGGCGTTTTGGGGAACATTTAAAACGGTTGCCCAGAGGTGTAAGGCATCCCTGACACCTCGTGACAACAAATGTAACTGTTACAAACACACCTATAAAATAACGATAAATTATTCTACCGCACGTGACCGATCAATGCATGATTGTCCATACAGCTTAAGGTATGTCACATTGTAAAATAGTAAGACTGTTGTGTTAATATATTATCGCATCAGAAAAGCAGTAAGGTCATAAAGTTGATCAGGGCGAAATCAAAAGTGCAATGTCAATTAAATTTTCTGGAATATAATTTATTAATGTCGCCATAATTTGACATTTCTATACCAAGAACCATAAGTTAAATAGATCTTGATGTTTGCGACATTTCATTACTCTCAAAAATACAATATTTTAAAAGATTGAACAGCTGTTGTTTTTTTCGTGTCCTAGTGACAATATTGTATGAGAACAAACTAGTAAATAATATCAAACCTTGAAAAGTCAAAGCTACTGATTCTTTGGTGTATGCTATTTATTATCAATGAAATACGCAAGTACTTCTCGACAGATAAGCATTCATAATAGCTTAACCATTTGTCTGAAGCGCTCGACGTCAACATACAGTGTTTGTTTATTATAGTGTCACCCCTCGCGATTAAGGGCCAACCAGTTTTAACTTTTGATACACCTTTACTAATGAACATTTTAATTCCCGATTCCTACCCTATATGCCGTTCGCTTGGCTGGAAGGTAATCGGTACCCATTGATTAAACTAGCTGCTGGGTAGGCAACCGGCCATATCAAAACGAGCCCTTTGCAGGACTCGAACCTTCGACCCCCCGCTCCGTAGGCGAACGCCCTAACCACTAGGCCACGGAGACGGTTACCTAGTGCCTAGTACAAGTGCACCTAGTTTGATAAGAGGCGTTCATAATACTTAAATGCTGACCGAATGAAATTAAAGGGAATTGTTCACAGATTTTCGTATTTTTGAAAAATACCATTAACTCTCTTAACCGCAAAAACTAAAGCATCTGGACTAAAACAGACACCATATAAAGAAAAAATAGTAAGTTTGACCCAATGTAAGAAATACGCGTGTTTTCTAATATACCTAGGTAAAGCGTTACAAACGCTTTATAAATTTATCCATTTTAAGTAATGATTTTTCATAAAACGTATTTTTATAGTGGGGATCTATGACAACAATTTTGTAAATGGTCAATTTGCCAATCTGTGAAGAGTTCCGTCGTTGTAGTAACCGTAATGTTGTATGCCTGAACTCAGACGCATTAATTCCATGACACTGTATTACTTATTCGTTCTGAAGAGTGTTAATAGCAGTCGATGCAACATTGAACAACCTATAAATGCTGATAACATTATATATCTTCAATGTATATTGATAAAGTTACATTAGCATATTGTATGTGGCCTACAGATTTTTTGATACAGTACGAAGTATGACGAACTGTTGCGACAATGTAGTAAAACTAGGAACCTGTACCAGACGAATCTGCCCTGGTATATTTAATGTGACACGATATAGAACCAATGACAGTACGACGTACCGTTGGTGATATGCTGTACGCGTATATGCCTAGCTTGATAAGGGTTAAAAGTCATAACAACATACAATTTGTGTTTGTTTGTTTGTTGGGATTTTTCGCCGTATTGAACAGTATTTCAGTCATATAACGGGGGTCAGTTAACCTACTCACACTCTTCCTGGGTAAGCTGATTTACCAGTACTAAGTGCACATACTTATGCCAGTAACTGACAACTGCCCTACTTGAATCAGAGGAAAGTGATAATGGCTGTAGAAATAATTTCATGACCAATCCCCACACGTTATGTGGCCGGGCTAGGAATCGAACCCGCGCTCCTAGGATTTGTAGTCCAGCGCTCTACCAACTGAGCTAGCCGGCCCGGCTATGACAATATACTATTGAATTTCAACACTGTTGTCAGTGACTCCTGTTAGTTGTATGGTAGAACAAGCTATATTTCCGTGAGTAACAATGATATACAAACTTTTCTAACATGATACCCGCTAATTGTTCTTTAGACAAAGAGCTAAATTATTGTTGTTAAACTACCCATACACAACGCAAAAAAGTTTCTGAGCGGAGCATAGTAAATGTAGTTCCAATTACAATTGCAAAAATATAATGTCAGATCATGTTAAAATCAAAATAATTTTCTCATTTTCGTTGTTTATCTGCCAATAAACAACTCTTTGTCGTTCTGATGCGTGGCTATTAACCGACTCGGGCTCGCTCTTGTGCTTTAATTCCTAAGATTCAGAACTCCAAATCGTTGTTGATTGGCCGATAAACAAGGATAGATAGAAAATAATTTCTTAAATTTAGAATGTTTCCAATCGTTGTACCGTTTTATGCCATTGTAACAGATAACCTTTTTCATACAAACCAGGACGAGGTAAAGCGTACAATATGCTTGCAAAGCTTAATGAATGGTAAGTTATCCGTTAATAATAGCTGGAGAGTAGTTTAAATTTATTGTAGTAATCATTGGAAAGATCTGGCGTGGTACTTGTCAGCAACAACTTTGTTAAATACAGCCTTTATGCGAAATAGAACCAATTATTAATTAGTAATCGGTCTGTGCTGGTATTAACAACGCTCTTAAGGAAAAGCTTAAGTTGTACTTAAGTGAAAATGTCCGATCAAATGTTCTATGTGAAATCCAATTATTTCTGTTTTCAAAAGGGTTAAATACGTAACATCTAAGCAATATCTAAGAGTTTAAAACATGTAATGTAAAATAACACACGCATGAAACCTTCAGAGAATTGTATGAATTTAAGAAATTTACTTAAGTTTCCCTAAGGTCCGTGGTGACTTTTACTGCTGGTAGGTGTTAAGGCAGTTACTGATTTGTTAAACTACATCTCAGGCGTGTCATGGGTAACCCGTGTTTAATGCATATGCGTAAAGTGTCGTCCCGGATCAGCTTGTGCAGTCCAGGACGACACGTCCCGCCAACAGTGAATTTATGTTTAGAAGAGACTCCCTTAAAACAGAAAATACCATAAAAGCGGAAAGTGCCGTTCTGAATTAGCCTGTGCTGACTGCACAGGCTAATCCGGGACGACACTCAACACAGATGCATTAAGCCCGGATTTTCCACGACACGCCTCGTTTATAGATGTTATTGTCAGTAGATATTTTTGCGATCTAGGTAGTCGAGGTAACACGTAACTCTTTGCACTTACCACTCGTCAGTGGAGAGGTTGACTAGTGTGTTATGAAGTTATTGATTGGATGAACAATAGTGGTACTTGCCGATATATGTATATACTATTAAAATCGACTAAGACTATGTCGCGACACAGAACTAGATCTACATGGTAGTATTTACTAATTCGTCTCTTATCACTGACTGGTGGAGATGGTCATTTCTGGCAGCTATTAATGTCGTTGATTGTCTGTTAAACCATAATCATAATAGTCGATATGTTTATGCTACACACATCATTTAGTTAATAATTGCAACTACCACTTGTCGGTGGGGAAGTTGACTTCTGGTAGGTGTTCATGCAGGTGTTCAGGAAGTTCTGGGCCGCACGGCGCTGGTGCCCGTGTTTGTGGAACTTCTCCTGCAAATGAAACCAACATATTTGAAAAATTGATGTTGCCTACGCAACACACTCGCCTAATTGTAGCATCTTTGCAAAGAGTGGTGATTTTGAAGCGTGTCTATGATAACACCGCTCATAATGTTTGTCATAAAGTGCTGAAACTTTACTGGCTAATTAAAATGTTATGCATGAGTGAACGCGATATGAGAGGAACCAATACGTAGGTTTTCTCTTTTCCCAGACAAATGTAAGATCCATGCATTGATCTGAACACAAACACAAACACAAACTTGTAAATGACGATAACAAATAACAACTAATGTTATGTTTCATTTTGGTTTCGTTACTAAGTCTCCATGTTTGCAGCCCTTGTGTATGTACTAAATACTTAGAGTGTCGCTTGGACTGCAAGTGTTTACCCGAGCCAGATTATGGTTATGTACTAAATACTTAGAGTGTCGCTTGGACTGCAAGTGTTTACCCGAGCCAGATTATCGTTATGTACTAAATTCTTAGAGTGTCGCTTGGACTGCAAGTGTTTACCCGAGCCAGATTATGGTTATGTACTAAATACTTAGAGTGTCGCTTGGACTGCAAGTGTTTACCCGAGCCAGATTATGGTTATGTACTAAATACTTAGAGTGTCGCTTGGACTGCAAGTGTTTACCCGAGCCAGATTATCGTTATGTACTAAATACTTAGAGTGTCGCTTGGACTGCAAGTGTTTACCCGAGCCAGATTATGGTTATGTACTAAATACTTAGAGTGTCGCTTGGACTGCAAGTGTTTACCCGAGCCAGATTATGGTTATGTACTAAATACTTAGAGTGTCGCTTGGACTGCAAGTGTTTAAACGAGCCAGATTATGGCTATGCTCCCTGTACTGTTCCATTTCTGAACTAGAGAATCGTAAATTGCGACAGAAAAATCTGGCTTAAGGTAGAAATACCCTAATGGGACTTTTTTCAGACCTTGATTTTCTTCTTATCTTTGATAATTAAATCTATTATGAGACTAAACTGTGAAATATAAACATAATCTAACCACACGTTTTGACAAAGTGCGATTTTTCTTATAACTGCTAATTTTTCTACTTCAACCTAAAATTATGATGGGGTACACTTACAAAAATGACTGACATATTGTCAAAATGTATTTTATTTATTCCCGAATAGCTTTAATTTATACGTTAAAGGTGATCTTATGAAAAAGTATAACAAACATAAGTACTAAAGTTTACCAACAATACTTATTACATTAAATTTGGCTAAGCATATGGTAAAAAACAACATATTTCATTACAGTAAAAATACGCCAAACACCAATTATTGTATTTTTTTAAAAACTTTTATTTTTTCATAGTATGTAAAAATCAGTCATTCCAAAATATAATATAACCTTATCTGAGAGGAAAAGGGTATAAATTGACATAGGTTCACCACAAAAATCTCAAGGTATAACATTTTGACTGAAGCAACCCTATGTTATAAATAAAATGAAAAATGAGACAAGTGAAAAAGCAAATATTTTCCTTCTATGTTAATTTTTTTTTTCTCTTATAATTATAATCTATTAGCAGTATCGATATTAAATGAATTATTTTTGCATTAATGTTAAAGAAATAGTGTTTTGTGTAAACATTTTAAATACAAATGTAACTAGCTGAGGTTCACATATCCTTGGTTACCAAATTCAGAAAATAAAAAACATCTTTTATAAGTGTGTGTTTCAGAAAATTCAATGGACATTTTCATTACATTGGGTTAACATGTTTCAAAACACTGGCAAATCTGTGTGATAACTTCATCAAGACTCTTCTTGACGCTTGTGACTATTGGTAAAATGTCACTGTTTTTGGATAAAAAGGTGTCTCTTAGACCATTCTCATCATTTCGCCGATACATAATTTGCAGATGTTTTTTTTACAGCGGTAGATCTCGTCAAAATTCCACAGTGGAACAGGCCCAAGTTTACACAATGAACAGTATTTCAAATTATCCAACAGAACACCAAACTCGATCACCCGACATCCCGCTCTCCACCCATCTCGACAGACTATTTTTCCAAGTTTTTGGTGTGAATGAATGTTATTTCACAGCAAGGAGCACGTATCTCCTTTACGCAGATATGTTTTGATATACGAATAATTATGTTCAATAATACTAATAATCCTTGGACGTTTATTTATAACTATTTTAACTTAAGTGTAAGGAAATACACCAGAAATATCGCGAAAATGTCATGATTAAATGTGAACAGAAAATCCCTACAATGACGTCATTTGAAGGTTTTCCCCATGTCAGAGTACCTTGTTTTTCTTCAAACTACATTTTTACTTTCATCTTTAAAGACAAATAAGCATTTATTTCATACATTTAATTGAAAATAACTCAACATTCGAAAAGTAATGTTTATTTCGCGAAAATAATTTCTGTTTCGGATTAGATCGATTAGATTTACGGTAAGTGGCAAATGGGCAGAAGTTGACCGATATTTCGTGAGTATTTCCGAAGTCATTAGGATCTTTCTACCTTAATGTGACCCTTTCAAGTTCAAGACATTGACTTTCAAACCCATTTATTACTTAGCACCTGATTTGTGTGTTTCTATACTCATTGATCATTCCTAAAGTATGCGAGCGTTTGCTCTATCTGGATGATGCTGATGTTGGCGTTGTCAGTACATTGCCATTTCTGAACTCTCTTATAGTAAAGTAAAACAGCAAACTATGGCATACTTATTATAGTGTTGACCTACTAAGGCCCATTATAAGAAGTTGCCTTGCTTGTTGTTATAAATGGTTCATTAAGTCTGTATGCGCTTACCCGAGCCAAATGGTGCTGGTACAGGTGCTCTCTGTATATTTCCATGAACGTCTCATTCGTCTGGATATAGTCAAACACCTGCTTTATCCGCGCCAATTTGTCCCAGGCGCATTCTGAAACGAGGCGTATAAGAAATCATGATTACAATCTTAACAATGCATGTGGTAGTCTCCAAATTCTTTTTGAGCGTATTAAAATGTTTGATTTTTCAAAGCAAACACAATGGATAAAACACTTTTACTCATTGGATCCACATTAAGTAGTTACATAGCTTACATTAGATTCAACGACGTTTTATTAATGAATAGAAAATATTGACAAACATGTATTGATGTTTTTTAACACCAAGTCTGTTAAATCTCTAATTAGTGTAAACCGCACTAAAGCGGGATTTTAACTGCGTGTGAGGGTATTCACAACATCAACACATATTCATGTTTTACAATATTGCTTGGCATTGAACACTATGTTTTGGCAAAATACTTGAATTCTGAATACAATTAGAATTGTATTATGATTCAAAATAGTGTTTATTCAAAACTGACCATGTGCAATGAAAGCTTATTAAACATTCAAATTAGCTATGAAAACACTATACTTGTGTGCCAATGTTAAATTATGCTTTAATATTAGTAATACGGTATTTTTAAAGTAAAACAAAGTACATGTGCGCGTTTCATTTAATGACATATTACAAATGTGAGGACATAACAAGCGTATATGGCATAATGTGATTCATCGGGAACTTTACACACAAAAAAGCTATGTTTGTGGACAAGAACTGACATACATGTATGGAAAAGGGCGATAGTATTATTGTGTAAAATTAAATACACAAAACATGCATCTGTATAGAGCTGATATATTGCCACAAAGGCAAAGTTTTAATTCTGAAACGTAGCGTATAATCAGGAACACAGTTTGTGTGAAGTTCATTATGTATAAAAGAGATTAATATAATATAAGAAATGTAACGTTATATGGGCCAATGAAAAGTGATAAATTTAAGGCTCAATTGGCTACCTAACAACTCTTCTCCCTATGGTTCAATTCGGGTAAAATGGCAACACAATTTAATAAAACAAATACAATTTTAAACATTTTTAGATAATGATCACAAACGGATATGAACTGAAAACGGTCAAGTACAATTTAGAAACAAAAAAGACACCAGCGTTATATGGGCTTGAAGAAATATTCCCTTTCCTGGGAAACCAGTATGTGTTACAATTTCGGATTTGACTTAACGATATTAATACGAAAATTAGTTCGATACTAGCATGAACTGACCACATTTTCTGCAATTTCAATGCGAATTATATTTTACAGCTTCGGAACTATTTTTTCAGGTTGTTTATTGGTAGTTCAGCAACGGTGAATTGTGTTCTTTGTAAAAGTAAATTTCTGCTCGTGTAATGTTAGAATGTTGGTATACCAATGCTATTCAGTTCCAATTAATATAATTACAACAAAGGTTTAAAAACAAAACAAAGTTCCTCACCTGCTGTAATAAACAGAAGACCGAAGAACATCAAGATTCTCATCATCTTGAGTGGAGCACTGCGAGAAGGCGATCCAGTAACTGGTGGGAAATGGAACCTTATCTGCCTTATGATAATAATTAATTGACTCCTCAGTGGAAATGTTGTAGATATGGATCTTCAGATCATGCCTGGTTTAGTTAAAGGGACCTATTAACATTTTGGCAAATGAATTTCCATAGTTCCAAGTTCCATATGATTTATATAACACAATGTGTTTTATTTATCGAAAAAAGCACATATAATGTATATATTCTGTCAATACATTCCCGTTTACTCTGCAGCAACGGCAACATTCGGTTATAAGTTAGAAAATAAGAACACCGCAAGCGCCAACCATTGATCTCATTCGTCTAGACGCTGTAAATAGATGCAAATACATAGTTTGAAGCGAAGCAAAGTATTAGATTACTTTTAAATGTCTCTCTTATTACGCTTTATGAAAATTAATTATTATTAATATTTACTTCAATATTATTTTATAAATATATTTATAACAATATTATTTAAAACATTTGCTGGCATCAATAGAGTAAACGGATGGTTTTACGTGATAATTTTCGTACAAAATCGTACAGTCCCTCTTTAATTAAAGGCATTAGTGTGACTTCAGCAGTGTACAATCGTACAGTCCCTCTTTAATTAAAGGCATTAGTATGACCTCAGTAGTGTACAATAGTACAGTCCCTCTTTAATTAAAGGCATTAGTGTGACCTCAGTAGTGGACAAGAATTGGAAATGGAATCGCGTCCATAAAAGCACTTGTCCTCACTGATAATGAACTGTACATGTACATATCAAAATCCTACAACACAATTTATTGCGACTATTATAGTTATGCAAATACATTATGGTAATATTCCGAATTAGCGAATAAGGGAGTGATCAGTTTTTTATGAGCCTAGTTAAATCATATGGAATCAGTTGTAATATTCATATTGAAGTAATGAACCTGTATTTACTTTAAAATGGCAGCTTTTACGTCTGTAGAACAACAACATGTTTTTAATACCACATAGTATGTTGTGATGTTCGGGAGCCCCTAAACCGGTTTAAACACCCAATGCTTTGCATTGACCGTTCCAAGGTTGTAATCCCAGGTTTATTCAAGTTTCTGTTTTGTTTTTGTTACTTGTTGTGTTGTTTTGTTTTTTTTGTATTGTGCTGTTTTGCATTAGCAATCGGTCGCTTGTCTTAAGGAAAGGGCCTTGTGTTGTTAATAATTACAACTTTTTGCATTTTCAGGTTAACTCTGCATTCTGATTGGATAATCCGCCCACGTGACCTGTCATTCATACGCCAATGAACTGGCTGCGTATGCAAATTACCTCTTTATTATTCATGACCGTACTACTTTTTCATTCTTTATTTGTGAAATGACGTCAATGTTTTGCGCGAACCTTTACGATGTTTACTTGCATTCGCTATTTGCGGAATGACATCATTGTTTTGCGCGAGCGTTTACGATGTATACACACCATCGTTCGTAAACACAATGACTGTTTTATCGGTTGCCGGTGTTGCAAACGATGAAATTGTTAACGCATATTGGGAAATTTGAATATTTTTTAGTAACTTTTTACCAGAAAGTCAACTCCAAAATGATCCACAGCGATTTGAATATCTGACGAGATATTAAATGCCGTTCGGCGAAAATGAAACAGAAACTAAAACAGGGATTACTACGCCGGAGGCTACACAAATTGCGGTTCTTAGACAGTTAAAAGTTAAGTTTATATCTTCTTTTGGTTGTAATTATAAGATTTGAATAGTTTTTGTCTTCATTTCATCGGCGTATGAACTGTCGGGACAATTTAGGCGTAATTTTCCCGACAGTTCATACACCGATGAAATGCAGAAAAATACTATTCAATTCTTAAATAAGAGTTCTCTCCTTCTGATACAGCTGGATTTTCACATTGTTTGTATTCAATTGCATACACCATATGATCTGTTCTTAGTTATATAGGTATGGGCCATGGCATTAATGCATAACAGTTGACGCTAAATATGAAATCCCACACATCTTATTTAGAATAATATAGTTACAAGAAAAAATTAAGATCATATTCAAAATAAGCGTAAAGGAAGTGATTAACGATGGTGTTTGGAGTGTGTTTGTGTGTTTCTTGGGAACTTGTCTCAAACACAATGACACTTTAGTTCACAAATTTATTGTCTTTTGATAATAAAATGTAGATTGTTTTTGTTTCCGGATTTGTTTTTATGAACTTATGACTTGAACTCAATGATTCTTTAGGTGCTGCGTTCCTACCAAGCGGAAAGGCGCATATTGTCACCTGATTCAGGTCGTAAGATTTTTCATTGAACTATTGCCCTTTGATCATATATTTTGTCTCTTTCCTCGCTATTTTTCACGAACTCATTATTCAAATTCAAATCCGATTAAACTTTACGAGCAGCATACCCACTACCAGAAGGAGCAGAAGGCAATCAAGACCAGTTGTTGGACTGCTCTAATATGGTAAGCCCAGTTTCTAATTAAAGGTATGAAATGGGATTTTTTCCATGGGCTATTTGCCAAAACTGACATATTCCATACCATTTCAACATTTCTCTGTTGATACACCCAGATGATTGCAGCACCCTGCTATTTCGCTCTGAATCTTGTTATAAGGGGACTTGTTTAATAAGCTTTAATTGCACATGGTCAGTTTTGAATTAACGCTATTTTGAATCATAATACATGTAAATGAATTTACATAAATTGTACAAGACTGTAACAACATGTAAAACGGCTTTAGCGGTATCGCGGTATATACCAGCAGTTTAATTAAATAACAAGACACCATTTGAAAGACTTTATTTCCGTCCTCAGTAGTTCAATGATATAAAACTATATTCTACTGAAAAATAACTTATAATGATAATTGCATTGCATAAAATCTTCTGCAAGATCAATAACAAGACCATACACATGTTTAAAAGACTTTATTTGTACTAAATCATTTCGATGAAATAACAAGAGAGTTATACTATTTTAAGATCAAGATTGCAATGAACTACTGGTAACAAGGCCGTAACAGCATTGAAATACTGTCTGTATCGCGTAAAATGTCAGCAGTCGGGACGGTGTCGGGACATTATCGAGACAATGTGGAACAGAATTAATAATGCATGATAAATTATATAGAAATATCACGTCTGGAGTATTGCGGCAGTCACAAATTCCGATTATGGCTCCCGACATCATCCCGATAGCGCAAGGATACAAAGAATCAAACAGTCGCGAGTATCGGGAAGCTGTCGATACGCTGTCGGGACACTGTCGGGAAACTGTGGGATCACATTCGGGAGAATCGGGACGCTGTCGGGACTCTGTCGGGACATATTCGATCTTATTATCAAAACTTTAATTACGAGCCCCGAACCTTAGAAATTGTCCCGACTTTTGACATATTTTGATTCGGGACGCTGTCGGCATAAGAACGGCAGTAAAAATCGGGAATGTGTGACTGAGGCATAAGGGACAACCTTAACTGTCAGGAGTGCATGGCCGATCACGCCGAACGTGTCCCGATGATTCCCGATTCGCAGGACAACGTCCCGACAGCGTCCAGACAGCTCCCGACAGCGTTCAGACAGCGTCCCGGTATTCCCGATTTTTTTTATTATTAATTTTGTTTCGTGGCGCTGTCGGGACGCTGTCGGAAGCCATAATCGGGAATGCGTGACTGAGACTTAACATTCGGGTGACACAGCCAAATTTGTAAAGCCGGAATACAATTGGAACGTTGTCTGGGGCCAAAATCGGGAATGTGTGACCGCCGCATATGGTTTACAGCACTTCAATCAAATAATAAGACCTAACTGCAATTGGAAGACTTAAACAGTACCAGCGTTTGGTTGTAATAAAAAACAACCACAACAACACATTAAGACAATAACTTCATTTCAAAGACTTTATTGTTACTGAATCACATCCTAAGAATTGCGAAGACGAAAGCGACTGCTTCTCACGCGTTCATTTGTTGGTGGATCCAGTTGAGGAATGACGTCACGCGTGTGTACACACCCGGGCTCATGGCCTTGCCGCACCCGTCTCCCCAGCTTGTGATCCCGACCAGCTCCCAGACACCGTGTTTGTTGCACACTAGAGGACCTCCGGAGTCGCCCTGGGGAAAGTAAATCAGAATGCAAACTTGACTTAACAAGTCGCCGTATGATAGATACTGACAGTTTGTGTATTTTAGTTTGCTGCATGCTTGTAGGCCACTAAATCACGCTGGGGAAATACATTATAATGCAAACTCGACTTAATAAGTCGCCGTATGATAATGTGTTCGTTTGTTGCATGCCAACACACCATCGAATTACCCTGGGGAAATAAATCAGAATGCAAACTCGACTTAAAAGTCGCCGTATGATAGATACTGACAGATAGCTTGTGTATTCAAGTTTGTTGCATGCTAGTAAACCACTGAATTTACCTGGGGGAGTAAATCTAAATGCAATAACGACTTAATTGGTGTATTAAAATTTGTTGCATGGTAATGGACCACTGAATTACCCTGGGGGAGTAAATCTGAATGCAATCTGAGAGGACCAGCTGTGTCGCCCTGAGGCAATTTGAAAGCAATAACGACTTTTATCACATAATCACGCTGACATTGACGAAATAACACCCCATGGGATAATCTTTGCTTGATTTTAAATATGTGGGATAAAAACAAACACGCGCAGTATAATGACGTCATCTTGTTGACTTGTGTGACATCATTTGATGTTTCTCGTGTTATTGAATAGGTTATATCTCGTGTTTTTTTTTCAAAATAATATTATAAAATAATGGGATAAATACTATACTAGGTAAGTGTTGAATAAAGATAAAGTTTATTTGCAAGGCACGAAAACATGAACCACTCGCCAAGGCTCGTGGTTTTCTAAGCCTCGCTTAATAAACTTTACTTAGTATTCTCTATACGATAGATATTGACCGATATTGAATACATAGAGAATACTAGGTTAGTATTGAATACAGCTAGGTTTATTTAGCGAGGCTTTGAAAACCTAAACCACGAAACTAATATTCTATTTTTCCCATCATTTCCTGTATTTATTTTGATATTAAACGAAATAAAATCACTGAATAACACGAAAAACATATAAGACATCACGAAAATAAACAAAATGACGTCATTATAATGCGCGTGTTTGCTGTATTCAACAAGGTGGAATACAGCTGAGTTTATCCCACGGGGTCTTATTTGTCAATGCAGGCGTACGTGATGATGGGATAAAATAAAGCACCATCAGTAAAGAAACACGTATTAACATCTCAGACTAGTGACAGCGCTGAGTAAACCTCGAATTACACGACCAAACAAACACCTAAACGTTATTTAAAGTTAGGTCACTGTCTTGGGACGGTCAATGAAAACTTGTTGGAGGCCATGTGGAATTATTAACCATTGTTGGCAACAGGTCAACGTTTGCCAGCAGAATGGAAATGTCTTATTTAACAATCCTATGGCGTTATATAAAACTACACAATCTGTATTATTATGATAAATCGTCATTTTATCATTTGGCCAGCGGGTGAATAATTCGCAAATTGAAACGTTCTACACGAGACCAATGTGACGACACGTGACCAATGTGACGTAACCAGTGTGACGTCATACCTGGCAGGTGTCCTTGCCGCCGGTTTGTGTTGCGCCTGCGCATATATTGTTGACGAACACGCTGTTCGCACCCAGGAGGTTCTTGCAGTAAGTGTTGCTGATGGTGTCCAGATCTACATACTGGAGGAACCTACGCGTATATGATATAGAACTCTACAGCAGGAGTTCCAGAACAGAATTTTGTTCTATTAACATCATGTTACTATTACTTGATATTGGCAAAGAATGATATTTTCTTCTACATAGTCAAATGCACGAAATTTAAAAGCATTAAAATGTAAAAGAAATAAAAGCTACATTCGCATCCGAAGGTCCTTTATTTCTTGCAAATTATCAATTATAGCGTAGAAAGACTGTTGGCGCGAAAAGAAATCAAAATCAAGGAATAGAATAATTCAAATTCGGAAATTTATCATAAAAAGATATTCGGTTAGTAATCTACTTGTTATCTGAAGTTATAACGTCATTCCTACATGTCACACATCGATACATGTATGTCTTGAAGCCTTTTATTTTAAAGCCACAGTCCATAGAATATAACTGGATTCATCTTAAATTGGCATTATTTCTAATGAACGTTAAATACCTGTATTCAACTAAAAACTGCTTCTTATTAACGAAACGCATTTTATAATGTCTATGTTCAAAAACGCTTGGTACGAACGGAATTCACTCTAATGTACACGCTTATTTGCTCCAGAGGCATTACCAGCTATCGCATACAGGTAATTGTACGATAAAAAGCTACCAAAACGTTATTAATTTACCGATTGCAATGCCTTTTTTGTATTTTTAGAGATTTTAAGATTTCCATAAGAAACAATTTCTGCAAAGTTATGTTTTATTAATATATTTCTAGACTGCTGCTTTAAATACTTTACCTCGTTCCCGGAGCATTCCCGTCCTTGTCTGAAATTATATAATGCACGATAACCGTAAAAGTAAAATGAAACAATAATCAAACTGACCCATACAAGAAAAATAATTCTTTTCTGTTAATATGATTTCCGTTCTCTAATTTTATGGCATACATACATCGAGCTTAAGGGTGCGACTAGTTGCTTTTAGTATGCATATTGCTTTTCTTTTTCATAGACCAACTTTGATCATCTGACACGATAAATCTATTTTTACTAAAGAAATGTCAAATAATACTCAAATTACCGTATAAATGATATGTTTTCGGACACTTAAATATAATTATTTGTTCAGTGTCCGAATATTAAGAGTCACAAAAATATAATAGTCCGAAAACATAGTATATGCAATGTTGTCATTAAATTCGCAATTAAACTACGAACTCATTACTTGTCTCCGATAATAGTTCTTGTTTATTCCTGGAAGCGTTAACATTTGACACGTTGTTGTATATTGAAGCCATTATAATACATCTTGTTAATTGATGACACGTTATTGTATATTGAAACCATTATACAACTTGTTAATCGATGACACGTTGTTGTATATTGAAGCCATTATACAACTTGTTAATTGGCATGCATGGTTCAGCAAACACTTCGCAATGTTAAGTTGATAGACATTACGGAAGAAGCTGCCTGTAAAAAACAACTTTCGCTTCCTGTGAAACATTAAATAATAATGGGTAATAAATGCAAATTGGTACCTGTCCGAAAACATAGATCTCAATTTAATTCCTTTTCTGAAAGTGTCCGAAAACATAGAGAAACAAAAAAATAATATTTTGGCCAATTTTCAGGGTGTCCGAAAACATAGAGTGTCCGAAAACATACAGAAATACAGCAATACAGAAATATATTGGAATACAATAAAACTAGAATGTAAATATGTTACACGTCTTCTAACGAATTTGACATACAGCTATCTAAATAAAAGCGCTCAACTTGTGTCGAAAGCTTGTGACATATTGAGACACTTTCAAGTCCGTTTCCTGGGTAAAACCAGTTCTTGAGAAAAGTCATTCGGACGCTCCCCAAGTAGGGATCGATCTCCCATCGGATACCATTTCCATTACACCACTGCGATATACGCGTTCAACCTGTCTGCTTTCCAAAGACCAACTGTGTGTAACGTATGTGAATTATATTGCATACCGCTCAAACGATTCCTCTATGTAGCTAGCTAAAGTTGTTCTACTTATGAAACATCAAAACACACTCTGCATAACGCCACGTATTCATAACGGAAGTGCAACATAGGTTACAACGTAAGTAAATCACATATTGTCCGCATTTCCATGGCAACGCTTACCGTGGTATGTGGCGCCCCAACCGGAAACCCTGCACGTGTCAGATGGGAAGTCGTCCTGGGGCTGCGGCAGACACGCGGGCCGGATGTAACTATGGAACAAAAGATATTCGAATATTTGATTATTAATTGATGTTTTCAAAGGCATATTACATGCATAATTAACCTCATTAAGTGTCCAATAAAAGTCATTTTTTAAATGGTAACAACAGATAAAGCGCGTTTTATCGTTAAACTGCACTTGTATATTGCCAAACGAAATATTAAAACAAAGATGTATTTAAATTCTCCGTCCTTGTTTGAATATGAACGCTTTATATAATTGAACATTGCTAGTCACACAAACTGAAAAAGGGCTTCAACAGGTAGTGTATTTAAACCCCAATATTTCCGGAACAAGACCGGTGACCCCACTTTTTTAAGACTGTTTTAGCTTTAGGATACATTGGACACATGTTTGTGCAAATTTTTAAGAAAATCTGTCATTGGAAAGAAAATTGACGAAATTGTTGGGAACGTCTTTAATTAAAACGCGACGTGACATTTTCTTCTCATTTTTCAACAAGCGAGGTTATGTAAACAAGTGACATGTTCTTATTTTTTCATGTAGTAACGTTTAATTATAAACTGGCATTTTTGCCGTTTTTCAGCAAGTGACGTTTTGTAAGAAAGTAACATATTCTACCTTTTTTCAGGAGCATTTTATTAGAAAATGTATTTGCTATGTTTTTCAGCAAATGACGTTTTGTTAGAAAGTAGCGCTGTCTGCTCTTTTTTCAGTACGTGACGTCTTCTTTTATTTTAGAAAGTGCAGATTTGTACTACTGTTCTCAACAAGTGATGTTTCAACGTTGTACCCACCGTCCTGTTATATCGAGTTTCTTGCTCAGTTTGATGATGGCGATGTCGTTATACATGCTGTCTTGGTTGTAATGCTCGTGCACGGTCACTTGACTCACTTGAATGACGTCACTGCCGTACACGTGGTCCTGGTCGTGCAGGCCAACTCCGATACTCCATTGGCTGGCGGTTGTACCGTAACTGTAGAGACAATATAATTCGCCACCTTAGTATTTCACATGTAAGATAGGCCCCTGTAATCCTAAGGTGGCGATATATTACCTACTATTAGCACCCAAGTGGTTTTCAACACATAAACGCACGCGTGGTTCAGGTCGTACATTCTAACAATAACATAGTCAAAACAACATTTCTAATTAATGCCACTTACATTTTAAACTTGTTAAAGCATGTTTTTATTTTCAGATTGAGATTCACTAATGCCTCACAAACCTTATCACGTTTTCTACGTTAACAGATCAACAGTGATATTAGCATGTTAACAAATCAAGTGAATTTCTAAGGCCTCACATACCTTACCACGTGTTCTACGTTAACAGATCAACAGTGGTATTAGCATGTTAACAAATCAAGTGAATTTCTAACGCCTCACATACCTTACCACGTGTTCTACGTTAACAGATCAACAGTGGTATTAGCATGTTAACAAATCAAGTGAATTTCTAAGGCCTCACAAACCTTATCACGTGTTCTACGTTAACAAATGAACAGTTATATTAGCATGTTAACAAATCAAGTGAATTTCTAAGGCCTCGCATACCTTACCACGTGTTCTACTTTAACAGATCAACAGTGGTATTAGCATGTTAAGAAATCAAGTGAATTTCTAAGGCCTCGCATACCTTACCACGTGTTCTACGTTAACAGATCAACAGTGGTATTAGCATGTTAACAAATCAAGTGAATTTCTAAGGCCTCACAAACCTTGCCACGCGTTCTACGTTAACAGACCAACAGTGGTATTAGCATGTTAACAAATCAAGTGAATTTCAACGCATAAACGATACACATGCGCCACATAAGCAATACGTTCAACTTAATATCGGTACGATACCCTACACACCTAAGTTAAGGAGGAGGCAACCATATCGGTACGATACCCTACACACCTAAGTTAAGGAGGAGGCAACCATATCGCCAACTTAGAATGAAAAGGGCCAATCTTACATGTGTACAAGAAGCAGATAGGCCCGTTTCATTCTAACGTGGCGATATGTGCGTATTATATGGATAAGTGAGAAATGTGTGTCCCAAAGGCTCAGATAGCCGGACAAAAGGGCCAATCTTACATGTGTACAAGAAGCAGATAGGCCCGTTTCATTCTAACGTGGCGATATGTGCGTATTATATGGATAAGTGAGAAATGTGTGTCCCAAAGGCTAAGATAGCCGGACAGCCAGTATCAAAAAGAATGATAGTGTATGCGTGTTTCAGGTTAAATTGTTGCACCAACTTACTCTTCAAAGCAATGTGCCGCCGAAAGCACCCACTGGTCACTGATGAGAGTTCCACCGCAGATGTGGCCGTTATAGTAACGCAGGGATATCTGGCAAAGGAAATTTTTTTACAAATACAATGCAGAATCCTGACACGATGAATAATTCACATGCATTAATAGCTGTGTACAACCAAACATATGTGATTTAATACAAAGTTCCATGAAAAGTGTTTCACAACATCATGTTGTTTGACATTATATAAAATATATTGTGCGATGTATGGTGAACATTAACTCAATTGCATGTACTTGTAATTAATGGTGGGTAAATAAAGTTTAAAAGTTGCTATTTCATCTTGTTTATAAAATAATTAGCAAAACAGGCATCCCCTTGGATGTGAAAATCTTTTCCATTAAACTTTTCCTGCTACATGGATTATAAAACATGTTATTATTAAATAGCTCGGACACAATAAGCTAACTTCATTATGCATGACTATACTATAGATCGATTACGATAAATGTATCAGTATTAATATCAATATGAGTATCCGTATTGCAATTGTGGTAATGTGATTGATTTTTAAGACAAATTCAGAAAAGATATACATTTAATCGGTATTCATGTGCGTAAATATTAGAAATAAATTACGATGAATTTATCAGTTGTTGTAGCCACAAGTATTTAACTTGTGGTAAATGTAATTGTATTTAGTTTGAAGAAAAATATAGTGAAGATGAAAATTTGTGTTTAACAAGCCTTCGTGCGTACTTGCCATGGAAATTGTCCGTGTTGGGCCAATGTCCCACCAACAATTTTGTTCGTGGACGCCGAAACCAAGGTTGTCCCGCACGTGTCTGAAACAACGTGACAAGTTGTATTCACCTCCCTCTCAAAAGCTCACGTTTTAGGTTAGACAAAATATGGATGCCTGCTTATACACACAAACCTGGATATTTAGCTTTGTCAACCAATTCTCAAAAATGTTACAACCTTACGAAGCTCAGATGTACCGGGAATTTGATTATCGAATAGCTCTGCTTATAAGTCAGAAACTATACAGTGTTCATGTATATGCTTACTGGTCGGGCAGGCCGCTAGACTGCAGCTCTGCGTCTGCGATGAAGCTCCCGGGCACTGGTCTCCACCGTGCGCAGGTAGCGGGTTCGTGCAGGTGCGCTGCCGCGCGTTGGTCGCTGTACCGCAGGTCGCTGTGCACGGGCTCCACGAAGCCCAGGTAGACCAACCGCCATCAACTTTGATTTTACAAAGGTTAATTTCAAGAAAAGGTCCGAAATCATAAAAAGCAGCACAATATTGAACATAAGAAAATCATGATACACGTTTGATAGTTGACAGTGGTTAAGTATATGGATCGTACGTAAGCGTGTTAGTCATTAAGTGTTTGCGAATTTGCACCGCGTTGTATTTGGACTTCTGCTTTCGAATACGTTACATGGCATAATGTGCTTAATTAAAGTTAATCCAAGAGACAAAAAACATTAGGAGACTTCTTTACTTTAGTTCAATAGGAACCTTTGGATCCTTGATTTACTGGCGATACTCGTTAAACAGCTAACCAGTATTTTTTAGCTGGTTACGTATCTGTGCTTATATCGAATTTGCGAATGCTTACCGCGTTTTAGTACAAGTAAAAGGCATATACCTATAGATCAGACATGCGTTAACTACTTTCAATTAAGTTAAAAGACAAAAAAAAAGAACTTTACGAGGTTTTAAGCCCAAAGGACGTAATAAGAACTTGATTTGCTAGAGTTTAACATATATGCAAGAACAAAATACTCAGCCTACCCGGTGTAGGTCCCTGACACGTAGCCTCGTGGCAAGCTTGTACGTCAGACTGGCTTCCAACACAGTAAGCGCCGCCATTTTGCGGCCTAGGGTTGTTACAGTAACGCCATCTTGACTTAGTTCCGGTTCCGCAAGTGTGCGAGCATGCGCTGAACGGCATCCAGTCGCTCCATCCGCCATTAACTGAACAAAATTGTCCAAAAACTAGAAGGTTTTGATGTGTTAAATTGCCTTATAAACATTTTAAAGCGCTTAAAACAAATGAACGCAGAAGACAAGAGTACAGTGCGCTGATGCTTAAACCTCATTAGGCCATTTCAAGTTCTCATATCGTAAGGGGTAACTGATATATAAGTAACGCAACACAAACCTATACTGTGGCATGCAATAGTAAGGATAGAATGAGTACAACCGCGCCAAATTGAGTATGTTCTTACACATTTGCACGCAAACGTGTGCAATCCCGTACACCCAAGAACGCACACAAGTAGAAGTCAGCAGAATATCCCTGGAGTCTAGACCTGATATACTAACACGGTCCTTTGTGGCAAGTTTTATTCTGGCAGAATATCGCAAGCTTCAAGCTGAAATACCAGCGTACGCACACAGCCTTGCACGCACGTACACTCGCTCATCTACTCAAACATAAACTCGAATCTGAAAACGACGACCATCCTCGCACACATCCTCGCACACATCCTCACACACATCCTCGCACACATCCTCTTATAGTTGTGTGTATCCTGCATGGACATGACGACCTCATATTTGACCTGCCTCTGTGTGAAAGGCTACCATATGATGGACATGACGACCTCATATATGACCTGCCTCTGTGTGACAGGCTACCCTATGGTGGACTTGACCACCTCATATATGACCTGCCTCTGTGTCACAGGCTAACCTATGATGGACATGACGACCTCATATATAACCTGCCTCTGTGTGACAGGCTACCCTATGATGGACATGACGACCTCATATATGACCTGCCTCTGTGTCACAGGCTAACCTATGATGGACATGACGACCTCATATATGACCTGCCTCTGTGTGACAGGCTACCCTATGATGGACATAACGACCTCATATATGACCTGCCTCTGTGTGACAGGCTACCCTATGATGGACATCACGACCTCATATATAATCTGCCTCTGTGTGACAGGCTACCCTACGATGGACATGACGACCTCAAATTTGACCTGCCTCTGTGTGACAGGCTACCCTATGGTGGACATGACGACCTCATATATGACCTGCCTCTATGTGACAGGCTACCCTATGATGGACATGACGACCTCATATATGACCTGCCTCCGTGTGACAGGCTACCCTATGATGGACATGACGACCTCATATATGACCTGCCTCTGTGTGACAGGCTACCCTATTGTGGACATGACGACCTCATATATGACCTGCCTCTGTGTGACAGGCTACCCTATGATGGACATGACGACCTCATATATGACCTGCCTCTGTGTCACAGGCTACCCTATGATGGACATGACGACCTCATATATGACCTGCCTCTGTGTGACAGGCTACCCTATGATGGACATGACGACCTCATATATGACCTGCCTCTGTGTGACAGGCTACCCTGTGGTGGACATGACGACCTCATATATGACCCGCCTCTGTGTGACAGGCTACCCTATGATGGACATGACGACCTCATATATGACCTGCCTCTGTGTGACAGGCTACCCTACGGTGGACATGACGACCTCATATTTGACCTGCCTCTGTGTGACAGACTACCCTATGATGGACATGACGACCTCATATATGACCTGCCCCTGTGTGACAGGCTACCCTATGATGGACATGACGACGTCATATATGACCTGCCTCTGTGTGACAGGCTACCCTATGGTGGACATGACGACGTCATATATGACCTGCCACTGTGTGACAGGCTACCCTATGGTGGACATGACGACCTCATATATGACCTGCCTCTGTGTGACAGGCTACCCTATGGTGGACATGACGACCTCATATATGACCTGCCTCTGTGTGACAGGCTACCCTATGATGGACATGACGACCTCATGTATGACCTGCCTCTGTGTGACAGGCTACCCTATGATGGACATGACGACCTCATATATGACCTGCCTCTGTGTGACAGGCTACCCTATGGTGGACATGACGACCTCATATATGACCTGCCTCTGTGTGACAGGCTACCCTATGATGGACATGACGACCTCATATATGACCTGCCTCCGTGTGACAGGCTACCCTATGATGGACATGACGACCTCATATATGACCTGCCTCTGTGTGACAGGCTACCCTATTGTGGACATGACGACCTCATATATGACCTGCCTCTGTGTGACAGGCTACCCTATGATGGACATGACGACCTCATATATGACCTGCCTCTGTGTGACAGGCTACCATATGATGGACATGACGACCTCATATATGACCTGCCTCTGTGTGACAGGCTACCCTATGATGGACATAACGACCTCATATATGACCTGCCTCTGTGTGACAGGCTACCCTGTGGTGGACATGACGACCTCATATATGACCCGCCTCTGTGTGACAGGCTACCCTATGATGGACATGACGACCTCATATATGACCTGCCTCTGTGTGACAGGCTACCCTACGGTGGACATGACGACCTCATATTTGACCTGCCTCTGTGTGACTACCCTATGATGGACATGACGACCTCATATATGACCTGCCTCTGTGTGACAGGCTACCCTATGATGGACATGACGACGTCATATATGACCTGCCTCTGTGTGACAGGCTACCCTATGGTGGACATGACGACGTCATATATGACCTGCCACTGTGTGACAGGCTACCCTATGGTGGACATGACGACCTCATATATGACCTGCCTCTGTGTGACAGGCTACACTATGGTGGACATGACGACCTCATATATGACCTGCCTCTGTGTGACAGGCTACCCTATGATGGACATGACGACCTAATGTATGACCTGCCTCTGTGTGACAGGCTACCCTATGATGGACATGACGACCTCATATATGACCTGCCTCTGTGTGACAGGCTACCCTATGATGGACATGAGGACCTCATATATGACCTGCCTCTGTGTGACAGGCTACCCTATGGTGGACATGACGACCTCATATATGACCTGCCTCTGTGTGACAGGCTACCCTATGATGGACATGACGACCTCGTATATGACCTGCCTCTGTGTGACAGGCCACCATATTTTGGACATGACGACCTCATATATGACCTGCCTCCGTGTGACAGGCTACCCTATGACGGACATGACGACCTCATATATGACCTGCCTCTGTGTGACAGGCTACCCTGTGGTGGACATGACGACCTCATATATGACCTGCCTCTGTGTGACAGGCTACCCTATGATGGACATGACGACCTCATATATGACCTGCCTCTGTGTGACAGGCTACACTATGGTGGACATGACGACCTCATATATGACCTGCCTCTGTGTGACAGGCTACCCTATGATGGACATGGCGACCTCATATATGACCTGCCTCTGTGTGACAGGCTACCCTATGATGGACATGTCGACCTCATATATGACCTGCCTCTGTGTGACAGGCTACCCTATGATGGACATGACGACCTCATATATGACCTGCCTCTGTGTGACAGGCTACCCTATGGTAATAGTCCTGACAACTCCTATTTGCACACACCCTCTCTTCCACCCGTGTGTAGGTCACCTGGTCAAGATGGCCCTGTACATGAACACGCATCCGTGTGGCATGCTACAGTCTTTTGAGAGTCCCCACCATTTCCTCACACCTTCTATCACATCAGTGTGTATCTCACCTGAGCAGGATGGCCCTGTACATGGACACGCGTCTGTATGACAGGCTTCATTCTTTTGAGAGTCCCCACCATAATTATCACACATCCTCTCTCACACCTGTGTGTATCTTACCTGGACAGGATAACCCTGTACATGGACACGCCTCCGTGTGGCAAGCCACAGTCTGGTGTGAGTCCCCCTCGCACTGTCTTCCGGTCTCGCTGGGCTTTGGGTGATCGCACACGCGATACCTGTATTGCAGCCAGTGTAAGTTATTTGAGTTGCAAAGTAGCAATGACTATAGGCATGAAAAATGTTAATTAAAATAGTTTGGTATTTTTTTAATAGGGTATCATCGAACGGCTTATCAAAAACGTGTTTCATTGGCATGACCCAAATACACGTTCCATGTCCTTATGGCCATTAGAAAGGTCTGTTTTTCCCCGGTATGGACAGATGACGTAATGCATTTTAGCAAACCGACCAAGGTTTTGTCTGTTTATCGCATACATGTACTGTAACAAAACAAGTGTGTTAAGCTTATCAGATACAGTACAACACATGTTAATAATCGAAATGGGTTTAATAACGCCCAACTGAGTTATGTCGCCAAGAAGCACCACTTACAGAATAGGCTTGCTTTTACGAAACGATGAAGTCATAACTTATGTAATAGCCACTTTCTTTGTCAATCATTCAACCGGCAAATAAGAGATGACAAAAGAGAAGACACTCGCTTTACTGCGAATATAGTTCGTTAACTCATGTTTTGTTGAGGACACCTGCCAACGCTTCGAATAATATATAATCGTTATACGATGTATTTTTATTTTAAATTAAAGCGATTCTTAATATTGTGACAAAGTATACCATTATGCCATAAACTTCAATGCCTATTAAATCAATTATCGGCCGACTGATTGTTTAAGAAGTCACTACTAGTATTTTCATTTTATTATAAAAATGTAAAACAATGCATTTAAATTCATTCAAGATGCACTTGTCATAAACGTGTTGACGAGACGATGTTTTAACTGAGTACGTATTTAATGTACCTGGACTGAGTTCCAGATCCGCAGCTTTGCGAGCACTGAGTGAAGACGCTCCACTGACCCCATCCGCCATTCACAACTGCAAGACGAAGGGAGGAGGCGTTAAATGCAAATTAAATGGAGCTACCAGATATGGTGGATAGCTTACTAGTAATCTGTTTGATAAAAATGAACGTATAATATGGGAACACCCAGTAATTTGTATTCTACTTCAGCTGACGGTGGGGCGGGAACTTTGACTGACTACACAGCCTCTTCGCGAACATGTGAGGACTGAACGACCACATTGTATGGAATTGCTGGTACCTATCTCTGCTGTGTAGTACATGTTGTTGCACACACACAAAACAATAAGGTTTAAATTGGTCCCTGTTCTAAAATCAGTTTCGTAGTATTCAATGGTAGTATTTCCAGCAGCTATACAATACTGTGTTATTATAAACAATCTACTTAAGACACGATGCAATATTCAGAAATCTATCAAATGTGCATGCATGCCTTTTTATTTTTTATTTTTTTTTTGCAAATAGCGAACATATGTTGATAATCTAGTAAGAAAATGTACGTCATAGTTTCAATATGTACTGACATTTAATCCTAAATGAAAGGAATCAATGAGGTTGTTCCACAGTCAAGACAAGATGGTTTAGAAGCAAATTTTAATTACATTGAACATCACAGTAAACACTCATGTAGTCACAGACTAAACTATTTTCAAATCAACACATTCTCAAAATACCCTTTCGAGAAAGTAAGAATATTCTTGACGTTAGCTATAACTCGGCACGTTCCTTTGTCAATCTTAATGCCTTACCTGTGCTCATTAGTCCAACAATAACGCTTGCATGTCATTTGTTACGAATACGGTCATGTTGATTGCCACTTTATATAGTAACTGAACTTAATTGTAATGTCTAGAGGTCCACATATGGAAAGGGAACAACTCTATCAATATTTTCTTAAGAACCTCTTTAATTTCAACGTCTCAAAAGTAGTCTAGACATGTTCGAGGATATTCCAAATCAAACAGATTTTTAATAAACAACTGTTTTATAAATACCGAATATTTGAAACAAACAACAACAGATATGTGTTTGCAATATAATATACTGTTTATTTCTCATAAAGTTATTGGTACGGAACATATTGGCCGAGAGTTTGATTAAGGTAAATGACTTCGCCAATTGAACGTCAACTCTGATAGAGATTTTGGGAACAATAATAAACACAGTGAAACTCCAGCTGCAAAAGCAGGAGAGAACTCTTATTAGCAGCACGAGGTCCTTTATTTACGGCAAGTGACCAATTGGCAAAACAACACAGCACAATACAAAAACACGTTACAAACACACAACACAAATATGAATAAAATTGGGGTCACGGCCTTGGAACGGTAAGTGCAAAACCTTTGGGGTTTAAACCAAACTCACCTTGACTCCCTGCACATGTCGTTATGTAACAGTTGTGTGTTTCAAAATTGTCTCCTACGCAATATTTCCCGCCATTGGCAGGATGGGGATGGTTGCAGTAGCGGTACCTGGAATATAATACGAGGTGTTAATTGACTGATATGATTGATTGTATCTGGAAAGGAAATCGATAGGTAATGGTCTGTGTCAACGTGTACATTGCAATATACTGAGGCAAACATTTGTGTAAATGTATAATATTCACAGCCATTAAGTATCGTAGCTGTTTGTAAATGTACAAAAAAACGATATACTTGTACAGCTGTAACAGGTTTATAAATTGCATTGTGTCTAAACCAGATTGTTTAAAATAACAACGTATTTGATATCTGCTCGACAATGCTAACATCAAATACTATGAAATTGATTGTATAAAATGGGCCATTTCGAATATTATTGGCTTTGTTTCAATAACATGTACTTCACCGCTGAGATAAATAACAGAAATTCCGCACCGTGTGGTCGTTCCGTCGTCACATGTTCGCGAACAGGTTGTATAGTTTGTCCACGTACCCCACCCACCGTCAACTGCGGTACAAGACATCATTGTAATTAATGCGCTGTTATGCAACACTGCTTTCAAATAAAGGCAATACACAACAGCCGACAGAAATGAATGTTTAAGCTGAGCAATTACGCAATTCCTCCATACTTAATTGATTTTTAGAAAAGTGAATACGCCCGTCATGAGAAATCGCTATGAAAATAAATGAATCTCGGCAAAACTAAAACATGACAAATGATTAAATCGTGTCGTTTCGGAAATATAAATCATGCTTGCGGGAAAATTTGAAAACTAACTGACATTTTGCTGTTTAAAGGGACTTGTTCACAGATTTATTTTTTTTTAAATGTCATTTAATGTCTTATCTCCAAAAACTAAAGCAGTTAGATTAACCAAAAGCAAATATTATATACAGAAAAAAAAGATAAAAAAAATCATCTTCGCCGGGACTCAAACCTACTACCGTCGGGATCAAAAATCTCTCGCGCCAACCACTCGGCCATTCTGACCTTGTGATTTTTAACCTATGTAAGTGATACCCGTTTTTGTTTTCTAAATACAAACGAAAAGGGTTACAAACGCTTTATAATTTTATTCATTACAACTGATGATTTTTCAAAAACGACACTATTTTAATATATTTCTTTCTCAGTAGTGATATTTCGCTAGTTTATATATAATGTATTTTTCTTTTTGGAATCTATAACACAAATTTAGCAAATTGTAAGTTTTCCAATCTGCGAATAGGTCCCTTTATTTTTGAATAAAAAACAAAGTTCAATGTAGTTATGTCTCTTTGTTTTGGTTCTATATTTGCGTCAAAAACAGAACAGCAAACTTGGACGTTTACATGGGCATAAGGTAAGTTAAAAATCTCTTGGACACCGGCCACATTCCATTCGCCTCTGTAGCTGGCTCGGAAAGTTGTCCTAACTCGTGCACGTGGCGTTAGTCACATAATCATAACATTCAAACGTAACGCACAGCACCATCCAATCATTTTGTTTACATCTGCGAACTGATCCCATCTGCGAAAATGGCCATGACAGGAATCAAAATTATTACGTTTTTTCCCCATTTGTGATAACTTAAAAACCATTTCTTCTTTATCCCCATGATTGTGGCCCTAAAATCAACTTAAGTGTGCGTTCAATGCCCTTTTTTCCGCTTTGACAAGGTTCTTGTTATTGAGCCCATTGCAGAGGTGTATGGTGAGAGGAAGGAACTCTGCTGAGAAATTGGTAAGGTAACTGTGATACTACCTGGACAGTTCGATCCAACACACGGGCACGCCATGGTGTTACATGTCTGTGTGGTGACGGCGTTACCCTGACAGTTACTGCCCCCATTGGCTGGGGCGGGGTTGGTACACGTCCTGAAAACGGCAGCAAAGTTCTGGTAGAAATGAACAAATAATATCGCTGGAACTGCAACATGTTATTATTTTTTAATGTTCATATATACCGTAACCTTTCTTGGCAGAACATCTATATGAATCAAAACGATTGCAAAACAGGTATGACCCCAGAAAGTCCAGAGAATTCTCTGTAGAAAATAACGAGGATGACAAGTAAAATGATAAACGTGCTTTTTCGTTATTTCTTTTGGTCGCTATGGCCCAATAATTACTATCGATGTCAAGGTCAAAGTTTGAAGAACCTATGCAAAAAGGGTTCTGTACTGATTTTTGTGTGGTCCGTCGACATAACGACGGACACACTGACCGACGGATGGACGAACCGTCATTTGCAAAGCAATATACCCGCGCTTCTTCGAAATTGGGGGCATAACAAGTTTTATTCTTACAAAAAAGTCTTGAGCAAAGTTATACATATGGATATTATTATCACATGACCGGCGTGTTTACAATGCCGAGGTTAGACGTATTCGCCACATTGTGGGCTTCCTAGGTAAACCTGGATCACCGTTGAAGTTGTACCTGTGAGAGGTCTGCAGGCCGCCACCGCAGGAATGAGTGCACGTGGTGAAGAGAGACCACGAGCTCCAGCCACCATCAACTGAAAATATAAGAATAATGAAACTCCAAAGACATCACCGTGAGAGAAACCATTATTAACATTCGCTGGTCCTATATTTAAGGCAAGTTACCAATTGCCTCTACAAAACGCACAACACAACATACGAAATAAAAAATAAAAACTGAAAAATAAACATTGTGCACCCTCGTTGAAGACAAGCAGTAACATATGCAGCTCAAGATCCTGATAAATAAATTTGTGAATGTTGATGCATGCTCTATGAATATTCAGATTGGTACACTAAATCGCATTTCGTTCGACGTTGTACATGAAGCAGTGGAGAGATAATAATAGTTGAACATATAAATGAAGTCGTTCTGAAAGTAGTATAATACTGTTACACGATAAAGTAGCATTGACAGCGTTATGGTTCAAATACCAGTTATGTACCTTGACAGTTGTTACATTGCGAAAATGTTCACTACCAATACACAAAACATCACAAAATCAAAGAAGGCTGCAAAAGCATACCGGTAATTTGCCTTACCTAGGCCAACGTGACCAGGGCATGCGCGGTAATTGCATGATATCGTCTGATAGCTACCTCCCGGGCACTGCGCGCCTCCATTCTGCGGTCGGGGGGAGTTGCAGTACCGGTAGTGCGTCTGCTGCCCCGTACCGCAGGTGGATGAGCACGCCTGGTAGGCAGTCCAGTCGCCCCATCCACCGTTGACTAAACATTACCAGACAATATGAGAAATCGCTGAATACATAAACGATTTACCTTTTTATTTAAAGTTGCTTTGTATGCCGCATGTGGTTTTGCACGCCTGGTAGGTTGTCCATTCAATCTCATTACAATCAAATTCTTACATTGATGGGATCTGAAGACATCGCATTGCAGGTCTCGTTTAAATGACCTTCCGAACAATAAAATATCAACCCTGCTGCGCCCAATCAAATTGCTTTTTGCACAGCAAAGTTTCGCCACGGTTTTTGAAAAGTGATGCATTTCCAGCTGATCTTCGGGAATTAATCATTTACAGTTAATTACCACGCGGATAACAATGGATATAGTGGTACCTTAGGCGACTAAATATTCAAAGTTCACTTTAATTTTGTGCATAGTTTTTGTGGTTTATATATATTAAGTTATACCACAACAATTTGAAGGCAACAATTTGATTGGCTTCTGAAGAGGTCATCTGAACGTGACCCCTAATGCGAAGATCCAGTCAGCGTATAATATAGTAGCGTCAGACTGGAGATGATTTTAATGAGATTGGTTGTGCATCCTACCTATGCACTACATCAAACGCCTGCGTGAACAGTATAAAATACATTCAAACAACCAATGTCCAATTTGGCCTAACATATTTGCTGCCCAGTCGCCACAGGCACCGTTTACTAGAAATGTCAAACGTAAGAAACACCAGCTGGCTGAACAGAAATGTACCTAATGTTGAACAAAAAATATTTATAATTTATAGGTGCTACCTAGTTTACGGGCACAATCATATAGCAGTATAAAAAGCAACAACATTAATTTGTTTTATGGCATTATAGATCGGTGTGAGTTGTATCATATGTTTATTCACCACGATGAGACGCGCAATAATACCTGTTCCTTGGAAATATTGACGATTATTCGCATCAAACCTGGTAAAAATACTATGTTTTAACGAACGTATAAACATACAAACTGGTATATGTTGGTCCCTTATTGTACTGCAATTCAAAAACAAAAATGGCCCGGTAACGATTACCAGTGATTCGGGTAGAAAACAATTTGGTACCATAGGAATATCAAATGGACCTGGGTCGCTCACCTAAGTTGAATGAACCGCAATAGCTTGTAAAAGGTTAATAGCGTCGTCAGAGATGTGACAATGAACATCAACAATGGACCACCGACAGCAATGTTGCTAGTAATTCAAAACAATTTGAAGGAATTTGATAAATAGAAGAAACATTTATGTGAAATTATTTGAAATCTGATCAGCGGTTTCTGAGAAGAATTTCAAAGTTTTCTAATTAGCTATATTAGGAAAACTGCCTCATCCCCTGCCGGCCATGTTTTTATAACGAATCGAAAATGTGTGTGTAGAAATTTGGAGGAGGGTCATCCAAGGAACATTCAAGTAAAATTATTTTGAAATACGGTGAGCGGTTTCTGAGAAGAAGATTTTCAAGTTTTCTATATAGCTATATAAGGAAAACTGACCCACTCCCTGCCGGTCATGTTTTTTTAATAATTCAAAATGATTTGAAGAAATTCGGTAGAGGGTCATCCAAGGAACAATTATGTTAAATTATTAAAAAATTCGGCAAGCGTTTCTGAGAAAAAGATTTTTAATGTGTTTTATATAGCTATTTAAGGAAAACTGCCACACACACTGGTGACCATATTTTGTACGAATCGAAATAATTTGAAGAAATTTGGTAGAGGGTCAACCAAGAAACATTTAAAAATTATGTGAACTTATTGTGAAATCCAGCCAGTGGTTTCAGACAATAAAATAAGGAAAACTGCCCCCCTGGCAGCCATTTTGTAACGAATAATAATTTCAGGAATTTGTTAGAGGGTCACCCAAGGAACATTTCTATGAAAATAATTTGAAATCCAGCCTGTGGTTTCTGACAAGACTATGTTATTTTAATTAGTTTTTAGGACTTTGGTTGCCATACCATAGTTTTTAATTTATTGTGTTCAACTGAAGGAATTTAGGACCTTCCAAGAAACATTCCTGCCAAGTTTTGTTAAAATCCGCTTAGTGGTTTCAGAGAAAACATTGTTTGAAGAAATGGTTGACGACGGACGACCAACGACAAACGACGGACGCCGGGCGGTTACTGACCACAATAGCCCACCCATAACCACTTTGTGCTCAGGTGAGCTCAAAACGGATACGTAGTATCAGTAAATTCGCTTATAATTCTTATAGGTTTTGACTTGACGCGAACGACACGCTGGATATGACTAACCTGCACAACGCCCATTTATATAAATGTTGCAAATGATGCTGTGACAACATATTTTAAAAATGTATTCTAACTAAGACAACCATTTAATCAAGTGTCATAGATAGAACAATATACGACCTCTTATATTGAATAATGTAAATATTATTCTCAAGAAATCCCTCATTTACGTTGTTAAATTTTCATAATTCGAAAAGTCTTAATCATAGAATATTTAAAACATAATGCTGGTATTCATATACACCATTATTTATGATTCCTATGAAAAGCCACTTACTTGGACACGCCCCCAAGTGGCATGGTTTAGACTCATGGTGTACTCCCGGGCAGTATGCTGCCCCGGGGGACGGCGGTGGGTTGGTACAGTAGCGCCATCGGTCTTGGTAACCCGACCCGCAAGCCTGCGAACACGTGGTATAGGCAGTCCAACCAGCCCATCCGCCGTCTGGAAAATTGAAAAAAATGTTTTCTATCTCATTTTATTTATTCCAAACATATTTTTTATTCAACCGTGACGTTTCATAAAATACATAACACAAAGTAGGTGTGCCAATCAGCGGGGTATTTAATAGCATAATAAAAAATAAAAAGCAAATCAAAGAAGCACTGGTTCCTCCCTGACACGCTGTAAGTTCAGTTCGCACTACACCTCGCTTTCTAGTCGAATGATTTCTCAAACCAGTTAATTTCAATATTCAGTACTTCCAAATGAAAATTTAGGAAATTTCAGCGAAACAATTACTGTATAACCTCAAAACACATAATATATCGAACATAATAACCTGACACATACCTTATGCATGAATATATTACAAATTCATTGCGATGAATATAGGAGTTGCCATACTGATATCGAGCAGGGACGTAGCTTCCTTTAGGCACTATAGGCACGTGCTTATACATATTTTTCCAGAGATGAAATATTTATATATGCCAAAATGCAATAAAAACAAGAGGGGGATAGGGGTGAGTGGATCTTTCTTGGTTGTGTTGATACTTCATTGTTTAACGAGTCGATTACGTCAATATGAAATAAATTTCATGAAACACACGCTTATTTTACAATTATTGTGTAGATTCGGTGTTTAGCTGAAGTTAGTTGTATGTAGCCACATACCAGTATAGACTCTCCTGGCCCAAATTATCGCTTACAGCGTCATTTTGTAGATTCCGCCTATTGTGCCTACACATTTTTTGAACCCAAGCTACGCCCCTGTCGAGTAAACTCGATATAGGCGTATTTTACTGAAAATTCCGTTAATAGACGCTTCCACAAATGTCAATAATATTCAAATGAATCTGCAATATTATCCAATCATCGGATATCACGTGCTTAGCGGTTAAACTACATGGATTTCATTCAAAAACACACGGAATTTGTTTGTGATATTCCAAACATCACGTGGTGATGTTTGTGATTTTCGACGAATGCTTGTTAATCATTTAACAATTAAAGATGGGGAGGAGTTTAAACTATTCGTGACAAACCCTGGATCGGTCTATTATGGTATCAGTTAACACGTAAAACAGGTGCACGAACAAAACCGAATATATATATAAATCGAATATAAATATAAATATAGAAACTAATTCAAGCGGGTGATATATGCTAGTAGAGTTCATCAGTGTCAGAGCTCAACAAACAGACTAAATGGAATCGCCCTTGTATTTTAAAACATAATAAAAATGCGGCGAGTTTTACTAGCCCAGATAACAATATTTATCTGGGGTCGTATTATTGAAGCATCTAAAGTACAATCCTATCCTTCATATTAAAGCAGCAGTCCAGAAATAATTAATAATAAAGATATTAATTATATGCTTTTCAGTGAAATATCTAATTTTATGGGTGAAATAAAATTTTATATGTTCACTGATGGAACAGTGAAACTGTAATATGTTATATTTTCACTGCGGTGAAAATATAACATAAAACGGACTATTTTTCCATAAATAGCATCGATCTACAAGTAGTGGTTTACAACCCCTGGCAAATGTATATATATGTACAGTATGTACATGAATGTGTTTACATAAAACACATTATAAAATTCAACAAAATAATAATTTAGCAACAACGACTTACAAAATATGGCACTTTTTTTCACACCGTACTAACAAATTACAATTTTGGAATCATTTATGACGTCATTTTTATGACGTCAGAATACACGAACGTGTGACGTTAAAGTTAATCCTCGCAATTTTATTGATTTATTGTCCAACAGCATAAAATAAAAAGAAAATTTGTTGATTTCGTTGTAAGATCGTATTTTATTTCACCCGTGATCATAGAACACTCGTGAAATAAAATGCAATCTTACACCAAAATCAACAAATATCCTATATAACTTTTCAGAAATAGTTTCTAATGGACATCTTTCCGTAAAATACATAAAAACGCATTGAAATCGGTAAAATATTAACGTTTTGGTAACTTTTTTATCGTAAAATTATCTGAATGCGATAGCTGGTGATGTCTTTGGAGTAAATCAGCATGTAAATTAGTGTGTATTCCGTTCGTACTAAGCGTTTTCGAACATAGACATTATAAATGCCTTGCGTGAATTTGCAAAAGCTTTTAGTGGAATAAACGTTATTAACGTTCATTAGAACTAATGCCACTTTAAGATGGATCTAATTATATTCTATGGACTGCGGCTTTAAAATCATCATTTTTCCTATGTGTTATTGTGTTCAGTGGTATATTCTTATACGCAAAATTATTTACTCCTGTAAACTTAACTGTAAATGGATTCACAAATGTACATGTAGTTTTAGAAAAAAATACACTACAAAACATTGAACTTAGTAAAAATAATTTATTAATAAACTGTAGACATTTCTGTAATACTAATGTTTTTAAAGACTAAATGTATTATCTTGTAAAATTGTTCTTAGAATTATACTGTCACGAATGAAGTCTATTGGTAAATGTGAGTGGATGACCAACGTACCTGTATAATTAATCAAAACGCTGACAGCGTAGAAAGACAGTTGGCGAGAAAAGAAAACTAAGAGCAAATGAGAGTATTTTTATCATAAGGAACATTAATTGAAGTAAGTCACCTGTTATATCATTTCTACAAAAATCTCGAAACTTATAAATATTTATACCTAAAATAAATTGGTATAAGCTGGTATTTGACCTAATTGAAGATGGAATTCTAGGCCACTGTTGTTGTTTTTTTTAATTAAAACTAATATAGCGCGCGTCTAATTCAATGCTATTTACCTACGACAATCCCATTATTATTTTTAAGTTATTCGTGAGAGGCATATATTTTTGTGCAAACTATTTAAAAAGCAAACAGAGTTTACATGCATACAAGTTAATATACAACAGGTAAAAATAGTCGATGAACCGTATAAGTTCGAATCAATATTCAGTATTTTTTTTATCACAAGCGCTATGTTCGGTAAATACCAATTTAAATAAACATAAGTTAAATTAGTAAAATACATTCAAAACTTTCTTTATAAGTACAATGCTTTTCCATAAATCTTATGCATACGTCAAAAACAATAGCAATCGTCAATCGATTGGTTACGATCGCTCCGCTATATGTACTGACTCAATACACTGTTTTTAAACTTACGCAATATGATGTAATAATCGTCGTCAATCGAGTGGTTACGATCGCTCGGCTATATGAACTGACTCAATACACTGTTGTTAAACTTACGCAATATGATGTAATAATCGTCAATCGAGTGGTTACGATCGCTCGGCTATATGAACTGACTCAATACACTGTTGTTAAACTTACGCAATATGATGTAATAATCGTCAATCGAGTGGTTACGATCGCTCCGCTATATGAACTGACTCAATACACAGTTGTTAAACTTACGCAATATGATGTAATAATCGTCAATCGATTGGTTACGATCGCTCCGCTATATGTACTGACTCAATACACAGTTGTTAAACTTACGCAATATGATGTAATAATCGTCAATCGATTGGTTACGATCGCTTCGCTATATGTACTGACTCAATACACAGTTGTTAAACTTACGCAATATGATGTAATAATCGTCAATCGAGTGGTTACGATCGCTCCGCTATATGTACTGACTCAATACACAGTTGTTAAACTTACGCAATATGATGTAATAATCGTCAATCGAGTGGTTACGATCGCTCCGCTATATGTACTGACTCAATACACAGTTGTTAAACTTACGCAATATGATGTAATAATCGTCAATCGATTGGTTACGATCGCTCCGCTATATGTACTGACTCAATACACAGTTGTTAAACTTACGCAATATGATGTAATAATCGTCAATCGAGTGGTTACGATCGCTCCGCTATATGTACTGACTCAATACACAGTTGTTAAACTTACGCAATATGATGTAATAATCGTCAATCGAGTGGTTACGATCGCTCCGCTATATGTACTGACTCAATACACAGTTGTTAAACTTACGCAATATGATGTAATAATCGTCAATCGAGTGGTTACGATCGCTCCGCTATATGTACTGACTCAATACACAGTTGTTAAACTTACGCAATATGATGTAATAATCGTCAATCGATTGGTTACGATCGCTCCGCTATATGTACTGACTCAATACACAGTTGTTAAACTGACGCAATATGATGTAATAATCGTCAATCGAGTGGTTACGATCGCTCCGCTATATGAACTGACTCAATACACTGTTGTTAAACTTACGCAATATGATGTAATAATCGTCAATCGATTGGTTACGATCGCTCCGCTATATGAACTGACTCAATACACAGTTGTTAAACTTACGCAATATGATGTAATAATCGTCAATCGATTGGTTACGATCGCTCCGCTATATGAACTGACTCAATACACAGTTGTTAAACTTACGCAATATGATGTAATAATCGTCAATCGATTGGTTACGATCGCTCGGCTATATGAACTGACTCAATACACTGTTGTTAAACTTACGCAATATGATGTAATAATCGTCAATCGATTGGTTACGATCGCTCCGCTATATGTACTGACTCAATACACAGTTGTTAAACTTACGCAATATGATGTAATAATCGTCAATCGAGTGGTTACGATCGCTCCGCTATATGAACTGACTCAATACACTGTTGTTAAACTTACGCAATATGATGTAATAATCGTCAATCGATTGGTTACGATCGCTCCGCTATATGAACTGACTCAATACACAGTTGTTAAACTTACGCAATATGATGTAATAATCGTCAATCGATTGGTTACGATCGCTCCGCTATATGAACTGACTCAATACACAGTTGTTAAACTTACGCAATATGATGTAATAATCGTCAATCGATTGGTTACGATCGCTCGGCTATATGAACTGACTCAATACACTGTTGTTAAACTTACGCAATATGATGTAATAATCGTCAATCGATTGGTTACGATCGCTCCGCTATATGTACTGACTCAATACACAGTTGTTAAACTTACGCAATATGATGTAATACCCCGTTAACCACTCAACAGCACAAACAAATACGCTATCATACCTATGTGAATAGACATAACATGAATTCACTTGTAGATGTGGAATAAATGGATAAGTATTATTGTTTATTAGTGTTTTAAGTCGGATCTATTTCTTGTCATCTATTCATAGAAAGTAGCATCGATAACAGGAAGCATAACTGCTCAGCGAGCGAAGCGCAGTACTTTACCGATTTACTGACTCGTAGTCTGCAAAGTAAAGAAGTAGTTCCCTCAAAACCGATTTCTGAATACACCTACTAAATCCTGTTGGCTTTGCGCCAACAGTCTAAAAAGTGGGTGTCCTGTATTCAAGGCATGTAGATTCATTTCTCGATCGACCATCGCGTCCTAGTCGTACTAACCGAAATACTTGTAGGACAAACATTATTAATGATAACGCTGTAACTTGAAAAGCCACACAGGAGGTTTGTTTCCAATTTAAGATTGGCTGGTTTGAAGGGATCTGCCAACGAAGGTAAAAAATCAGAATGTTCAGTTTCATTTATATACTTTAATTTTTTTTTTTTACGGATGACAGCACAAACATTCGAAATCGACAAAAAGCCCAGGCGAAATGATGTTAATATTACATCATTTTAAATTCAACATAATTAAAATATTTGAAACATCCCTTGTAAAGAGTGGACACATGTTGCCTCGGTCTCCTGCAGATCTTAATACACAACCCAAGTGATTGCCATAAGCATTGACTCGAAAGATTGAAAAGGTAAAGGCAAACTAATGTACTTATTACCAGTGTTCGCGGAAGCACATCCAAAAACACCAACCAGTATGGCCATATCTGAAGGATAAACACCACTCATAGATTACCTATAGTGTATGTCAGTGATCATAATTTGCATTGATATGTCGAAAAGGCAAAATTAGAGAGAAGAGTAATTCCATCGTTCCAACAAACAATTCGTTCCCACTATATGGTTTTTACCATATGTATTATTATATTCCCGCTATTTGATTTTACTCACACTATATGTATATATGACTTTCCCTTATGGGTCAAAGTGTAAATATATCGTTCCTTTTAACATATTGGTTACCCCCTGTATGTTCTCGCTATATGTATTCCCACTATATTATTTTCAATATATGTAATCCCAATTTATGAGTATGTTGCCAATAGATTACTTATTTCCATTATGTTACAGACGTATAAATACCTTGTTCCTATTAACAAATTGTATTTCCTCTGCACCTTTCATGTGACGCGTTAAACAATTTATTAGTAGCAGTAATATTTGAACAGTCTTTATAAAATGTAGACATATGTTTTTTTATAGTATGGAAACATTACATTATGTCTAAAATTCACTGCGCTGTCCCAATTTATTTTGCGTTTATGTGTTCAGGTTAAGCTTTTAAGAATTCACAGAAAAAAATCATACTATGGTTTCCAATAATTTTTAATACATAGGAAACATTTAATATACGCATTTGAAAATGAAAAATCAATCAATAACAAAACAAATACTTATGTGTACAGCCATCGTTGAAACATCCAAAATTATCATTTCATTTCGTGTCCTACAATTGTTCTTAAGGCTCTATCAAATAGTAACACAACTATCTGGTTTGCGTTCGTCTAATAGACAGCAAGGTTGTTAACAATGGCTTTTCTTACAAACATATAATACTGCGAGGAAACAGTTACTCATATATCTACATACTACTTGATTACGTTGTTACAAGGTATTACTGACCGCATCTTTGCCATTAACTATATTCAGAACAATATTGAAACAGTCTGTACAGCCAAAGACTCCATTACATGTTTATATGCCTACTCTACAACTAAGTTTTGTATGTTTTACAACACTAATAAACGTTGACAAATGTGTTTGTTGTTTATTCGACGTTTTATAATTAATGTTATTTTGTCAATCTTATTTCACGCATGTTATGTTGAAAATAATTGATATCGCAACTCGTACATATGCACTTTACGTGTTCCTCTAACCATAAGCATGTTATTCATAGCCTAATGCGCTTGAAGGCGTCGACAAAGATAACACAAGTTTAGGTCATACACGTTTGGAAGCACTTACGTCACGTGGTACACTGAAGACACGAATTGTCTACCTTGAGAAATCACTCAAATACTTGTCAGCTTTTTAAATCAGACTCCAAGAATATCCTGTTAAAGTGATGTATGTATAAATAATAAGATAACATTTAATGGTGTTTTGGTTTGGGTTTTTTTTTTATTTGCTAATCAATTCGTTTCTAACGATGATTGCGAATAAGGACCTATATTACCAATTCATCAGTTTCGTATCATTCGTCTCCATAAGTAACTATACCTCTGGTGTTTATCGAAACAAACCTTTCGAGATTTCATAGTCCATCTTCACGAACTGTACCCGGATAATCCTAACGCAGTGCGGCGACCCTTACGCAGTGTCAAAATGGCGGAGAGAAAGACGGTATGACTTTGTTGTATGCCTATTGTCTTTATGTACAGGCATGTTTTGTTGTAATATATGTCGCCATTGATCAAAGGAGTATTTATTTCAATAGATCTTATGTTTCATCGAGCAATGATTGTGTTGTAACATGAAATACCGAGGAACAAGGCCACATGTTCAATTTAAATATTTGTAAGAAATCTTTACAAATACTTAGAGTCTTTACATGGCCATGCTATTTCGCTGTTTGGAAGCAAACATATACTGCTTCAAAACCCCGTTTACACTATGGTGTTATACCACTGCATATGGACACAATAGGCATTCAAATGTGCATACTGCGAGAAAATGGATAAGAACCCAATATCTGGTTGATAATAACCGAACGCAGTGTCTACTAGGAACGGATAAAAACCAGATCGAGGCATAAAACGTGATGGATAAACACCTAACCGACTAATATTCTATATAAAGTTTATAAACAAATGAATAATCATGTACCCTGAAAAACTGGATAAGAACCCAATATCTGGTTGATAATAACCGAACGCAGTGTCTACTAGGAACGGATAAAAACCAGATCGAGGCATAAAACGTGATGGATAAACACCTAACCGACTAATATTCTATATAAAGTTTATAAACAAATGAATAATCATGTACCCTGAAAAACTATAATGTACCTTTATATATGTTTCTATTTTCATTCAAATCGTATAGCGTAATTTGCTCGTTCATGAATGACAGCGTGTGTATATATATATATATCTTTTCAGGATAGAAACTATGGACAGTCTTTAAGTGTCATCCATGTGAGGAGGCATGTACGTCAATGACAGAGATTGTGACTCACTGCACACTGTACCACGAAGACCAGTTTTTGAAATATCGATACTTAGTACTGGACGAACAAATAGGGAAATATGGCTATCTATCGAAAATCTACCCTGATTTTGTGCCAAACGATGTGCAACGACAGAAAAAATATATAATTGTCAAAAACGACGTAGTAATAATTCGAAATAATGAAAATGGAATAGGAAATGTAAAGACCCCTTTAAAATCTAAAAACATAGAACGAAATCAAAGTAACCCTCATGTAAAAATATTGCTGAACATCAAAAGTTTAAATGTGCTTATTGTGATAAAGTTTGTGACAGTTTAGGGGAAATTTTTGAACACTGTCGTATGCAACATAGTGACAATGTCTTGAAATACAGAGAATTTTATTTGGATTCGGCAGAGTATAATAAATATGGATACAGGTCAAAATTACATGAAGGCATTTTCCCTTCAGCTGTTAAGTGGAAAGGAACGTATCGTAAAATATAACATAGTTATAATCCGTCAGCAACAGAGTAGCCACGGGATCTTTGGTTATGGCTACGGAAGCAAGGTGTTATCTTCGGTTATGGCTACGGAAGCAAGGTGTTATCTTTGGTTATGGCTACGGAAGCAAGGTGTTATCTTTGGTTATGGCTGCGGAAGCAAGGCGTTATCTTTGGTTATGGCTACGGAAGCAAGGTGTTATCTTTAGTTATGGCTACGGAAGCAAGGTGTTATCTTTGGTTATGGCTACGGAAGCAAGGTGTTATCTTTGGTTATGGCTACGGAAGCAAGGTGTTATCTTTGCTTTCAACATAATTGTAAGTGTCTGGGGCCAGTTGCTCAAAACTTTAACGGTCAGTTAAGCTAACAACTGTTAAAATGTTGATGAAGTTTTTGGTGTGAAATAAAACATTACAATTTTAAAGTGTGAGTTTATTCTATCTAAACTGTTATGCTGAAGTTATGTTACAATGTTTTATGAATAATTTGTACTATCAATTTAATTTACATCTAAAGTTAACGACCGGTTAGCTTAATGGACCGTTAAAGTTTTGAGCAACCGGTCCCTGTAGTATTTCAGTATATGCAGTATATTCAGTATATTCAGTATATTCAGTATGATATTAAGCTTGTTTAAGCTTAAGCTTGATCTTTAATTATATTTAAGAGCAATAGTGTAGTATTTGAAACATTCATACCGGCTGTGGGGTATTGTAGTATTTGAAACATTCATACCGGCTGTGGGGTATTGTAGTATTTGAAACATTCATACCGGCTGTGGGGTATTGTAGTATTTGAAACATTCATACCGGCTGTGGGGTATTGTAGTATTTGAAACATTCATACCGGCTGTGGGGTATTGTAGTATTTGAAACATTCATACCGGCTGTGGGGTATTGTAGTATTTGAAACATTCATACCGGCTGTGGGGTATTGTAGTATTTGAAACGTTCATACCGGCTGTGGGGTATTGTAGTATTTGAAACATTCATACCGGCTGTGGGGTATTGTAGTATTTGAAACGTTCATACCGGCTGTGGGGTATTGTAGTATTTGAAACATTCATACCGGCTGTGGGGTATTGTAGTATTTGAAACATTTATACCGGCTGTGGGGTATTGTAGTATTTGAAACATTCATACCGGCTGTGGGGTATTGTAGTATTTGAAACATTCATACCGGCTGCGGGGTATTGTAGTATTTGAAACATTCATACCGGCTGTGGGGTATTGTAGTATTTGAAACATTCATACCGGCTGCGGGGTATTTTGTGCAAATGCTTTGAAGCTTAGACATATGGCCTTTATGATGTGTTATATCGATAACGTTTGTTAACCTGAATAACTCGATTGTCGACCAAACTCCAGGCAGAGTTTTGATTGGTTCCGAGCATAATCAACTGATGAAAATTAAAAATGGTGAATCTGCTTTATAGATAAATAGATGTATTCAGGTTAAAACAGACAGGTTTATAACACATGACAAATTCAGTTATAGAAACAATGGTATAACTAACGAGTGATTCTTCAAACTATCAAAAGCAATAGCACTTCAATTTACTCAATTATATTTGAATATGCTCGACGAATAGCTATTACGAGGCAAGATAACATTTGTTGGAATCAATTAATGCGAATAAATAGATGGAAGTTAATCATAGTGTGTAGTAACCTAGGATGGCCCGTGAAAGCTTGAAAGCTTATTTCCGATGGGGTCCGTGGATAACAATACTTACTAATGTTAACAAAAACAACATAAACATATTTAAGATTTTGGAAATTGGAAGCTTCATAAATCATTATGTTACTATTGCATATTCGGTAAACAGTAGTGATGCAACGAATCCAAATTTTCACTTCGAATCCGAATCCGAATCCTAATTTCATAATCGGATCCTCGGATCGGATCTTGCTAATAATAAGACAAATATACAAATGTATGGAATTACATGCAACTTAATGGATAGGGACTATAAACAAAGCAAAACTATAACATTTATTAACACCATACTGATTCTGTGATTCACTTTAGATTCTTTTTTAAGAAAATTAGCATATCAACTTTGTCTGAATTGAGTCGTGCCCATTGGGCAGAAACAATGTCTCCAGCCGTTGAGAATACTCTTTCTGCTGCAACTGAAGTGCCCTGCACAACTAAATATTCACATGCAACTTTTGATAACAATGGGTACTTTTTAATGTTTTCCCCCCACCATTCTACTGGATTGGAATCAATGCTTGCTGCTGGTTGTCGTTTGTATGATGCCAGTTCTATATCCACTGTGTTTTCTGCTGGCAAGTCGATCTTAGTGATGAATGCACCAAATAGTTCACCAAGAGCACTACTGTTTGATGGTTGATCTTTCATTTTGTTTTGCGATGTGTTGTTGTTTTCATCAGAGTCACTATTTTCTTTCACGAAGAGCGTTGGAAGCGGAGGCTGCTCATCATCCGATTCTGCTGGATCTGATGAAGGACCCACTTGTTGAACCTCATCTGACTTCACCTGAAATAAACAACAGCAACTCTTCCATCAGGCAGCTGTACCTTGTTTCTGGGTTTATTATGTTTAAGACCTAGAATGCACATCACAAACAGTTTATTACAATGTTTCCAATTTCCAAAATAGCCAACAGCCACTATAATTACTGGAAGTATCTAATAATTAGAAAATTAGCCATATTCATGATTTCATCTGGATAAACTTCAAAATGATGTAATTTCACAAAGGTTAGATTTCTGGCTACTAATTACTATAACTAAGTGCCAATCTTTTATTCCATAAAGGTAATAAGTTAATAACCGACAAAAATTAATGCAAATTACCAATCCAAGACGTGTGCCAAGGATCATCATTTTTGAGCGTATGACAGAGAAAGCCTGATTTCTCTGTTTGTCAGACGCGAACTCCACTGTCTTGAACCTAGGGTCAACCATGCTGCACTCTATGAGGTAGGACTCCTGATCAACATACCTGCAGCATAGCAAATTGAAATACAAAATGTTATGAACATTTAAAATAGGAAATGCTGTATTGTTACATTCTGCCTTTTGCCAGTAAACATAAACAATATTCATGTCTAAATAATTAATGTTACAAAAATATTAAATTTTAGGAAGCATGTAGTACAGACCTTGACTGTAGATCATCTGACATGGCAGCCTTCATAGCTCCAAAAGTTTCACAGTCTTCACCACCAGCCTGTAGATGTTTCAGCAGCATTTGCTTCATGTTGTAGATGAGGGACACAGTCGGAAACTTCTCTGAACACAGAGCCTTTGTTGCCGTCTTGAATGGTCTTAACAGCTAAAATTCCAATAAAACATATTTTAAACATAAATACTGTAGCATTTATTCAAGAAAACATTTTAAATAAAATCATTTTGTTGAATTTATTTGATAGACAAAGGCATGGCAGTAACAATATCAAGAAAAGAACTGTAAGATTAAGGTACATGAATGATGAAACATTCAGTTCATAAGATGATTAAGTGGTCTGGACTCAAGTTTAAATTATATAACACGTTAACAAATAAAGTAAATAAATATTTTTTCATATTTACACATATTTACCCTACAAAGCTCAGCAGCAAGGTCTTGTTCTTCATCTGTCAGCATAGAGTCCTTGTCTTTGAACTTCAGATCTTTCAGCTTCAATGTGGCTTCAACAGCAGTCCTCATATATGCGAAACTGAAATATCATTGCAAACAAAATATAAATTCTGTAAAATATTCATGCAATAGTAAGGACAGTATAGAGTGCTTAGAAAATATAAATAGCAAATATAATAGATAATATAGTTAGACTGAGGAAATAATTCATTTGATTGTCAATTGCAGCAACTCATTAAAGAAAACTACATAAATTTGAACCAATTCTGAACTAACAAAAATAACATTTAATGAATTTATAGATAAAATAATTAAATCAGCAGCTAAAACTTACCTGTCAAGCATATCAAATGTTGAGTTCCATCGTGTTTCAACATCTTGGACTAGTTTACGTGGTTGCATTTCGAGGCCGATGGCAGTAGACTTCAAACGAGCAGCAGCCGTACTACTTCTGTGAAAGAAGCCAACAATTTGTTGAACTTTCTTCAGCATATGCAACACAGTTACGTTTTTTAAACCTTTATGTACGCAGAGGTTCAAAACATGGGCCCGGCAGCGCACATGATGCATTCCACACAATTTCACTGCATTTACAATATTGGCAGCATTGTCAGTTGTTATTGCAGGTTTCTCTCCTTCCCGTATTAGATCCCAATCCACCAATACTGAGTTAATCAATGCCGACAGGTTTTCAGCAGTATGGCTTTCGTTAATTTGCGTCGTTTGTAACACAAAACTGTCAAGTTTGTAATCTGGAGTAGTAATAAAGTGGGCTGTGAACGTGACGTAACTTTCTGTTGCCCTTGACGTCCACCCATCAGTAGTCAGACTCAGCGCTAGGGCAGTTTTTAAACGTTCCAGGACTTGCACTTTGACCTCACTGTACTAATTCGGAATAAGTTTCTCTGAGAAGTACGTTCGACTAGGCAAGGTGTATTTATCATCTAAGCATTTTACCAACTGTTCAAACCCGTCATCGTCAACAACACTAAATGGTCTGAGATCTTTTGCCATAAATATGGCAATAGCTCTAGAAATGTCTGAAACGCTTGGAATTATCTGAGTATTTTTCAGCCTTCTGTTTCACTATTTCAGGAAGGGATTTTTGTTTCTTAGGATCTGAGGGCCCTGGTTGTGCTTGCGTTAAACTGCTAGCTGACGCACTAGATTTTTCTTTTACTTCGGTAAGCAGTGATCACGGGTAAGTAGTTCTCGCGGTATTTGGAAAACAGCGCCACCTGCTTTGTTTACATCGGTAACAAGGTTCCAGTTTATGTCATCCAGTTGTCAAATGTATTTTCTGCAGAAATAAACCATATACTGGTAAGTTTTTGATTAGCATTTGCCAGAAATTGATATTAAATAAGTTTTATATCTGAAAATACCTTTAAATTGTATGTTCCCATTCACAAATCCCTTCACAAATCCCTTTGTTTTGTGTCTCGTCTGCTAAACATAGGTCAAACTCCAGTAACATTTTTGTTGGTTACATACAACTAAATCCCTGCCCAATTTTTGAAATGGTCAGACTGTAGTAAATTTAATTCATTTATTGAATTTGTCTTTGTTTCCCATCACATTTGTTTTCTTTTTCAGAGAGAAAAACCTGTCCGAGAGAAGAAACCCTATGATAGGGACAACTTGAAGAGGGCATTCCAGGCCACACTGTCAGGAACATCTGTATACAGAGCAGCACGCCTATATGGAGTTCCGGAGTCTGCCCTTCGAGATAGGACCAGAGGCAATGTAAGCCTGGAATGTACTATGGGCCCAGCAAGACTCTTTAGTCCAGAAGAATAAAAGAAACTTGCTGACCATATTATTCATATGGGTAACATTGGATATGGTTACCCAATTTCTGAAATTCTTGGTGTAGCAGCTGGTTATGCAAAGTCACTTGGGAAAAGTTGCTAAGGAGCAACTGTGTAAACCCTACTCTTTCCTCAAGAGACACAATGAGCTAAAAGCTGTGACCCCACAGAAACTGACCTCCTCAAGGGCAAAGTCATCCTCTGAAAAGACTATATCCACCTACTTCTCAGAACTTTCAGGTGTGCTTCAACAAAATGATCTGCTGAATGCCCCTGAGCGAATCTTCAACATAGATGAGACGGGGTTCTCTACAGAACACACTCCTCCAATGGTGGTATGCGGCAGGGAATGTAAGCCACAGGCCATCACATCTCCAAGGACCAGAACTGTGACGATTGTTGGTGGGGCTAATGCAATCGGCAACCATATTCCCCCATTCTATGTGTTCCCAGGGAAGCGATGGGTGGATAAGTTACTGGATGGTGCACTTCCAGGGTCTGATGGAGGGATATCTGACAGTGGTTTCGTCAACAGGGGCCTGTTTGAGACCTACGTCATGGATCACTTTGCCAAGCACGCCAACTTAGATAGAGCCTCATGGAAACCGGTTCTGGTGTTATATGATGGACATAAAGCCCACTTGTCCTTGACCCTTGCTGACTGGGCAAAAGAACACAATGTGCTGCTATTTGTTTTGCCACCTCATACCGCCCACCTGACTCAGCCCTTGGATGTTGGAATATTTGGCCCTCTGAAGAAATTGTATAACAAAGAATGCCAAGCATACACTCACAGCAATCTTGGCATATCCATTACTAGGTATGAAATTGCTAGGCTCACCGCCAAACCATATACCAGGGCATTTTCACCAGAAAATATATGCTCGGCATTCAAAAAGGCAGGGATTTATCCGTTTAATGATGCCGTAATCACCAACATCCAGACTGCACCAGCCACAATCTACCCATCTGCTAGTGATGCCAGAACAGACCATGCTGCCTATGAGCCAAGCTCTGTCGTGCCAACAATCACAGAAACATCCACTGCTAATACACAAGTACGTGTTGAAGGGATGGATTACCTGAACAGCAGAGTGATAACAACTGTGAAACAGAGGCCCCCCCCCCCCCCAAATTTTCCCCCCCACCAGCTGTTACTGGCAACTTGCTAACAGAGTCCAATGTGAATACCTTAAGGGGTCAGGATGAAAACAGAAAAGCACAAAATGGAAAGAAATTAATAAAATCAAATGGGAAAATAACAGCAATCACACAACAATCACAGGCAGTCAACAGAAAGGTGAAATCAAACTCAGAGCCATCTACCTCTGGACTCGCTGTGAACCTCAGAGATGACCAGCATGAAGATGATTCCTTCGATGACAGCCAGAACAGCACACACACTGAGGAGGATTTGTGTTGTGTGTGCTACAAGAGATGTCCGGAAGCTTTGAGACGCTGTACATCACTGGTTATTGTTAAATGGGGCCAGTGTGATCACTGTGGACACTGGGTCCACCTTAAATACTGCACTGCTGTTTCAGTCTTGAGGAGAGACTCTCCTTTCAGGTGTTGCCATTGTCCTGAGCATCAGGCTGAAGAGTAAACATTAATTGAATGAAGCATAGCACCCAATTGCTTTATGAGCAACAGACACATTAGTTGAAATAGTTCATAATATTAATTGATTTTTATTTTGAAAACACCTTTGTCTATTGACTTCTGAGGACTGAATAAATTAATGGTGTTGTGTAACCTTAGTTATTATTTACTGTAGTCTGACCCGCGAACTTAACTTACTTCCCTTTGAAGAAATTGGCTGCTGACTCATGTTGATCAACTTTTGTTTTTAAATTAGTTTTTCGTTATTGGAAGATATTTTTGACTTACATGAAGGTGAAAAGAATTTGTTTAGCTTATTATTATTGGAAAACATATAAATTATATCGTTTTTTATAAAATAATATCAACAATTTGCTTACTACCGCGAGCACTCCTACCTCCACCATACATGAGGATGCTTATAGACAAGATGTTTCTTCAAATTAGATGTTGTTCCTGTTCTGTAAACGAGAGGCGTCTTACAAATCTTGCATATAGCATTCGTTTTATCCAATACTTCCGTACCGCTTTCTGTCTTTGCATAAAAACCAAAATGCTGCCACACAGGCGCTTGTAAATTGGTCGGTACGTCTGCTATTCGCCGCTTTTCCGCCATGTTGAAAGTAGGAATGACTGGTTAGTGGTTATTGCACAGGTATATTATTGTTTAATTTTGTCGTTAAATTATCGTTAAAACGAAAACCAGTCTGAAGAGTTGAAATTTACACAAAGGAAAATAAATACCACAAAGAGAATATGACGGAAGGTAGGTTACTTTAAACTATACTTGGATCCGAATACGATCCGAAATTTCGAATCTTTCATCGGAACCGCGAATCTTAAAAAGGATTCGATTCGATCGGATATTTCGGATACCCGTTGCATCACTAGTAAACAGTGTTCATTTTAACCTAGGCAATAGCATAATTTTACGTAAACATAAAAGCACATGTACATCACCGCGTACAATTTGTTGCAATGTTTAAAAGATGATTCTTAACAGCTGCTTCCAAGTGATCTATTTTATCCATCCTTTTAATGTAATGTGGTAGGGAATTCCAGTCATTAATGGCTACACTGAAGAATGTAGTGTTAGCTTTATCGTAACTTTTAGGAACATTAACATTGTACGTATGGGATCTAGTTGAATAATGATTCATATCTTTAACAAGCTCACACTTTTCTTTTTTATAGGAAGGGCATTTGTTATGAAATATTTTAAAAACATGAATTAATCGTAATTGTTTGTTTCTGTTATCTATGTTTAGCAGTTGCAAATTGGACAGAATATTGTTATTTACAATCTTGTTTTGGCATATTTGAAGTTTGTTTTTTAAGCATTTATTCAAACTAGGGTACCAGTAAGAACAAGCATATTCCATACGGCATTGAATGAGTGTATAACATAGGTATTTCCTAGTTTTAACATCTAAGAATTTTGCTTGTCTATACAAACATTTAAGACGAGAATTCACTTTTGAAACAATATTGTCGACAGCGGATTCACCTGATAAAGAACAAACAATCTTAAGACCTAGGTATCTTACATCTTGCGTGGATTCAATAGTGTGATCATTACAAATAATCTTGAAGTTTCCTACTTGCTTTAATTTACGTTTTGAGCCAAATATTACACATTCCGATTTTTCAAGACGTAAAGACAATTTGTAAAGGCAAAAAAGAAAAACAAATTGACACCCACTGTTACTGCAAAGGCTTTTCTAAATATAAATCTCGGAAAATTCCGATGATTGACGATGTATCATAATTAGACGTGTATACACCGGAAAATCCTCGCGTTATTATTTGTGACATACTTATTTCTCGTTTTTGTTTTAATTAGTACTGTTAATGTCACATATCGGGAAAATGTCGTATAATTAAATAATGAAGAATTAGTAAAACAAATATCGCTCTAGGAATGGAAGGATTTCCCGGTGGTCGGTTGGTGTGGCTATTTCAACCGCACAGGGGAAACCCGCTGATAGGTTTAACCCGACCGATCTATATAGTGCTTTGCGCTGTTATATTTATTATGATCACATGACCGGTGCGTACACACATTTATTATTTTACCTACCTGTTTGCACGCCATGTTATAATTTGGAAATTATTTAAAGCTTGAAAGGTATTTTATTCCCACTTATAAATCACGTAACACAACAATTTGACCACTGTGGACATTGCAGATATGTATAGTTTAACACATATTGTATTTTGTAATGCAGAAGGAAAAGATAACACGCATTTAACTGGTGGGTTTAAATTTATATATTTAGTAGATAGTAAGTTTAATGTTTTAAATGATATAACTATAGTTTATAGCCATATAATATCTTTTTTCTAATTTAATTGATAACGTAGATTTCACGTGTACATTTTAACGTGTGTTTATATTTATTTATAGTATTGAACATTTTGCAATTGAAAATGAATGAGCATTGTCTGTGTGTAAAGGTTTATTTTAGGTTTCGCCTCTTTCGTATCATAATTGCAAAAGAACGGAACATTAATATTGCTTGGGTTCATCAAACACGAACAATAATTTACAGTTGTCACGTTATTCGAAGGTCGGTTAAGATTATTTTCTATTCAGTGGTGTCACATTACATATCTATAGTATGTTTTGTATCGTCTGTGAGTTTGCTATTTAACAATGAGTCACACAGATATAGCATAAATTGTTTGTTTCATTTGTTATTGTAACGTCATGATATATTGTTTTACATTATGTGTTTGTTATAGACTTTATCGTCGCATGTTGAATAAGAATGTATGTTATTATGTCTTAAATGCATTTAGTTAACAGTTGTGTATGTGTATTGTTATTTGTATTTAAAGTATTGTCATTTTGGCATTTACATAATTTCCTTTGCTATTTAAATACGTGTAGTTCTTTCGCTTTTGTAAAATAGTTTCCGTTTACCTTGTTGTAAGTTTTAATCATTTATTCTCTTTTTTATAGATACTTCGAACCTTTTGCGCTTGGCTGTTTTAACATGCTTTTACTAAGCAACTCTTTTGCGTTGGCGATAGGTGAGTATGCCGATGCATATTTGAAGTAAGGTCAACGTTAAAGTGATCTTGTTTTAATCGATGGTTTTGATTTGTTAGAAAATTAACTTTAAGTTATTTTGTAAGCAAATTATGGAAAGAAGTATTGTGACATACCCGGTATTTCAGGCGTGATGTTTGTCCTTGTGAATTTTGGAATTACTGCAGCAGTTGCACTTGCTATGGTAATACTTTCATACCTTCTAGCGACTCGAAGGTAAGCAATTGACTAATACTTCGCTAAATATTTATGTGAATATATTAATTGTAAAGCTCTGTAACGCCATATGATGTAAATTTGTGGAACTCATATACAATATCGATGTGTATTGTGTTGGTTAAAGAGATTGTACTACATGCAAAATCCCTTTCTGCCACCATGTTGCTTGGATGCCGACATTCAATTTTTGTATATAAAGAACAATGGATAAATTCAGATGCATTCCAATAAAAATACTATTCTGATGAATTACTATTGTCATTTCGAAGTTTTAATATCTGTATTAATGCTGTTTCCTGACGCATTGCCATTGTCATGCCAAGTCTTTCTATTGTTATATACAACAGTTCAAATCGTCACAATTCTAGGTTCTGACAGAATTTCAACTATATTATGTATGCTTTTTCACCCCAGACTTGTCGATATGTTAAACAAATCCGGACTGATCAATAATTCGTTGAATATAATATTTCATCTATTAGTGCGTCTAAAGCAAATCACTCATTTACTGTGTACATATATATCTCACGAGCGATAAACATATATATCTCAAGAGCGATAGGATGATTAGTTTTGAAGAGATATGTAAATATTTGAAGACGCGTGAATACTTCACGTAATTGTAAAAACAAATACATTTTCAGACAAGAACAGTGTGAAAACACCACTGGTAACGTTATCGACCATTACGTAAGAGAAAGTGAACGGTTAGAAAATGAACGAGAAATATGTTCTACAGAGATAAGTCAGCTACAGTCAGAAATTGAAGACATTAAGTCTGAACTCAGGTATATCCGGGTTTTTTTCTGTTTTGCATTTATTTACTTACGTTTCCTGTAAAAGTTGCCAATACGTAAACAAAGGTTGCTTGTATGTATGCATGGCTCGAGCATGCGTGTGTCTATATATTACAGTACAGCAATATAAATGTCCCACTTCTTTTCAGGAGATGTATCAATACGGATGCCAAACGGATCCTCGAACTTAATACCAGGTATGTTTTATATTGGCGTTAACTTGTTGGTAGTTTACTCAAATTCAAAAGGATATTTACATATAAAATAATAAAACATTCGTTTAAAATAAAACTAACACATTTTCATGACAGCAAGTGTCCATATTCAAAAGAAACGGTTTAATATAAAGTTATGTATGCATTATTTGTATGTTCTCATATCTGCTAACGTATGAAGACAACTTGGTGTAGTATGTTGGTGTTGATTTTTCTCTTCAGATTAAGGCGGAAACAAACTGAAGTGCGATGTCTGAAACGAACCAAATCGGCACTTGAAGAAAGGCTACAGTAAGCTTTACAAATCAAATAATATTAACGTAATAGTTAAGTAGTTCATTTCATGTGTAGATCGGCTTCATAGTATGAATAAGATTTAATCTATCACTGTGAATTGAACTATTACGTGTTTTACAGGAACCATCAAGAAGTTATAGTCTTGCTAAAGGCGACAAAGGATGCCGAAGGTGATCAGACAAATAACCAGGCAAAGGAGGTTTTGTTACACTCTTTCAGATAAATTTTGCAATGTCGTAAGTTAGATTTTATGCACACATCTTGCAGTAGACAATTGTGACAATCACTTTATAAGTAGTTAACCTATCGGAATAAGCAAACGTGCTGGCTCTGAAAACTATAAGCTATGCTCCTACATACATGCACCATTTCTTTTACATTCGACGCGTGTAAATAATAGCCAAATGCGGCGTTAGTGTTTTTGTGTTTGTATCAATTTACAATGTATAAATAAGGCTTGGGTGTTTTAAATTAATGTTTGCAAAGCAATCCTTTTAGATCTATGTTAATATGACGATGTAGAATATTATGGTCATGGTCAAAATTCTAACATTAATTCAGAAAATGTTAACTTGTACTTAATTTAAATTGCAATTACAGTTAAAAAAAATCACAACATATTATGAATTATAAATCGTGTATACGAATAAGCAAATAGGATTGGATGTATTATGGTTGGTTATATGAATGATTCCTATAATTATTTAACTTTGTCGTAGTGGAATCAACTCGTACTGAGTTCTATACGTAAAATATAAACCAATATGTTTAATTCGAAAGTGGAACTTTGAGAACGGGCCTGAAGTTTATAATAGTTGTTTTCTTAAATTAAAACATGCAAAGGCAAAAAGTACCATTGTCACTTAGACAATCGTATTTGCACACCATGTGACATATATGCACTGAACAAATAAAAACCGTTGTTAATATGTTTATAATTCTTTGTAGATTAGAAGAACTCAAGAGGAGAGATTCTGAACTCCAAGAACAATGCACCAATATCAAGAGTCGACTGGATACGGTGCAAAACACACCCGATGATCAGAGTGATGCCTTGGTAACTGCAAACTTCTTATATATAACATAATAGACCTTTGCACAAATGAGAACAATATGCAAATGTATTTAGTATTTCATCTACTCAGTGCACTATTGCATCATTTGTCTAACTGTAAAGCTAGTTTACACAAAAGAAAACTTGCAATGCTTGTAAAGAATTGTCAATGTAATGAATAGAAGTGCGTCCTTCAACAATAGCCTATAATGATATTTACTTGTAAGAGAAAACGAAAAAAGCTAATAATTCGCCTCTAACTATTACAAATAAGTACGAGATCATTTACATCAGCCAAATGCTCCACTTTCTTGTCATTCAACGTGTGGAGCCTGTGGAGCGTATTGGTTTCTTGATGGTCTGTTTCGTGAGTAGTTTTATAATTGAATTTTATAAACAAGACTCCTTTGAGTAATTGTAAAAGTATCACAATGCATGGCTTACGTGTCCCAAACTAGAAAGTTATTATATGTATGTAAATTTCAGGACGTAGATAGCGATAGCGATGGACATCTATCTGAGTAAGCAGTGCTTTGTTGTTGTTGTTGTTGTTGTTTTCAAAAGTGCTTAACATAGTTTATTCCTGTCATCTTGCCTAATTTTAAGGTTAGTTTACAAAAATCAAATCCCAAACATAATTGTGTGCGATAGCACGATATGTAAGACGTCGTTTTCCCTATATTTTAAGAATATGTAAACATTCACTCTTTGTTTAAAGCCATTTGCCAGGACGTCCCTCAACGGAGATTCCGGAAAACGAGGACATAAGCAATGTACTCGGATATTCCACTTTCTCAGTGGCATTAGAAAACGAGGACGAAACATCTTATATTACCGGACTTTGTGAAATTTACGATGGTCTAATTGCTTTGGCAGACGCAACTCATATGCTTATAAAGGTGCTTAATACGGATTACGAAATAGTTTCTTACTGCAACGTTCCACCAACACCTTTGGACGTGACCTACATTAGCGAGAACAGAACTGTCGCGGTTGCTATTGACAATACTAAGGACAGATTTGAAGTCCATTCACTATCATTAACAGACAATAATTGCTCAGTATCGCTGATGTTTAAAGTTCACCATCGATGCCGGTCCATTGCGTATTGTCAAGGAATGTTTTACATTTGTTCTGATACATCTGTTTACATGTATACGCCGGATGGAAACCTTCAACAAATGTTTTACGAAAACCCGAAGTTACTTATGCGTTATGTTGCTATAAGCAACGATGCCAACATTGTGTACATTACGGACATCATAAGGCATGTTGTGGTCACGGTGACACAATCAGGTTGTGAAATGCATAATTTCGGATTGGTGTCACCAGAAGGGGTATGCGTGAATGCCAAAGGTCAAGTTTTTGTGTGTGGACTGGGGTCCCACAACGTTGTACAAGTTTCTAGAGATGGAAAACGAAAGGAATGTACAGTTTGGCGAGACAAGGACAGGGTACTTCAACCTCGTGCTTTATGCTTCGTCAAAAATGGCACCACGTTGCTGGTTTCTTTCGCGCGCGACGACAATTTAAAAGCGTTTACTTTGTCAGAAAATGCATGACATAAGTGAGCAAAAACTCCCATAATAAGCAATATTAGAGTATTTACAACATTTATAGCAAGATTGGACGACGTATGATTTGTATAACAAATGCACGTGCGGCTATCTTTGTTCGCCTGATTTTGTTTTCTAATTTATTTAATCAGTAAAATGACTATGTTGTATGTTGTATCATTCAGATAAGGGTCAACGACTTTTAATGTTGAAGTGCATGTGTACATGCAGTAACCATCCTGATGAAGAAACTAGATCTTGACACATGTTGCATGTTTACTTTACATTCAAGTCTACATTTTAGTCCAAAATAAATGTTTGATATATTCACATTCGGAGTTAAGCTTAAAAGTGCATCCAACTCCTTGTAAAATGTAAGCACGTTACCTGCAAATAACTAGGATATATTTTAAGATCAAGGATCGTTGGACTAATGTTTGATTTCAATTGTAATGTTTTAAGTATATGCTGTTTGGTCTATTAACAAATGCATGTTACATTTTTTTGCACAATCTAACTACCAGTACACATGTCAGTAACTTATATTGGTGACAAAAATACATATTTTGTGTGTTGTGGGTGACGAAGAGTGTATATGTCTTCAAATGTGTTGTTAAAGACTTTGGAAATTATGTTTATCTACCTACATTTGTAAAATCCACATCTAAAATGTGAGCATGCGAATGGAATAAAACATTAGATATGTGTATTTAACAGTGTTATGTAACTTTGTTTATGTATATTTTTTTCACATATAATATCATTTAATATTTATTGTGTTATTTTTTAATCGTGTCTTTTGTTATCTTTTGTCCTTTAGTACTTGACGTTGTTGTTGTTTTAACAACAAAACTGTTGTTTGCTTTTGTCGACAGATTTGGCATAATTATCATTAATTAATCAATCTTTGTTATTATGAAAAATTGCCTCCTGTCCGAATAACAATGAATCAATATGTATCAACAATTGTAGCGAAACTAATACTAGTTTTTACTAATAAAGTATAAAGTTATGGACGTGTCGGTTTATGTGTGCATTATTAATACATATCAACATAAATGAAATACATACATAATTATATATAAAAATATATATATATATCTAGACAACATTCTTTGAAGATATTATAAGTATTTAAATGTCCGTTTCCTTAACTAAACAGGTCAAGTAAGGTTTTAGAATATAATCTTATAAATTCTAGAATTGCTACATATTATACATGCATAATTGTTCAGTCTAACTGCTGTGCTCTTCATGTAAATGCTGATTTAAAGTACCTTGCAAGCGAGACAATACTCTGTTCATCTTAATCGGTCATAATTTTTAAAAACAATTGATCTGTTATTTGAATATTTAGCCATTCGTCTCTAAAGTATCTGCCATAACTCATTATATAAATGCCACAAGATAAAACAAAATATTGGTAAGAACTTGTATTCGCGTTCGTCACTTTTTATCGTCAGTAAGAGACTAGAACATCTAAGGATTAAGAGAACACGTGTTAATACTTCCGAATTGACCTCACCGGATTGCTATGCGTGCGCAAAGGAATGATGGAATCTGTCCCATTTAATGTATGTCACCCATGTTGATCTGCACGAATCGTCGAGTCGCCTAAGCATCCAATAGCACCGCTTGTGTATATGTACACTATTATTTAATTGTACATTATGTGTCATTACGTTGTATATAATATTATTTAACGGAACCTGTTCATAGATTGACGATTTGACAATTTTCAATGTTTTTTCCCAGATTCCAAATAAAATATGTATTTAACCTTTTTAAACTTGACATGATACCTTATGGCGAGGTCATGTTTGGGATTACTAGTGGGGACTTGGTCTTGAATGTTCGTTTAATAGTTTAATATGATTTCTTGTGTAATGTAGAGCAAATTCATCTTTGTCGTTTAAATATATACACGTAATTGTATGATATTAACGTTCTTATGGAACAATTCGTATTTAGTTTCAAGACAATTTGTCCTTTATCCAACGAATGCAGAAACACATCACAAAAGCGTCTAGGGGAGGACGCTCAACATTACGACCTATCCTCTCTACATTACGACCTATCCTATCTACATTACGACCTGTCCTTTCTACATTACGACCTATTCTCTCTACATGACGACCTATTCTCTCTACATTACGACCTATCCTATCTACATTACGACCTATCCTCTCTACATTACGACCTCTTCTCTCTACATTACGACCTATTCTCTCTACATTACGACCTATCCTCTCTACATTACGACCTATCCTCTCTACATTACTAACTATCCTCTCTACATTACGACATATTCTCTCTACATTATGAACTCTTCTCTCTACTTTACGACCTCTTCTCTCTACATTACGACCTCTTCTCTCTACATTACGACCTCTTCTCCTTACATTACGACCTCTCCTCTCTACATTACGATCTTTTCTCTTTACATTACGACCTTTTCTCTCTACATTACGACCTATCCTCTCTACTTTACTACCTATCCACGCTACATTACGACCTATTATCTCTACATTACGACCTATTCTCTCTATATAGTGTTAATGCCAATATCAATGTAAAGGGACTATGTCAAAATTCCGCTTCCTATTGCACTATTAATTATATTATTTGTATATACAAATGCGCTTTACTAAAACATGTGCATTAAATAAATAAAAATAATATAATACACAATAAGATATAAGATAATAACAAATAACCAACACTGAAAAAAGCCATACAAAGAAATGACAGTAGACAGCACTTTAACCAGCTTATCATGCTTGGTAGGAGCAGTTCGTCAAATATGGTTATACAAAAAAACTCACAATTCTTACGTCATAATGTAAACAGAAAAAAAGGCCGAACAAACGAGACCCATATTCTAATAGTTTTTATCTCAGAATGCGTATCCTCTTTTCCCATTTCCTATACCCTGTTTTAACCTGTATTATATGCCAGTATTAATATATAAATTTCAGTTTTTTAAGCAATTGAATGTCTCCTTGAGGCCCTTTTCGATGAGATAGTACCTTTAAAGACGTTTTACTTTCGTTTTCTAATTAAGTAAATCAGTTTGAATTGTTATCTTTAATTGGTTTCTGTTTATCAAAAACAGCAAGTCAGAAAGTTTAAAAGAAGTTGCTTTAAAGTAAGTACACATAATAATAAATATATATATATATGTAATGAATATAACAAAATTGTCGTTTTCGTTACGAGCCTATTAAGTCTGAATTTGTTATATTTGAACTAGCATCAAGACAATCAGGACCTAAAAACGCTGTATTGCAGTTACTATTTTTAAAATTTTGGATTTGTCGAATGACTATGTATTCTACTTTCATTAAAAGGCTAAGAAGCAACTGCATGATGCATAACGAAAAAAAAAATTTTTTTAATATTAATTAATTTCACATGTAATTCTTGTTAAATTATATATTTTATTTATTGAAATAGACGTTATGTCTATTTTAAAATAACAATATGTTATATGAGGATATTTGTTTGTTTTCGGTGTGATAACGCGTTATATCATCACTGGAAAGGGAGACAATTAATATTTAAAACTATGTAAAGTGTCTCCCTTCCCAGTGATGATATAACGTTCATCACACCGAAAACAAACAAATTTTCTATTTATTTTATGCTGTTGAGTATTTTTTTACATTAAAAAAAGTAGTCCAGAACAGTGAGTGATATAGGGATATATCTCACTGATATTTTCCTATATTTCACTACTTTTAGCATAAAATAAACATTTATATTGTTTCTTTGTTATTACAAAAAATTGCAGGCGGTCATGCAGTAAGAGCATTGGGTTGCGTTTTGTACATTGACATCCATAAACAGGCCAATTAAGAAATAATTTTCGATTTATCGTTGTTTATTAGCCAATAAAAAACGATTCGGAGTTCTGATGCGTAGGAATTAAACTACGAGGGCGCTAGTCCGAGTTGTTTAATAGCCACGCATCAGAACGACAAAGAGTTGTTTATTGGCTGATAAACAACGATAATGCGAAAATTATTTCGATTCTAACATGATTTGACATGTATTTTTGCGATTGTAAATTGGACCTTCTTTTTATTATGCTCCCCCCCCCCCCTTGAATCGGAACTTCTTTTTGCGTTGTTTATGGGTAGTTTAACAATGATAATTTTGTTCTTTGTCTATAAAACAATTAGCGAGTATCATGTTAGAATACATGATACTTGATGATAAAACTATTTTCATTTTACAAGCTCATATCCATGCATGTGATCAGGCATAGAGATAACGCGTTCTGGTTTATTGTGTGTGCAATTATTTTATCAGTACTGAAACGCATAAATAGTACGAGCAAATTAACCGGTTTCGTTCAGCAAGGATTGTACAGGATGATGGTTGGTGGAGGAATAGATAGGTGACAGGTAAATGCTAGTTTTATCTATACGTGATTTGATACAAGCCCTGTTAATTGTCTGAGGGCAGGCGTGTTGACCCGATGCCGAGGGTCACTACGAATGTCCCAAGGACAAATAACGGCCGGTCTCATAATGAATTCTTTAATGACTATTTTATTAAATAACTAATCATTAATATCATGTTCCTAGCATCTGTTCGCCTTCAGAAGACAGGTTATTCCGATTTTACTTATTGTTTATATTTCCAATTCAAGTGTGGCTGCTGCAACTGTTTTTAGTGAAAAAAAAGTAAACTTGTAAAATTAGCAAACATTTACTTTTAATAAAGATTTACTTGTATTGTATTATCACCTTGACCTACTTATACTTTTAAGTTTACTACAGAAACGTGTTTTCCCCTGCTGTGTTATTACAGAAAACATAACAGTCTGGTCCCCAGCGAAAATTATAAAAGTAGAACTCATCAGATTGTATTTATTTTAAAACCATGTGCTATTTATAGATATGTTTCACTGCTTATATAGACGTAGCGAATTATATATTATTGACTCGATAGTTATACGTGTACGGTCCATGTAAATGATGCACGTGTAGTCAAATTTCTTTCTGAAGGTTTGGAGACCCTTGATTAATGTTGTCGTATATGTATCAATCTATTCAGATTGACCACTAAGTCATTAATTTACTATATGATGCGTGTCGTGGGAAAACCGGGCGTAATGCATGTGCATAAAGTGTCGTCCCGAAATAGCCTGTGCAGACCGCACAGGTTAATCCAGGACGGCACTTTCCGCCTACAGTGGATTTATGTTTAGAAGAGACTTAATCTTTAAACAGAAAATACCATAAAAGCGAAAAGCACAGCACAGGCAAATCCAGGACGGCATATTTAGTATTTCAATTTAAATACATGTATTGCCTGGTAAGTGGGACAAGAGTAATTTACTAAATTGATTATACGCCAATATTCGGGCCGGCAGGGGCAGGGGGTGGTGGGTAACTAGGTATACTCCTTTAAGCACGTGCGTATAGATCGTAACAAATCCACGGTAAGTTGATAAAATGTAAGCCGGTAAAACAACGTTTAAATGAGCACGAATTACATTGAGTGCTATTGGATCTTATATATATATATCTTAGTCAAGAGATGTGAAGTTAATGTTTATAACTAACTTATACTTTACAATTGAACATTTTACTGTGGGTATATACTCATATTCAGCTTGGGTGCGTTGCTGCATGGTCGTGGGAATGCGTTTATACAAACGCCAATAACTAGGTCGTTTATGTTTCCCTACCTGATGTAGTTGTGTGTACATACTAAAGTAAACATGGGAGGAAAAGTGCGCTTGGTGCGTGGCTCGAAACCACGACCGCCGGAACACTAGCACGGCTCTCTACATTCTGAGCTAGCCGGCGGCTGGTTCTTACCCACGCACACTACACTCCTCCTCCCATTAACCTTTTTAGGCCAACTCCAGGCGCTCTTGCCTTGTTCTGACACCATTAAAGTAAACATGGGAGGAAATGTGCGCCCGGTGAAGGGCTCGAACCCACGACCCAGAAAATTCAATACAAAATTTACCGATGTACAACTGGTGTGTAAATGTGTGATAATTCCACGTTTTGTATGACTTTTATAACGAAGAAATACAACTGTATGCCGGAATTGATAAAGGTGCATTCGTACACCTAAGTGTATTGTAACCTTAACTGTACGATGTCGTGTTAAGCAGAACCATGAATGAATATGTCTGTGATAGTATTTTACTATCGATTCACTAAAAATGCTTGAAAGTCCAAATAAAAGTAAGTAAATCTTAAAGGCGTATTGCGTACTGCAACAATTGTAATTTTTTAAAGTAACACATAAATACAATTGTATCCTAAGGAATGGGTAACAGTTAAATGTCACATAATTTCGCGACCTGTCAAATTTTAGTTTCGCAGTTTATGTAACATTTATATTTACTTACTGCTTAACACAATAAAAAATACTTAGTGAAGAATTCTGAGGGGAAATAAAAGTTTGCGTTTTGCTAAACACCCTCCTACTGCCACTCTGTTAGATCAACCAGGTCATCATGTGAATATAGCATAAATTGTTAGCATTGGGCGAATATTGAGGTACTTTTTATATGGGCAATATTCGCTGCAGTGCATAACCGGAGAAGGACCATTTTTATGGTGGAAAGTTTGCTTCTTTTTTTTTCTTTTTTTTCCAACAGGATTTTAATTGCAACTTTCACATCCCCAATTTAGAATTATTGTGAACGGATTGCAATAAAAGTTACATACCTGGACAGATAAACCATTCCTATTTAATGTTCCATAAATATTTGTATGATAACACTTTCATTTTGCATGCCTGAGCAATTTAAACATACACACAATTTTTTTTTAAACTAATCACGCTGTCCTCTGCTGTGTAAACTTTAATTGATATTCTGCTACGCTCAGGGTTTCCCACAGGATATCTTGAAGGCATGTTGGCATCCCAGACAGTCCTCCATCACAAAGAAAACCCACCCACCCCGAGATCAGAGATCATTCCAATCTGCCCCCCTTAGCCCCCCCAATGAAATCGGTCGCTCCGCTTTCCCTCACCTCCATAAAATCAGCCGCATCGTCTGGCCCCACCTCCCCAAAATCGGCCGCAACGCTCGACCCCGCCTGCCTGAAATTTGCAGCAATGCTCGACCCCACCTACCCAAAATCGGCCAAAACGCTTGAACCCACCTGCCCTAATTCGGCCGCAATGCTCTAAATCACGGGGGCGACCTAATTGGCTGTAACGCTTTACCCGACCAGCGCGAAAACAGCAACAATGGTAACCCCACTCGAAAAGCCTAGCTTTATCGGCCTTGAAATTCTGTCATGACAGCTAGTTGTTTTAAAAACTTTATTTTATATATTGTTTTCAAATTTGAAAAAAAAAACATCAATCATTTTCAGTTATACTACATGCGAACATTAAAAGCCGAAAGAGTCAACCTTGGTTATTAAATACTTGAATATGCGGTTTTTTAATAGACATAAAATACGATCATGTATCTTTAGGTAAAAAGCGTGTTTGTGTCAAACAACGCGCGCAAATTATGTCGCCATGTTCAATAAAAACGTGCATGCACTGGTCACGTGCTTAATTGCATATTTAGTGTTTATTTGAACATAATAATGTTTGCCGACGTCAAATTGTGGTTTAAAACGAGGCTCTATATTACATTATTCTTTTTAATATTTCTAAATGTCAATTTGTGAAACATATTAGGGAATTACTGGGATAAAATTAAAAGTTAAATATAGTAATGAAATGTTTTTAAATTTCCTGGCAAACGCTAGTATTTGTTTTCAAACACTTTTATTTGCAAGTTAGGTATAAACTCCGCCCTCAAAATCGCCGTATTTGATTGGCTAATGAGATCGTTGTGGTCAGGACTACACTGTTCAGTCCCTTATCAATCACACTGTTGGAAGTGTGACCTAATTGATCAATATGGCGTTTGTTTATGGCCCATCGATTAAAGATCTGTGTTATTAGATAAAGGAAAAAAGGGGTGTCGCTTTGAAAATTAAGGCATGTCGGCATTATTAAGCATTTCGGCAAACGACGAACTGCTTTGCAGTGAATGTGGGGACCAACAAGTGATACAGGCCTGCGGGAAACCCTGGCTACGCTGTAGAAGTTTTACATCATTCTGTTGGTCAGTATCAGTATAGCCTCACTATAGATTGGTTTAAATGCTATACGAGGCTGCAATTTGGGGAATTTCTACATATATGTCGTAACATGTGATAGATTTATACACAAGTTTAAATCGGAATTAAGGTAGAAAGATCCTAATGACTTCGGAAATACTCGCAAAATATCGGTTAACTTCGGCCCATTCGCCACTTACCGTAAATCTAATCGATCTAATCCAAAACAGAAATTATTTTCGCGAAATAAACATTACTTTTCGAATGTTGTGTTATTTTCAATTAAATGTGTGAAATAAATGCCTATTTGTCTTTAAAGATGAAAGTAAAAAAGTAAAAATGTAGTTTGAAGAAAAACAAGGTACTCTGACATGGGGAATACCTTCAAATGACGTCATTGTTGGGATTTTCTGTTTACATTTAATCATGACATTTTCGCGATATTTCTGGTGTATTTCCTTACACTTAAGTTAAAATAAACGTCCAAGGATTATTAGTATTATTGAACATAATTATTCGTATATAAAAACATATCTGCGTAAAGGAGATATGTGCTCCTTGCTGTGAAATAACATTCATTCACATGTAAAACTTGGAAAAATAGTCTGTCGAGATGGGTGGAGAGCGGGACGTCGGGTGGTCGAGTTTGTAGTTCTGTTGGATAATTTGAAATACTGTTCGTTGTGTAAACTTGGGCCTGTTTCACTGTGGAATTTTGACAAGATCTACCGCTGTAAAAAACATCTGAAAATTATGTATCGGCGAAATGATGAGAATGGTCTAAGAGACACCTTTTTATCCCAAAACTGTGACATTTTACCAATAGTCACAAGCGTCAAGAAGAGTCTTGATGAAGTTATCACACAGATTTGCCAGTGTTTTTGAAACTTGTTAACCCAATGTAATGAAAATGTCCATTGAATTTTCTGAAACACACACTTATAAAACATGTTTATTATTTTTCTGAATTTGGTAACCAAGGATATGTGAACCTCAGCTAGTTACATTTGTATTTAAAATGTTTACACAAAACACTATTTCTTTAACATTAATGCAAAAATAATTCATTTAATATCGCTACTGCTAATAGATTATAATTATAAGAGAAAAAAAAAATTTAAGATAGAAGGAAAATATTTGCTTTTTTACTTGTCTTATTTTTCATTATTTTTATAACATAGGGTTGCTTCAGTCAAAATGTTATACCTTGAGATTTTTGTGGTGAACCTATGTCAATTTATACCCTTTTCCTCTCAGATAAGGTTATATTATATTTTGGTATTACTGATTTTGACATACTATGAAATAAAAGTTTAAAAAAATACAATAATTGGTGTTTGGCGTATTTTTACTGTAATGAAATCTGTTGTTTTTTACCATATGCTTAGCCAAAGTTAATGTAATAAGTATTGTTGGTCAATTTTAGTACTTATGTTTGTTATACTTTTTCATAAGATACACCTTTAACGTATAAATTAAAGCTATTCGTGAATAAATAAAATACATTTTGACAATATGTCAGTCATTTTTGTAAGTGTACCCCATCAGAATTTTAGGTTGAAGTAGAAAATTTAGTGGTTATAAGAAAAATCGCATTTTTGTCAAAACGTGTGGTTAGATTATGTTTATATTTCACAGTTTAGTCTCATAATAGATTTAATTATCAAAGATAAGAAGAAAATCAAGGTCTGAAAAAAGTCCCATTAGGGTCTTTCTACCTTGAATACATATATTAGGTAAATTTCATCCCATGTAAAGTAGTTTAATTGCTGTTTATTTAAGGTACATCGCTTAATAACTTAATTGTAGCAAATGAAATTTTAAACTTTCAGGTTTCCACCACATAAATCATGTTTCTCGGATAAGACGTTCCAACAAATTTAGCCCTTTATAAAATGTTGCACGTCTTATAAATATTGATTTTTTAAATTTAATGCCTAGATCTTGCTTGAAACCTTTAATAAAAACATTTAAAAGAACGCTTCTACTTAAGAGGACCCTGGAAATACTCTACATGTATATTTTACATAACTAAGCGTAAGGAGCAAGTGCATGAAGCGTCTTTGAAATCTTCCACTGCTCTGAAATCAACAGCACTAGCCTGGGCATTGGGGCTGAAAGGTTACCATAAAGGCTGGTACCGTATACTGTGTACTATCTTTATAGTATATTTTTTTCACACCAAATATTTTCTGGTCTACACCTGATGATGCTTTGGTAAAGAAAGACCCGTAAATAATCTTCAAACAACAACAGCAATCACTTTTATTTGGTAAGATACTGGTAGTAATAACACTGCCGATCCATTATATCTCGATTCTTTATTTAGCGATATCCAATTTATCGCGAAACGGCCATGGATCCCGAGTATACACTACTTTTAATTTACCACTATATTTCTTTCTTTTTAAAGAGGAAACTAAACCACAAAAGCTGCAGTCGTCTCCTACAACAATGATCTACATTAGCAACTTCATTGCCTTGGCAATAGGTGAGCATACAAATAGGCGGACTCAGATAGCGGCATATTACCGTATACAATCCCTCTCTGTTGTATTTTTGTCAGGTTGTAACTTATTATCGACATTGGATCTTTTTGATATGTATGAAACATGTAGGAGACTTTAAAGCAGTTTGTTGGCAGCCTGTTTAAGTTACTGTTTATTTCCACCCCCTCTTACTCTAAATCCTGGATCTGTGCCTGATACAAATAGTTTTGAATTCTTAAGTTGTACAATAACTTTAAAGCTCAGAAAAATTGACCTGACATTTATGGACTCCATTAACAGTCTTTACAATATTTTGTTTTTTAAGCAGTTGCCCATTTGCACACAAACCAAATATTTCAACTTGCCTGGTCTTTTTTTCAAGTTTGTTAGATTTAAGATCTTCATTAGCAGTTTGCTTTTTATATAATGATCATTGGAAAGTCTACTCTGTATTTTATTCTGCTCCAAACTTCATCATCTATTTATTAAAGGAGTTTAAATTCACTTAAGTTGGTACACACTTGCAATTATATATTTTTTTAATATATGTCCATAAGTTAGGCCTGGTGATCTTTTTGAGGACACGTATTCACAAAGCTGCTTACTGAAAACTTTCTGAAGTCCCTAGCTTTTTCATATATACCTCTTTTTACATTTGGGTATTTAAAAATAACAAATATTGCTCAGATGTTTCATATTTTACCCTTTTGTAAACTGAAATCAATAAATGTCACATATAAAATGCGATCTGAAATATTCACTTAAGTACAACATAAGTTAAGATTTCCCTTAGGAGCTTTGTGAATATCAGCCCTGGGCACACAATTTAGAATTTGAATTTGCCAAAAAAAAATTGACTTGTTCCTGGCATCAGGAATGTGGGTAATTTCAAACACTAAATAAGAAATGGAATGTGCTTACTTATTCATTTTAGTCATTTATATAACATACATGTATGTCTTAGGGTATGTTATGCAGGGCAGTATTTTTTTCTGTCATTTATGTATCATATGTCTATGTCAGGGGTTTGCGATATCTGATATTGCATTAGTTTTACTCACTCGTTTGCTGTTTGCCTTTTGTCTATATAGTAATTATACAGAAATTTCTGCTACATTTTCACCTGTCTGTACATATTCTGAGACAAGCTGGGCAATATGAACAATTTATTTTTTCACCCCTGTATGTTATGTGCTCTATGATTTTTTTATTTATAAATCTTATGTCTAAGGTATTAGCCTGTGCCTAAGATATATGCTATATGACTTGTTTAATTCATTTATAAATCTTATGTCTAAGGTATTAGCCTGTGCCTAAGATATATGCTATATGACTTGTTTAATTCATTTATAAATCTTATGTCTAAGGTATTAGCCTGTGCCTAAGATATATGCTATATGACTTGTTTAATTCATTTATAAATCTTATGTCTAAGGTATTAGCCTGTGCCTAAGATATATGCTATATGACTTGTTTAATTCATTTATAAATCTTATGTCTAAGGTATTATTAGCCTGTGCCTAAGATATATGCTATATGACTTGTTTAATTCATTTATAAATCTTATGTCTAAGGTATTAGCCTGTGCCTAAGATATATGCTATATGACTTGTTTAATTCATTTATAAATCTTATGTCTAAGGTATTAGCCTGTGCCTAAGATATATGCTATATGACTTGTTTAATTCATTTATAAATCTTATGTCTAAGGTATTAGCCTGTGCCTAAGATATATGCTATATGACTTGTTTCATTCATTTACAATGCCTATATCTAGGATATGTGCTTCATGATCTGTTTTAGTCATTTACAAAAAAAAATTACATAGCATATGTCTAGGATATGTGCTTCATGGTCTGTTTCAGTCATTTACATAGCATTTATCTAGGATATGTGCTTCATGGTCTGTTTCAGTCATTTACATAGCCTATGACTAAGTTATGCACTATATGATTTTTTCAGTCATTTACATAGCATATGTCTAAGATAATTATGTGCTATGCGAATTGTTTCAGTCATTTACATAGCTTATGTCTAAGATATGTGCTATATGATTTGTTTCAGTCATTTACATAGCTTATGTCTAAGATATGTGCTATATGATTTGTTTCAGTCATTTACATAGCATATGTCTAAGATATGTGCTATATGATTTGTTTCAGTCATTTACATAGCATATGTCTAAGATATGTGCTATATGATTTGTTTCAGTCATTTACATAGCTTATGTCTAAGATATATGCTATATAATTTGTTTCATTCATTTACATAGCATATGTCTAAGATATGTGCTATATGATTTGTTTCAGTCATTTACATAGCATATGTCTAAGATATGTGCTATATGATTTGTTTCAGTCATTTACATAGCATATGTCTAAGATATGTGCTATATGATTTGTTTCAGTCATTTACATAGCATATGTCTAAGAAATGTGCTATATGATTTGTTTCAGTCATTTACATAGCATATGTCAAAGATATGTGCTATATGATTTGTTTCATTCATTTACATAGCTTATGTCTAAGATATATGCTATATAATTTGTTTCAGTCATTTACATGGCATATGTCTATGTGGGTTTGGCTGCTGCTGTCACCGTTACCGCGGTGATACTGTCATACTGTTTGGGAACTCAAAGGTAAGGCTATTGTAACAAACGTTATGGAACTAATTGTTTAATGGATCTGACATCCCCAATGTCTATGTTAGGGCTACCAGTAGCTACTAAAATTCCCAATTGGCTAGTAAATTTTTTGAAAATATTTGAAAATGAAGCATATTTTTTCACTTTCAGAGGAAAATATTTAAAATGACAGGTTTTCTTTGCAAGATCAAACGATTTGCCTACTAATTCTGATTTCTTAGCGCCAACCTAGCAATGTTATATCCTGACAAACTTGTTTTCATGGTTTGGGACTTGCAAGTTGTTAGATGTAAGATCTTGTAAAGTTGGAAAAAGAATGATGTATATTTGACCTTTGAACTGTTATCTAAGTCATCTTTAATATATAAATGATTCTGTTTATATATGTTTCATAAACAATTATTTGTTTGTTTTCTGTTATTTAAATGTGTATTGATTTAGCATATTATAGGCATATACCTGTTACATTGTCTTGAAAGATTTGTCCATGTTTCAGGACTGGCACCACTCCAGCTGCTGTTCGGATAACTGAGTTAGAAAATAAGTGAGTGCATTAGGTGTTTAATTATGTATAATTAGGTGTTTAATTATATATAGTTTAACACATGTCAGATTAGTAAAAGCATGTTGTTGGTAAACCATACCTGACCTGACAAATCAGTAAGAGAATACTGTTGTTTAGTTATTTATAGTAACCATTCATGACAGACAAATCAGTACGAGAATACTGTTGTTTAATTATTTATAGTATCCATACATGACAGACAAATCAGTACGAATAATAATGTGTAACAATATATGAAAAATCAGTGAGAGCATATTGGTGGTTAATTATCTATAGTTAACAATATATAACTAAATGTATGGTTAACCATGCATAACTAATCAGTGAGTGCATATTGGTGGTTAATTATTTATAGCTTACATGAAATATCAGTGAGTGCATATTGGTGGTTGATTATTTGTAGTTATAGCTTACATGAAATATCAGTGAGTGCATATTGGTGGTTAATTATTTATAGTTATAGCTTACATGAAATATCAGTGAGGGCATATTGGTGGTTAATTATTTATAGTTAAAGCTTACATGAAATATCAGTGAGTGCATATTGGTGGTTGATTATTTATTGTTATAGCTTACATGAAATATCAGTGAGTGCATATTGGTGGTTAATTATTTATAGTTATAGCTTACATGAAATATCCGTGAGTGCATATTGGTGGTGGATTATTTATACTTATAGCTTACATGAAATATCCATGAGTGCATATTGGTGGTTGATTATTTATAGTTATAGCTATCTGCTTACATGAAATATCAGTGAGTGAATATTGGTGGTGGATTACTTATAATTAACCATGCATGACACTTTAGACATATCAGTGAGTGCATATGTGGTGGATTATATATAGTTAACCATGCATGGCAATTTAGACAAATCAGTGAATGCATATTGGTGGTGGATTATTTATAGTTAACCATACATGGCAGATTAGTCAACATTGTCTAATCTGAATATATCTGATCTATAAGTACCGGTATTGTAGCCCTCTTCTTTATATAATTTGCTGTCCATGATTTGAGTTCAAGTATTTAAATTTGTAAAAAAAAAATCATTAATTTTGATAATAACACGTGCCAGTTAGATGGACGAGTATGCATAAGTTAAATGCTTTTCATCAACATTTGTTGGATCTTTTCAGATTAAAATGGACACAGACAGAGGTTCATTGTCTGAAACAGGCGAAAACTGCACTGGAGAGCAGGATCAAGTACGAATTACAGATTACCATGGCAAAACAAAGAATGTATTTGGGTTTTACAGTAACTCAACACATATCATACGGAGATCATATTGTGTTGAGTTGCCATAAAACCTAAATAAATAAACAAACAAGAAGTGCTTTGATTAATGTAAATTTAATGGATAACAGCACAAAAGCAATCATCTATAGAAAACTTGTATAGCCACATACTTTGTTTTGCCATGGTAATATGTCATTTTGATTATTTGATTAATTGTCAGTAGTTATAAAGATATGACTCCCACTGCATTAACAGTAAAGAAACTCTTTTATCCTATTAGTACAGCCGAATGGAACGACCCATCGTATAAACTTCATCTTTATCCAACACTCACCTTATATGCTCTATATTAACACGAATTAAGGTCCTATATTAGTGTGATTACAAGCAAGTGACCAACTGTCCATATAACACCGTAGAGGGCATGAAAAACATAAACGTATAAACTGGGGTCACCTTGGAATGGTTAATACAAACAGAAGGGGTCAAAGTATGTTTAAGGCTTGCAAACCTCAAACTTTATTTATTTTACAAATGCTTATTTTTCTCTTCAGAAACCGAAATGAAGTTATAAACTTGTTACAGACAGTGAAGGCAACAACCAACCACGTCAAGGAAGATTCTCATGCAAGGTACGCATTACTAAAGTTTCTGAAGTGACTTGGGTTTCATATAATTGCTGAAAGCCTTAAATGTTTATCTAGTTAAGTAATATTTTGTGTTTAATGTGATGTTTCAAGTTACCTTGTAGGTACATTACCTATTTCAAAATAATATAACAATTATGAAATTTATGGGTAATTCTTAGCAAATATAGGTCAAAAAGTGTTTTGTTGTTTGTATAGTATATGATGACGTTTTTCCAAAGTCCTTTCAGTGATCTCTCCTGCTATGCAATATTCATATCAGGGGAGATCACGGTGAGGAGTTTGACATTTTGCATATAATAACCTGTATAACAATTGTTTTGACGACATCTAAGTTGTATATTTGTATTATTTGACCTTTTATACACAATCATAATAGTGTAAACTATATTTTATTATTATTGTAGATTCATTTAATAATTTTGTTATGATTTTGAAGGGCGGCATATCTTATTCACACAACAAATACTTTTTGATAGACATTGGATATTAGAAAGTGTATCTCTTTTTTTATAACCAATAAATGCACATTTCAATATGTTGTATTATTTCCAGAAAGAGATTAGAGGAACTAAAGAAGAAAGATGCTGTTCTGAAAGAGAAATGCATCATTGTAGAGAATCAACTGCAGAATTGGCAAAATACATCTGATGGAGAGATTGCTGGCCAACATGTGGAAGAACTTGTAAGTAACTTCTGTAAACAATAAATTATTAATGTATGAACATGTTCGTGGTAACTAAGAGCTGTGTGTGCTTCTATTCGTAGACAATACCTGTACACCTTTGTCCTAGGTTAATGCGACCTAGAGCTCGTGGATTCGGTAGAAACACATAAATACTTCATAACTTGTATAAAATATAAAACACATGTTTAACATGTCGCATATTTAAAAAAAACACTCTTCTTTGTTAAAAAAATATATAATTGAATTGTAAGTGTTTTTTTTGGATTCATCAAATATATATCTGATTTAGTATTTATTGAATCCATTATTGTCTTTCAAAAAAATAAGCAAACTTTAAGGTACAATTCAGTTTTTGTTCTCTATTTATTCTTACAATTTTCTCGCATAGTAAATGTGCTTGTACATTTCAGGATATGGAATCCGACAACAGTGCACACCAGTCAGAGTAAGTCAAATGGTTAAGTATTGGCTTCTTCATTCTCTGAAAATCAGATCTATAGTTGTGTCTTTAATGTCAGTTTAACTTATTATTAATATAAAACAGTTCTTAGAAACCAAATTCACAGTGTAGTCTAAGAATAGAAAAAAACAGGGACTGATACGACTGCCAATAAGTCATTTAAAATAACAAATATGTCCTTGCCATTAAGTACTAGTAATTTAATTAGCAAGATATTTTACTTAATAAATGTATAAAACATATTGTCTACAATTGCAGAATAATAAGTGTGATTTCTCGTTTGTAGACAATCTTCTACACATTCCACCGTAGAGAATTCAGACGCCGATGGCACATTCATTGTAAGAAACCATTCCACATTCTCCGTGGTAACTGCAGATGATCGTGATGACTCGTATATAACGGGAATCTGTGAGTTAGAAAACGGTCACATCGTCTTGGCAGATTCAAATAACATGTTAATTAAGTTGGTGAACAGCCTATACGAAGTGATTGCAGTCTGCAAAGTACCGCAACCACCATTGGATGTTACTCACATTGGAAATAATAATGTTGCGGTTGCTCTAGATATTTCAAAAGATAGGTACTCGGTTTATTTGGTATCTGTATCAATCAGCCGTCTTTCAGCGTCCCCAATGTTTGAAGTCGATCATCGTTGTCGGTCAATTGCGCATCACAAGGACCATCTGTATATTTGTTCTGATGCGTGCGTGTATATGTACACGCTAGATGGGATCTTGCACAAGACTGTCTATGCAAACCTCGCGCTTTCGATGCGGTACATAGCCTTGAGCAATGATGGCAGTATTGTTTACATCACTGATTGTGCGAAGCATGTTTTGGTCACAGTGAGTGAAGAAGGAAGTGAACTGCATAACATTGGACTAGAGTCGCCAGAAGGGGTATGCGTGAGCGCCAAGGGTCATGTGTTTGTGTGCGGACTGGGTGCCCAAAATGTTGTACAAGTATCCAGAGATGGTAAAACCATATTAGGTTCAGTTTGGCATCACAGAGATGTGCAACCGCGCGCTATTTGCTTCTGCAACAAAAGTTTTACAATTGTTTTTTCGTCGCTGTGGGACGAAAATGTGCACGTTTTGTCTGTGGAAAAGACTTAACTGAAGAACTTTCACACAATAACAAATACGATAGAACTGTTAGCGAAATATTAAATTTCTTAAAGAAAATATTGATAAAGTCTGGGAAACACTGTTACAGTATATTTTGGTGTTTATGTATAATTCGTGTGGAAAGGACTAAAGAAATGAGCAAAATTCAAAACAGTTGTTTCAATAAACAATTTGTTATAAAAGTTCAGATAATTGGTAAAAAGCTGCTTATGGCCCTGTTACACTATTGTGTATGGTACCAGCGTATGCCATTGTGTGAAAAATAAGATGTAAACGCTGATATACGTTAGGGATACGTTAGTAATACGTAAGCCATAAGTTGTATACGTTTCAAGCACGTTCGCATACGGTTACATACGCTGACATACGTCGAGGCAGAATTTGTTTTCAAAGTTGTTTGCATGCTTAACAGTTTTGTTCGTACTCGGACGTATGATTTGTACTCTAAGCATACGCTAGACAAACGCTTAATACGCGAGAGTAACGCTAGAGGTACGTTACTCTTAAGTCGAGTATGCTGGTCATACTCAAACATAAGCTTGCAAGAAAGTGTACCGTACAGATAGCCTATTGATAGCGCATGAGTAACGTACATTCTGCGTATGACTGACGTATTTAACGTACAGCTACCGAATGATTAGCGTATGGCCTGCGAAGTGCTTGCGTATACGCAATTTATACTCAGAACTCTAGCCGTACGCATACTACGCTGACTATACCTTGGACATACGCTGGACTTAAGATACTAATTTGTTTCAATACGGAACCAGCCTGGTCATACGCTCAGATTGGCTGACATACGCTGGTCATACGATACTCATACGCCACTCTTAGGTTCAATACGGTAAGTATACGCACATGTTTGTATTTTCACGGACTTTGTGTGCGTATGGAAACTATTTTATGAATTATCATACGCAACTGAAAAGCTTCTCACATACGCAATAGCGTGACAGGGCTTTTATGTTGTGGACATTTTTCGTTTCTGATTATGGTATACTTAATTTACAAACATGCGTACTGTTGGGTTGTTATACATTCATGCCTCAATATGGTGTTTAATTCGATATCTTTTTGCTAGCATTAAATATTTTGTATGCTTGTAATTGCATTTTTGCTATACTGTGATCGTTGCGTTGAATAAGATAAATGTGAATACATGACTTGTTACTATATCTTAATTATGTGTACAAAGTATGTAATTAGCTCGACTATTCGAAGAATATGTGAGCTTTCCTACTCGCCCCGGCGTCGTCGTTGGCGTCCGCGTCTGATCTTTGTTGAATATTATAACTCTTTTAACTTTAAAACTACATAAGTTATTCACTTGAAACTTGGAATGTACTTTTGTCATCAATGCCATCATCAGTGCAACACTCCCCATAACTTTATTTGGTATTTTGAAAGAGTTATGACCATTTTTTACAAAAGTATTGTTACTTATAAACTACATTAGTTATTAATTTGAAACATGGAATGTACCTTCGTCATCATCTTCAACATCAAGTGCAACATTCCCTATATCTGAGTGTTGTATTTTTATAGAGTGTATTAAAATGTATTCCTTTTTTACATATATTTTTGAGTTAAAGTTTTTATTCAAAAGTCTTGTAACATCAAAAACTACACTAGAAACTCAATATACACCTTTGCCATTAACACCAACAGAAGGTGCAATATTCCCCATAACCCTGTTTTGTATTTTCCATTTTGACAAGAGTTGTGTCGACTTAGTTTTTCAGGTTAAAGTTTTCATTCAAAAGTCTTCTTACTTCAAAACTACAAAAGTTATTCATTTGTTACCTGGACTGTACCTGTATCATCAACTCCAGCATCAGGTTCAATAATGACCATAACTCTGTTTAGTATTTTGACGCAGTTGTGCCCCCTTTTCACATAGATGTTCAGCTTACATGTTTTATTCAAACGTCTTTATTTCTACACTATATAAGGTATTCAATTGAAAATTTAAATGCATCTTTGAAATCAACTCCAGCATCAGATGAAACAATCCCATAGCTATGCTGACTTGCATTGACATTCACTTGGTGCATGAGGGCTTTTATGTATCAGTGTTTGTACCTTAATATAACCTAACGCCTTACAAGTTAATGTCTCAAATTAAAGTTACACAACATATGACGATTATGATGCAATTTCAACGATATGCATATAATTACTTACGTACGTAAATGTTTTGTTAGGCAAGTTTGTGTTTAAAATCTGTTTCATTGAATAGATTAATATGATGTACAAACATTGCATTATTAAATGTGCGCAAAGAAACAAAAGTCAGCACCTATTTCTTTATTGCAAATAATAAATACTAATTTAAAAACAAAATGACCACGACGGTAATTATAAAAATCACTGTAGGTGAACTAGCAAAACATAAAGACGCAAACTATGTATAAATTGATTAATTGCATTTGAAAGCATTCACTTCTATTAATTCGAGTATATGTTTAATTAACAACGTTTATGCACAGACATACAAACCCAATGGCACAGTACAATGACTCACAATATGTATTTAGGTTCTTCAACACATACATGATTCTCGTAACATGACCCAATGGAATATTGTAAGAATAGCCATATGACATATCTTTACATATATACATATTTACACAGTTTACAACAGTATTATGTATATAAACATAAAACATGTAATATTTCTAGTTCCCAGAGAGGGGGCTTGTAGTTTTCCTGCGCAAAAAAAACATAGACAAAAACACGAGATAGCTAAAATATGCATACTGTGTACACATATATACATATGCTTACATTTGACAACTATGTCTGCATTTGGGTAATAGTTGTACAGTATTAATAATAACTTTTCGTATGTTAATAGCATGGTATGTATAATTACACCAATTCACATTACATTTGACCACACTGGGCTAAGTATATGTACACGCTAGATGGTATCTTAATCAAGACTGTCGGGGAAAACCTCGCGCTTTCGATGCGGTACATAGCATTGAGTAATGATGGCTGTATTGTTTACATCATTGATTGTGCGAAGCATGTTTTGGTCACCTAAGTGAAGATGCTAGTGAACTGCATAGCATAGGACTAGAGTCGCCAGAAGGGGTTTGGATGAGCGCCAAGGGTCATGTGTTTGTGTGCGGACTGGGTGCCCAAAATGTTGTACCAGTATCCAGAGATGGTAAAATCTTATTAGGTTCAGTTTGGCATGACAGAGACGTGCAGCCGCGTGCTGTATGCTTCTGCAACAGAAGCTCTACAATTCTTGCTTCGTCTGGTGTATTTTGCATTAGTTGTCGTATTTATGGTGTACAATGTACTTGATAAACACGCTTACTTTTTATACCCCAGAAAGGAACTTCGGGGCATATAGTAATCGCATCGTCCTTCCGTCTATCCGTCCGTACGTCACGCTTCTTGTCCGTCGCATAACTCCATTAGTATTGAAGGGATTCAAATGAAACATCATGTAATGGTAGAGGACAATTAGAGGAAGTGCCGAGTACAAGGACCACAACTCTTTCTTCAATATTTACGGAGTTATTGCCCTTTGTTTAATTGACTTGTGCGGAGCATATCTCCATTAGTTTTGAAGGGATTCAAATGAAACTTAATGTAATGATAGAGGATAAGGAGAGGAAGTGCAAAGCATAAGGGCCACACATCTTTCTTCAACATTTCCGGAGTAATTGCCCTTTGTTTTATTTCCATATATGAGGCATTAATTTTCTTGTGCAAAGCATAACTCAATTAGTATTGAAGGGATTCAAAAAAACGTTATATAATGATAGAGGACAATGAGAGGAAGTGCAAAGCACAAGGACCATAACTCTTTATTCAATATTTGCGGAGTTATTGCCCTTTGTTGTTTTTTTAATGCAAAGTTTAACTCCATTAGTATTGAAGGGATTTAAATGAAACTTCATATAATGATAGAGGACAATGAGATGAAGTGAAGAGCACAAGGGCAATAAGTCTTTTTTAAATATTTACATAGTCATTGCCCTTTGTTTAATTTTCTTCAGCGATGCACAACTCCATTAGTAATGAAGGTTTTCAAATGAAACTTCATATTATGATAGAGGACAATGAGAGGAAGTGCAGAGCACAACGACCACAACTCTTTCTTCAATATTTATGAAGTTATTGCCCTTTGTTTTATTTGTTTGTGCAAAGCATTAATTTTTTGTACGGAGCATACTTCCATTAGTTTTGAAGGGATTCAAATGAAACTTCATAGAATGGTAGTGAACAATGAGAGGAACTGCAGATTGCAAGGACTATTACTCTTTCTTCGATATTTTTAGCTCACCTGAGCACAAAGTGCTCATGGTGAGCTTTTGTGATTGCCCGTTGTCCGTCGTGTGTGTGTGCGTGCGTCGTCAACTTTTCATTCAAACAACATCTCCTAAAAAGCTTGGCAGATTTTCACCAAACTTCACAGGAATGATCCTTGGGTGGACCTCTTTCAAAGTTGTTCAAATCTTTCCGGGCCGCTGAATATGTAGGTCACCAGAGCTAAAAATAGATTTACAAAGTGAAAAACTTTAAAAATCTTCTATAAAACCGCAAAGCTCAGACCTTTCATATTTGATATGTGACATTCTCTAAAGGTCCTCTACAAAGATTGTTCAAATTATGCCCCTGGGGTCAAAACGGGCCACGCCCCGGGGGTCACATGGTTTATATAGAATATATAGCAAAACGACTTTAAAAATATTATCCTCTGAAACTAGAAGGCCCAGAGGTTTCGTATTTGGTATTTAACATCCTAGAGTGGTCCTCTACAAAGATTGTTGAAATTATGCCCCTGTGGTCAAAACTGGCCACGCCCCGGGGGTCTCATGGTTTATATAGAATATATAGCAAAATGACTTTAAAAATCTTCTCCTCTGAAACCGCAAGTCCCAGAGGTTTTATATTTGGTATATTACATCCTTTAGTGGTCCTTTACAAAGTTTGTTCAAAGTATGCCCCTGGAGCCAAAACGGGCCACGCCCTGGGGGTCACATGGTTTATATAGAATATATTGCAAAATGACTTTAAAACTCTTCTCCTCTGAAACGGCAAGGCCCACAGCTGTCCTATATTTGTTACGTAACATTGCATAGTGGTCCTCTCCAAAGAGTGTTCAAATTATGCCCCTTGGGTCAAAACTGGCTACGGCCCGGGGTCTCGTGGTTTATATAGAATATATAGCAAAATGACTTAAAATCTTCTCTGAAATCGCAAGGCCCAGAGGTTTCATATTTGGTATGTAACATCCTTTAGTGGTCCTGAACAAAGTTTGTTCAAATTATGCCCCTGGGGTCAAAACGAGCCACACCCCGGGGGTCACATGGTTTATATAGAATATATATCAAATTGACTTTTAAAATCTCCTCCTCTGAAACCACAAGGCCCAGAGGTTTCATATTTGATATGTAACATCCTATAGTGGTCCTCTACAAATATTGTTCAAATTCTGCCCCTGGGGTCAAAACTGGCCACGCCTAGCAAAATGTCTTAAAATCTTGTTCTCCGAAACCGCAAGGCCCAGAGGTTTCGTATTCGGTATTGAACATCCTATAGTGGTACTCTACAAGTTTGTTCAAATTATGCCCCATGGGTCAAAACAGACCATACCCGATTGGTCACATGGTTAATATAGACTTAAATAGCAAAATGACTTTAAAATGCTTCTCCTCTTTAACCGCAAGGCCTAGAGGTTTCATATTTGGTATGTAACATTATATAGTGGTCCTTTACAAAGAGTGTTCAAATTATGCCCCTGGGGTCAAAACTGGCCACGCCCCTGGGGTCTCATGGTTTACAAATCTTCTCTGAAACGGCAAGGCCCACAGCTGTCCTATATTTGTTACGTAACATTGCATAGTGGTCCTCTCCAAAGATTGTTCAAATTATGCCCCTTGGGTCTAAACTGGCCACGCCCCGAGGGGTCACATGGTTTATATAGACTTAAATAGCAAAATGGCTTTTAAAATCTTTACCTGAAACCGCAAGGCCCACAGCTTTCCTATATTTGGTACGTAACATTGCATAGTGGTCCTCTCCAAAGATTGTTCAAATTATACCCCTGGGGTCAAATCTGGCCACCCCCGAGGGGTCACATGGTTTATATAGACTTAAATAGCAAAATGACTTAAAAAATCTTTACCTGAAACCGCAAGGCCCAGAGGTTTGTTGAAGGTTGTTCAACTTATGCCCCTGGGATAAAAATAAGCCACGCCTCTGTGATGCAAATTCCAATTGGGTAACAAGGTCTCATGTGAGCGTCCTAGGGCCCTCTTGTTTTAGTTATTGCCCTTTGTTTATTTTTAATACAGATCATAACTCCATTAGTATTGAAGGGATTTTTAATAAAACCACATATATTGATAGACGATATTGAGAGGAAGTGCAGAGTATAAGGACCTTCTTCAATATTTATTGCCCTTTGTGTTGTGTTGCCTTCCTTTGACAAGCATATGCTTTGGGGGCACATGTCACATCTAGTGGCAAGCCTTGTTGTTTGCTACTTTTTTTTTAATTCTCCATTTGCTTCTATGCTTTCTTGCAAACCAAGGTATAGATTGAAGTATGGTATTTTGGGGGGTATGTTGTACTGTTCACAATTTGACAAAAGTCCATCCTCCATTTAGGCAGGTAGACTACTTTTAAGTATATTTCTAAATAGTCACAATTTGAAATAAACATGAAACAGTGATAACATGAACATCTGCTTTTATCAAGTTACAAACTTAGTACACAAATTTGCTAAACGTTATCGTAAATTATTATACATGTTATGTCATGTTAACAGTTGTGTGAGATAGAGCAGGAGCATATATCCGCATACTAATATTTTTTAATGTAAGATCGTTTATTTTCTGAAGCACTATCTAAAAAATAACAACGTATTGGGGTCCAAGATAGGAATATTATAGCAACATTACACTAGGGGTTCAAGATTTGTCGGGAGCCCAGAGAAATGTATTATAGTAGCGTGAAATCTTCGGGAGTTAAATATAGGTATGTTTACACCTTCAGTACGTGTATTTCATTGATTTGTATGTGTAATTTCGTATGTACGCATTTATCTTTATTCATTTTTATTATGACGTAGATTGACCGTGCTTCGCTTAAGAGGTGGTACGATGGACAATATGTGTCTATAATGAAAACTATGATATGTACTTTCTTGTTGTTGATATTTTTCATTCAGCTTACACTCATTAACTCGTTTGCTAACAATAGTAAGATTGTAACATATAGTATATAAATTGACGGTGAGTTCCGTTCATTTGGTATTAAACTATATTCTATGTGCTACTTTGTTCTTTATATTTTATTGATAACTAATTCTTGTTAAGAAACTTTGCGTATTATTCCCTATATGCTTACGGGTTAATGTATTCACATCGGTTATAATTAATGTTTTAATTGATACCGGAAGCTTTTAATTAAAAAAAAGCCCTTGACTGTTGTTTACTTCCTTCATTCTGAAAAAGTTTTGCTGACTTCATAACCATTTAATCGTACGGGTACATGTACAACATGATAAATTAATTTCAAATTAAACCCGTTACAAGACTGCATCTGAACAACTGAATTCTGTATATTTTTTTCAAATTCACTGAAATGTGACAAAAAGATCAAAATCTAGAGCGGTATGGTGGACTGATGTGTATTGCAGCGCAAAAATGAATGTTATTATATAAAGGGCGCGTAGAGGCCTAGATACATAATTGTATAATGTAGATCACATAAAATGCGGATATGAGTGTACATTTTGTAATTAAGTATGTTCGGACGGTATCATGGAAACTGAGCTGTGTCATGGTTTTAACAGTTTGTATGAATCTTATAGTTCGCTAGACTAAGTGCACTATGCTTATGAACTACCCAATAATCGTTAAACATTCATATCAATTTAGTCACTGTGCGTTTTATCACACGCTATACCTCGTTTGCCGTGTAATACAACCATTACGAATATTTCTCTCTTACACATGTGTAAGATAACATTTTGAGCGTTTTCATTGGCTACATGTTCTTTGACTGACCAATCGCGTGACGTTATTTTGGTGAAATGACGTCGTCAATATGAAATGACGTCACAGTCAGTACATAACTTTTAGGATTTATCAACTCTTTTGGTAAAATTATAAGGATTTTGTTTCGTTTAAAAGCATGTGATAAAAAACATCTGACACTCGTTGTCATTTCATACCATATTTTATTAAACTCGTCCAGGAAATGCGTTAGTAAGCTCGCCGAAGGCTCGCTTACTAACAAAATTCCTGAACTCGTTTGATAAAATATGGTATGACATGACAACTCGTGTCCGATCCTATATATCTGTAATACGTGTATATTTCACAGTATGTCGGTGTTTCCATATCAAGACGAAACGAGAATAGTGCGATAAAAAAGAAAATACTTGGAAAATACGTTTATCTAGCGAAGTGTAGAATACATGGCTCATATGAGGCTAATATTTAGGCTCTATCCTCACCGAAACGCTAATGTTACTGAGTTGTTTGTTAAATAAAAGTTGTATGATGCATAACTAAGACTTAAAACGCTAAATAAATCTTTGAACTGCAATCGCAATGGAGTTGGCACAGAACGATGCTGACAAAGGTCAACACCAACATATACACGTGTTTAAATACAAAAAAAAGTGATGCAAAATACTTACATGTATTTTATTTATTTCACCCTTTAATGAATGAGTTATGCAATAAACTAACCCATTGAATTGAACTTACGACGAGATAACGACGAGATCTTATTGACAATGTGTTTAGCCATTCCGAAAGCTAGGCGTGGTTATAAATCCCATTGTAGTTGTAGAACTAAGAAGTCCGGATGACAAACAGTGTCATATTTGTATATGAAGTAATAACATTTATGAAAACGGTTTACTGACTGATTTATTTCTGTCTGACTCACACGCCAGAAAATGTCTGTGTTCCTAAATATACGAGTACAAACTAGTTACAAGCGTGATAGCCACATCCACTTAGTTATTGACAGTCTGGTAGTCATTCAAATTATGTATGTAACAGCCAGTAATATCATTTTTGTTTGCGGGAGTTCCTTCTAGACTCGTTTTACGTTTTAAAATACCATAATCTTACAAGACAAAGCAGTTTTAAGCGTCAATCAAAACGCTGACAGCGTAGACAGTTTGCCAGAAAAGAAACTAAGAGGAAATGAATTATGAGAGTATTTTTATCATAAGGAACATGTATTGAAGTAAGTCACCTGTCTGTTATATCATTTCTACAAAACAATCTCGAAACTCATAAATATACACTCCTCATAAAATAAATTGGTATAAGCTGGTATTTGGCCTAATTGAAGATGGAAATCCAGGCCAATGTTTTTGCTAATTAAAACTAATATAGTGCGCGTCTATTTCAATGCTATTTATCTACGGCATTCTCATCATTATTCTCTGTAATTCGTGGTAGGCAAATATTTGTGTGCAAACTATGAAAAAGCAAACAGAGTTATATGCATACACGCCAATCTACAACGGGTAACAATAGTCCATTTAACCGTATCAGTTCGAATCAATAGTCAGTGCTTTTTATCACAAGCGCTATGTTCGGTAAATACCAATTTAAATAAAAATAAGTTGATTTTGTAAAATACATTCAAAACATTCTTTAGAATTACAATGCTATTCCATAATTCTTATGCATACGTCGAAAAAAAAAGCAATCGTCAATCGATTGGTTACGATCGCTCCGCTATATGTACTGACTCAATACACTGTTGTTAAACCTTCGCAATATGATGTAATACCCAGTTAACCAGTCACAGCACAAACAGATACGCTATCATACCTATGTGAATAGACATAACATGAATTCACTTGTAGATGTGGACTAAATGGATTGTTATTATTGTTTATATTGTTTAAAGTCGGATCTATTTCTTGTCACCTTTTCATAGAAAGTAGCATCGATAACAGGAAGCCTCACTCCTCAGCGAGCGAAGCGCAGTAATTTATCGATTTACTGACTCGTAGCCTGCAAAGTAAAGAAGAAGTTCCCTCAAGACCGATTTCAGAATACACCTACTAAATCATGTTGGCTTGCGCCAACAGTCTAATTAAAATGGTATTTGTGATTACGTAATTTGCAAACCCCGCGAATCGTGAAATCTATACTTCAAATTTTCTATGATCAGATTGTAGACTGTTTCTAGTTAGAATATTTCTGTTAATGATACATTGCACACCTTTATCATATTGAAACAGCCTCCGGTATAATGTTCGCATTTTGTCATTTTTAGCTCGACTTTTCGAAGAAAAGGCAAGCTATTCTACCCGCCCCGGCGTCGGCGTTGGCGTCGGCGTTCGAGCTAGGTTAAAGTGTTTGGAAGCTAGTTTCTCAGGAATGGCTAGAGTGATTTCATTTAAACTTGAAACATTTATTCCCCACATTAAAATGAACCTATAGGACAAGTTTGGTAACTCTAGTTTGAAATTTTTCAAAATTATGGGCCTTTTTACACATAGAAATTTTACATAAGCTAAAGGGACAGGTTAAAGTTTTTCGGTAAGCTGGTTTCTCAGGAATTGCTTAAGGAATTTCATTCAAACTTAGAACACTTATTCCCTGTATTAAAATGAACTCATAGGCCAATTTTGATAACTCTAGTTTGAAATTTGTCAAAATTATGGGCCTTTTTACACTTTACATATAAGCTATACGGACAGGTTTAAGTTTTTCGGTAAGCTAGGTTATCAACTTTTCGTTTCCACTCTCTAACTCGAGAACGGATTAAGCTATTGTAATGAAACTGCAAACATAGATACCTTATAGCGAGACCTCGGTAGGGATTGCATATGGCATGGGTGAGGTCAAGGTCACTGTTACTAAAAATAGAAAAACGGTTTCCGCTCAATAACTTGAGAACGCAAGGTTCAAGGTCAAATTGAGAACAAATTGAGATATTTTAATAAAACTTAATGCATAGATACCTTATATAAGGGCCTATCTTGGGATTGCATATGGGGTGGGTGGGGTCAAGGTTGCTGTTACTATAAATAGAAAAACGGTTTCCGCTCAATAACTTGAGAACGCATTGAGATATTTTAATGAAACTTAATACATAAATACCTTATATTGAGATCTCGCTTGGAATTGCATATGGGGTGGGTGGAGTCAAGGTCACTGTTACTAAAAATAGAAAAACTGTTTCCACTCAATAACTTGAGAACGCAAAGGTCAAGGTCAAGGTCGCTGTTACTTAAATAGAAAAACGGTTTCTGCTCAATAACTTGAGAATGCATTAAGGTATTTTAATGAAACTTAATACATAGATACCTTATATCGAGACCTCGCTTGGGATTGCATATGGGGTGGGTGGGTGGGGTCAAGGTCAATGTCACTTTTACTAAAAATTTTAGCGGGAAACTGTTTGTTAATATTCTTGGTTTGGTCTTTCCAATTCTGGTAAATTTGATTGCTAATATATAAAAATGAACTTGCAATATTATAAGTTATTTATGATGACCATTTCAGCTAAGAATTCATTGGTTGCCTAATGACCATTAGGCATGTACTCGTATGCATTAAACTTTTGTATGTTTATGGATTGTATGTCTAATGAATATTTGAATAAGTCAATAGAAACTTCTTAATATAAACTAAAACGTAAAAAAAACAACACTTTATTTCTTTATATTAAAAAACGTACATGATATGTGTGATGTTTTATTAATGTTCCAATACTATAATACGTTTAGTTCATAATTCGATGTCGCGTTGATAATTTACTACTTTAACTGCAACTAGTGAATACTGAGAATTGTATGTTCGCTAACAAACTAAAATATATTGTATGCAATGTTGTAAGTGCTTATACGTGATCAATGGACGTATAACAGTAGTTTCATGCTAACGCATACTTTTGTTCGTATTCGTTTTCATTTATGCCCTAGAAAACAAACACAGTTGTGGAAGTGATAATTTGTGATGTATTTTATTTCAGACGTTATGTCATTGTGGGTTGTAACTGGATATACAACTGCAGTCGCTCTTGTCGTCGGGATAGTAGGATACTATATCGTCAAAAGCAGTAATTATGTCAACGAAAAATTGGTTTCCTATGATATTTTATGATAAAACTGTGTTATACTAAGATATATAATTAAAATAAAGAATAAATAATATAATACATAATGGGATGTTCAATAAAACAAATCAGCAATAATATTTGTAAAAATAACAAAACACAACCGGGTATCGAACGCACGACATAGGAGCCATACCAAGGAATGACAGTAGACAGCTCTTTAACATACTGCGCTATTCTGCTTGGTAATGAATCATATGTAAACTATGCTTACACAAAATACAAGGTCAAGAGGTCAAAATGTGAACATTAAAAGGGCTAAACAAATACCACCCATATTTAAATTGATTTTTTTTCAGAATGCGAAAACGTTTCCTAATTATATGTATACTTTATTTTAACCGTTATTATATGCCATTATTAATATCCTTAATTTAGGCTCTCTTTTCGTCGTCCCTATTTGCATAGTTTAATTTAGTATTAAGTATAAGTTGAAATTTACTAAATGAACACAAATTACTGCTTAAATACGACTATTTAAAATAGGGGTTTCCATATGCTTTTGCAGCAACCCTTTCATACCATTTCAAATTATTTTCAGGCAAGATGTTCTGAACACACCCGCTGAAACAGCCAATGATTATTTGACGGAAAATACAATGTAAGAATTTAAAATCTTAAATGCAGTAAAAATGAGCATTAAATGCAAATCTCTAAACTAAACATATGCATGAGCTTTAACTTATATGATAAAATTGGACATATTCTTGCTTCGTTGATTTTTCTTCCGCAAATCAACAGGTCAAGAATAACAACACTATTAGTGTAAACATGTTCTTTACATGCGTCATCTATGGGTATGGCATTTCGTGTCAGGCACCAAATATAGTTTTCGACCATGTTTCATTTTAAATCAAAACGCTCTGGAAATTCTAAGTTTATCCTTATTCTGTTCAAGCTAATTATCCTATAATTATAAATCAAAACACGGCACCCACACTGTACAGGTTAGATTTTTTTGATGTCCGTCGAAAGCATAATCGCATTCACACATTTACTAATAAAGCATCCACAATATCAAAGAGGAATACTAAAGTTTAAATTAAAACGCAAACGTTATAATAAATATCATTTTAAACTCAGTATTATAGTATGCATCAGCCGCCATAAACAACGGTACACGATACGAAAAATATCGTATATAAGATGCTCTTTAAGACTCAGCTAGAATAATAAGTCGTTTTACCAGATCTTCCTCCATCCGCAAGTTACTTATTGAAGTTTGCTGGGAATATTAGAACAAACACGAACCATTAATACATCAACAAACAAAAAACAAAAACGTTTATCCCATAGTTTTATATAAATGATATATGATCTTACTACGGTGTGAAATGAATCTTGTGAAATTTACCGTTAAGCAAATTGTAATTACTTTCTCTATATAACCATATTAGCACTGATATCTTGTTTCAGTTCGCGGCATATATTGTTCAAATGGAATGTACCCTTCATTAATGTTGATATGCCCAATTCATTTACATATCTCTGTACAATTAATTGTGTCATAGTAACATAAATTGATATGAATATACAATAAAAGGTCGTTTTCATCATGGCCTGCTTGTATGTTTTGTTCTAGCCTTTAAACTTAAACTGATTGATTTGGTTCGTGTTTGATTTAATTCAATTTATTCAAATTATCAAATTATTATTTGATTGATTTTAACGTTTCTTTTCATGATAGTGGCACAACAAACAGTTTATATGAGGCGCGTAGTGGGAAAACCGGGATTCCGCTTTTATGGTATTATCTGTTTCATTGAAGTATCTTCTAAACATACATTTACTGTAGGCGGAAAGTGTCGTCCCGGATTAGCCTGTGCGAACTGCACAGGCTAAACCAGACGATACGTTCGCACAGGCTAAACCAGACGACACTTTACGCATATGCATTTAAATAAGCCCGATTTTCTCACGACACGTCTCTTATTCTTTTACATTCTCTTCAGGCAAGATGGTCAAGGCTAATGGAGGGAGGCAATCACTGAACAAAATTTCAAAGCTCGCCAAAGGCTCGCTTACTAACAAAATTCCTGAACTCGTTTAATAAATTATGGTATGAAATGACAACGAGTGTCAGATCCTATATTTGTGTTTCAGGAGCAAACCCAATGGATAACGTGCTACACGATACATCAAATAGAAGGAAGTAGAGTTCCGTATACAGTTAACATCATTGATACGCCGGGCTTGTACGACACACGTGGGCTTGGGACTTACGAAGAAGTAATTACCTCATTGTGTGAATTGTTTAGAAACAAACTCCATCAATGGATGCCGACCATAAATGCCGTTTGCATTGTAGTTCAAGCTTCAGACGTCCAATGTGCACGAGACATGTGCTTCAGTTTACAATCTACCATGTCATGCTTTTAAAAGATATGCAGAGTAACATAGGTGCGCTAATTACCAGCACTGATACACGTATTTTCGATTCTGTTTCAACCTTGGATGACTCCACACAACCATTTGTAAAACGTTTTACTCTTATTAATTCAAAAGTTTCCAGCAGCCAAATCAGTATTGATGACATTGACACAAATAGTTTCAAGGCCTTCTTTCACCATTTAGATTCTTTGCAACAGGCACGTCTGCTGTTAACCAGAAACGTATTAAATGACAGAACCACAATAATAAATATCGATAAGAATCTACATGCAAACTTTCACAATGGATACAGTAAGATGGATACTATCGAGTATGAGGCATCATCACTGAAAGAAACAGCACAGATTATTGAAGATAATACATTATTCATGACCACTGTGGAGACATAAACTCCCACCTGGGCAGTATGTAACAGAATGCATATATTGAAGAACTATATGTGACGAGAACTGTGCACATGGTAGCCCTGAAATGAGCAAAGTGATGGACTCGGATGGAATGTACACAGTGTGGCATAGCAGATGCAAATGGGAGCATCACCGTAATTCTTCTTACAAATATCTGTTGCGAACTGTTGAGGAAACAATGACAAATAACGAAATGAAACGGAAGTTTGAGCAGGCGTCAACAATGTTTATATTGAAAAGGAAACGTCTGGAACAATTGGGCGAGAAACTAAACGTGTTGGCTTCAGAAATTACAGATCTTGTGAAAGAGCTTCAATAATGCAATACAAGAATAAACGACAGCGCATTATGCCCATCTCCACGTATTTCGAGTGAATATGATTACCTACTGTCAGAATATAAGAAATTCCAAAAGCGAATAGATCCGTTGCGATGTTGCCTCTACTAGACACACATAACATTGCACGTAAAGCACACATTGAGAAAGTATTATGTTCAAGTAGAAAGAGTGAATTATATGCGTATATAGATTGTGTTGAAAGGAATAAAACAATAACATTAGTGTGGATGCGCTCTAACTCATTGTTGCTTAGCAATACTGTTCATAAAAATGTACAGTTTGGCTTCCTTGGAATTTACTACGGATTAATATCGTGTTTCTATCTTTACCTTAAAGCTGTAACACTGTTCAATTTAGAATATTATCCCACTGTATAACCTTAAAGCTGTAACACTGTTCAATTTAGAATATTATCCCACTGTATAACCTTAAAGCTGTAACACTGTTCAATTTAGAATATTATCCCACTGTATAACCTTAAAGCTGTAACACTGTTCAATTTAGAATATTATCCCACTGTATAACCTTAAAGCTGTAACACTGTTCAATTTAGAATATTATGGCACTGTATATAATAGCAATACGAATACGAATATTTTATTAACATGTAAAGGCCTTCAGCCCAAAATACATGAAGTGTATTCATAATATACATACGAAATGCAACAAGAACAGTTAGTTAATTGTGGTGTAGAGTTTTTGCACGTATGTTGCTTTCATAAGTACATTAATACAAGAACAAACGTATGTTTTATTGAACAGTATTGTGACTCTTAATCTGTTTCAGTCCGATAAGTATTTTGCTGTCTTTAGTATGTGTTTATCATTTGATCATAAATTATTGTATTGAATAAATGGACAGTTTATATTCTATTTTGCCACTGAGGCATAAGCATCGTTCTTTGTAGCGCATTACACAGTGATACAGTGGACATATCATAAACATCGTTATTTGTAGCGCATTACACAGTGATACAGTGGACATATCATAAACATCGTTCTTTGTAGCGCAATACACAGTGATACAGTGGACATATCATAAACATGTGGAACTCGTCTACACAACATAAACATCGTTCTTTGTAGCGCATTACACAGTGATACAGTGGACATATCATAAACATGTGGAACTCGTCTACACAACATAAACATCGTTCTTTGTAGCGCATTACACAGTGATACAGTGGACATATCATAAACATGTGGAACTCGTCTACACAACATAAACATCGTTCTTTGTAGCGCATTACACAGTGAAACAGTGGACATATCATAAACATGTGGAACTCGTCTACACAACATAAACATCGTTCTTTGTAGCGCATTACACAGTGATACAGTGGACATATCATAAACATGTGGAACTCGTCTACACAACATAAACATCGTTCTTTGTAGCGCATTACACAGTGATACAGTGGACATATCATAAACATCGTTCTTTGTAGCGCATTACACAGTGATACAGTGGACATATCATAAACATCGTTCTTTGTAGCGCAATACACAGTGATACAGTGGACATATCATAAACATCGTTCTTTGTAGCGCAATACACAGTGATACAGTGGACATATCATAAACATGTGGAACTCGTCTACACAACATAAACATCGTTCTTTGTAGCGCATTACACAGTGATACAGTGGACATATCATAAACATGTGGAACTCGTCTACACAACATAAACATCGTTCTTTGTAGCGCATTACACAGTGATACAGTGGACATATCATAAACATGTGGAACTCGTCTACACAACATAAACATCGTTCTTTGTAGCGCATTACACAGTGAAACAGTGGACATATCATAAACATGTGGAACTCGTCTACACAACATAAACATCGTTCTTTGTAGCGCATTACACAGTGATACAGTGGACATATCATAAACATGTGGAACTCGTCTACACAACATAAACATCGTTCTTTGTAGCGCATTACACAGTGAAACAGTGGACATATCATAAACATGTGGAACTCGTCTACACAACATAAACATCGTTCTTTGTAGCGCATTACACAGTGATACAGTGGACATATCATAAACATCGTTCTTTGTAGCGCAATACACAGTGATACAGTGGACATATCATAAACATCGTTCTTTGTAGCGCATTACACAGTGATACAGTGGACATATCATAAACATGTGGAACTCGTCTACACAACATAAACATCGTTCTTTGTAGCGCATTACACAGTGATACAGTGGACATATCATAAACATGTGGAACTCGTCTACACAACATAAACATCGTTCTTTGTAGCGCATTACACAGTGATACAGTGGACATATCATAAACATGTGGAACTCGTCTACACAACATAAACATCGTTCTTTGTAGCGCATTACACAGTGATACAGTGGACATATCATAAACATGTGGAACTCGTCTACACAACATAAACATCGTTCTTTGTAGCGCATTACACAGTGATACAGTGGACATATCATAAACATGTGGAACTCGTCTACACAACATAAACATCGTTCTTTGTAGCGCATTACACAGTGATACAGTGGACATATCATAAACATGTGGAACTCGTCTACACAACATAAACATCGTTCTTTGTAGCGCATTACACAGTGAAACAGTGGACATATCATAAACATGTGGAACTCGTCTACACAACATAAACATCGTTCTTTGTAGCGCATTACACAGTGATACAGTGGACATATCATAAACATGTGGAACTCGTCTACACAACATAAACATCGTTCTTTGTAGCGCATTACACAGTGATACAGTGGACATATCATAAACATGTGGAACTCGTCTACACAACATAAACATCGTTCTTTGTAGCGCATTACACAGTGATACAGTGGACATATCATAAACATGTGGAACTCGTCTACACAACATAAACATCGTTATTTGTAGCGCATTACACAGTGATACAGTGGACATATCATAAACATGTGGAACTCGTCTACACAACATAAACATCGTTCTTTGTAGCGCATTACACAGTGATACAGTGGACATATCATAAACATGTGGAACTCGTCTACACAACATAAACATCGTTCTTTGTAGCGCATTACACAGTGAAACAGTGGACATATCATAAACATGTGGAACTCGTCTACACAACATAAACATCGTTCTTTGTAGCGCATTACACAGTGATACAGTGGACATATCATAAACATGTGGAACTCGTCTACACAACATAAACATCGTTCTTTGTAGCGCATTACTCAGTGATACAGTGGACATATCATAAACATGTGGAACTCGTCTACACAACATAAACATTACGCATTGAAAAGCAGTATTTAAAGAATCTTTATTCATGGCTAACATTCATATATCGACCTTTATTTATCATTAGCTGACGCCCGGAAATTCGGAAATTTACGGAACACCGCTTGAGGTTATACATTTCAACAAACGAATACAGCTCAACATTCAGTAAAGATTTGTATTCTCCGTAATATAATGCCTTCGGAGGGGTATTAATTTGTAGTTGTGTAGTGCACAGCCCTTAATTCTGATTTTTAAGACGTCTGTAAGATCAGTCTAGCATCCCTAACGTCATTGGCGTTCCAGGCATAACCAAACCCGTTTGTCATGAGTAGTCCGATTGGTTCAACCCCATATTTCTACTGACTAGCACAATCGGCAGGATCATGGTGTCAAACAGTTGAAATGCTTAGTTTGAGTGGAAGTATCCGAGGTATTTCTGATAGTTATATACGCAGACTAATGCTTTCTTTGCTTGTATAATAACACATTTAATAACTGTGAATTATACCATATTTCAGAGAATTTTTATTGTTTAGCGGTAGTCAATAACTGTGATATCAGATCGGTAAATGGTGGGCGGTGCCGAATAATCAAGTTAACCGTGCAATAAGTAGCGTGCAGTATATTTAAATTTAGTTATAATTTATACGCACGTTACTTATTGCACTGAACGACTGCACTGAGTGGACACATTGCGACGGCGCTAAATTCGCTAAATTTGAAAATGTCCCGCATGCCAAGAATGTCAGACATCACGTGACGTCTAGGAACTGCCCATTGGGATTGGCATCGTAGAAAGTTGCAATGTGACTGGTAAATATGGTATTAAACCTTTGTAGCACCCTTTGACCTCAATATGTTAATTATTTAATCTCACCCTGTGGGCTCGTTAAATAACTAACATATTTCGATCAACATGTGCTACAGCTATTATATAAATAGTAATTTATTCTTATTGAAATATGTCGCAATATGGTAATCTTTAAAACTTGCAAATCACTGTTTCCTTATAAGTTGATATGATTCTAGTTGTTGCAGTTGCCCACCACAAAGTTTGCCCACGTTACTGATTCCATCAGGGTGTCGGTGTAGGTGTATGTTCGTGTAGTACAAATCTTTTGACGGCCCAAAGCATTTGCAGTCATAACAATCGTTTCTGAAGGGTTGGCCATCGGTGTACAATTGTCCTCTAAAAACAGACCGTTTTGCTAAAAAAAAATTAATGAACGTCATTCGAAACCAATTTTAGTGCTGGGCAATCCGATGTCATTTCGAATCAGCAGTATGTGTGTATTCTTCATCCAGACATAAAGGCGTGAACTAGTAAGACATAACGAAGACAACAAATACAGCGTCATGATCGAACAACGTCTTAACATATCCATAAAATAAGTGGCATTTGATCAGTTTGAAATTCAGTTTTGTGTTTTTCTAACACTACGAATCTTGCCGATGTTGCTCCTGTGTTAAAAAAAGAATCGTACATGTTGTCGAATGTTAAATTTTAATACCCGAATAAAAAAAAAAAATTGGCGTTGCTATGATATTCGGTACGTAAATATGGAGAATACATAGTTGGTGTCGGGATGGGGAGAACTAAAGCTCGCCCTCTTCTCATTTTCGAAGCCTGACCGGATAAACTTCTACTTTCCGGCACTTACCATGTTAAGTGTTTCTGTGTTTTGGATGGATATTATGTTATGCAATAGTATCTATATCAACAAATGTATGGAATATATGCGTCGAATGGAACCAGTGAGATGGATCCCATTTCAATTTTCTAGAATTAACTCGGATACCGTTGTGTGTGAAAAACAGCGTGCCAAAATAATTGTTTTGGTCAACTAACGGATGTAGTCTTCGTTGAGTTCCTTGTCTTTTCAACGGAAGTTTGTGTAAATGGTTATTTCTTTGTTGAATATACCGTTTACATTAAGTGAGATGGAATAGAAGAAAGATGTTGATAACACCTTGAAGTTTATAGATTATGGCATGTGCGGGTTGGCCAATTTTATGCTGTGTCATTCTGGACAATTGTTGCTATTCGGCTCGTAGGAATATACGACAACCAGAAAAAAAACTTGCCACTTCCTGTTGACAAGAGGAAGATTTATCCGGTCACTCCTTTATAAGATCACTGTTGCTGCGGAAATAAGATACAAATCTTTTGTTTTTAAAAATAATTCTACTTGGAGGATTAGTGAGTTTCAAATAAACTGGATCAGCAAATATATGTTCCTGTCAAAGGTTACGTATCAACTTAAACACACGTAAATAAATATCATTCGACGACCGTATCAGGGCAAATGACAGCCATACTAACAAGAGCTGTTTGTAAAACAGTTATGCCCCCTCTATGTTGAAAGAAAACATATATAGCTAGCGTAAACTGCTAAAAAGGCCAATTTTAGATAAATCAAGGGTAATAACTCTCCAGTTCCTGAGACTATGTTGCTGGTTATCAAACTTGGTTGATGTATTATGCCCACAAATATTTTCATCAAGTTTGGTGAAGATCGGATGAATACTGTTGTAGTTAGAAAGCGGACACTGCTAAAAAAGGCAAAATTTATATAATTCAAAGGCAATAACTCCGCTGTTTCTAAGGCGATTTGGCTGATTATCGACTTGGCCAAGATATTATACCCATAAACATTTCCATGAAGTTTGGTGAATATTGGATGAAACTGTTGGACTTGGAGAACGGAAACGGTTAGAAAGGCCAGTTGTAAGTTTTTCAGGGGCCATACCTCCGCAGGGGCCATACCTCCGCAGTTCGCTGAGCGATTTCGCTTATTGTCGAACTTGGTCAAGATATTATGCCCACAAATATGTTCATGAATTGTCGTAATAATTTCAACTGTTGGTGTGAAAATGCCAATTTGAAATAATTCAAAGGTCATAACTCCGCAGCTCCTCAAGCGATTGTAACTTCGCTAAGATATTATGGCAACAAGCATTTTCATTGTTTTGTCGAAAATCGGATGAAAACTGTTGGAGTTAGAGAGCGAAATCAAAAGTTGTCTACCGACCAACAGACCGACCGACCGACATACCGATCGACATTAGCAAACCAATATACCCCGCCATCTTCGGGGGGTATAATTAAAAGGCCCTACAATTCATAATAATGTACACATTAAACATTATTTGGTGAACATTTATAAATGTAGTTAAATAAGGCATACGACACAAGCTTCCAAGTATGTAAATGAAATTGGCTTTATCTGCTACATACCATACATATTATTCACTAGTTCACAAGATATGTATCATTGTGAAGCTGGTTTTCATTCATACTTCCCAAAGTATCGTAATGTGTTATCACTATATGCAGTGGCAGGTAATTAATGTATTTTCCGACGTTTTAACCACGTGAATAAGTAGAAAAAAATCATCTAATTGGTTGAATCATAGTTTATTTTCAGAACGTGTGACTGATGGTCAGTCTTTTCGGTTTAAGGGTATAATTGGCCATCCAGAGTTTGGCAACCAAATGTAGTACAACAAAAATAGTTCACTACTGGCACGTTATTATGCAAAATGCAGACATCGATTTATCTGCATACTTTATTAACTTGTGTTGTGGGTTGCTTTGTGAGTTTAATATTAAAATGCAGGTTGTTTTTTTTCTAACATTTAGAGTGTTGTTAATATTGTCAGTATTTATTTTACACATGTGTCTGTGTTTCAGAAAACACACACAATTTAAAATAAATGTACGTCGGTAAATAATATGAACAGTCCGATTATTTTTATTTTAAGAATAATGCATCTCAAAACAAATATAGTTAGTACAAACACTAATGTAAATCGGTAAACATGTTGCCATTTTACATCAACAGCGTATCAAGTGTGTAAGATTGTAATGTGCAGCATTGTATTACAAATGTAACACGAATAATTATTCGCCGCAGATTGGACGTTGGACTATGAAAGCGTCTTAGTTCCACAGTCTACATTATTTTAAAAAGTAATACAAGGCTGTACATCTCGTAATTAGGACTTAGTATATCCTAATTATGAGATAATGGACAACCAAAGTAATATAAACTGTGGCACTAGGACGCTTCCCATATTGGACAGTTATCAGTTGATAGGTTTGCCACCATCGTGACATCATTTGCCGGGAACGAAGTAACCGACTCAAGTAGGACACATGAGCGGCTCACATATTTGCCGGGAACGAAGTAATCGACACAAGTAGGACACATGAGCGACTCTCATATTTGCCGGGAACGAAGTAACCGACACAAGTAGGACACATGAGCGGCTCACATATTTGCCTGGAACGAAGTAACCGACACAAGTAGGACACATGAGCGGCTCACATATTTGCCGGGAACGAAGTAACCGACACAAGTAGGCCACATGAGCGACTCTCATATTTGCCGGGAACGAAGTAACCGACACAAGTAGGGCACATGAGCGACTCTCATATTTGCCGGGAACGAAGTAACCGACACAAGTATGGCACATGAGCGACTCACATATTGGCCGGGAACGAAGTAATCGACACAAGTAAGACACATGAGCGACTCACTTATTTGCCGGGAACGAAGTAACCGACACAAGTAGGGCACATGAGCGACTCTCATATTTGCCGGGAACGAAGTAACCGACACAAGTAGGACACATGAGCGACTCTCATATTTGCCGGGAACGAAGTAACCGACACAAGTAGGACACATGAGCGACTCACATATTTGCCGGGAACGAAGTAACCGACACAAGTAGGGCACATGAGCGACTCTCATATTTGCCGGGAACGAAGTAACCGACACAAGTAGGACACATGAGCGGCTCACATATTTGCCGGGAACGAAGTAACCGACACAAGTAGGACACATGAGCGGCTCACATATTTGCCGGGAACGAAGTAACCGACACAAGTAGGACACATGAGCGGCTCACATATTTGCCGGGAACGAAGTAACCGACACAAGTAGGACACATGAGCGACTCTCATGTTTGCCGGGAACGAAGTAATCGACACAAGCAGGACACATGAGCGGCTCACATATTTGCCGGGAACGAAGTAATCGACACAAGTAGGACACATGAGCGGCTCACATATTTGCCGGGAACGAAGTAACCGACACAAGTAGGGCACATGAGCGACTCACATATTTGCCGGGAACGAAGTAATCGACACAAGTAGGGCACATGAGCGACTCTCATAGTTGCCGGGAACAAAGTAATCAACACAAGTAGGGCACATGAGCGGCTCACATATTTGCCGGGAACGAAAAACCAATTACTGTATTTTATTACTATTCACTAGTACCCTTTGTTCAGTGCTGGTGAAGTTTTAACGTGTTACACACCAGAACACATTCGAGTTTTGTTTGTTACCGGATTTGTTGAAATTTGCTGAAGAAATGTTAAATCGCCGGCGACAAGTTCGCCCCCAACAAACCCCGACATCCAGACTACACCAGGGGGTACAATACCAACAACTACGAACCGAGGCTGCGTCCATTCCGGTATTATAACAAGCATTAACATTCGTAGAAAACGTGTTCAGAGTATAAGAACTGGCACTGTAATTGTATTATATACGTTTTAAAAATCTTAACAAAATACATGCTTTATCAATCGGTGAAATACATATCGACAGAAAAAAAATCCGGTATTATGCTACTCGCTTTTTTTCCGATCCCGTATTGCCAAACTAGCTGGACTTATTGTTTAATGACGTGATAATAGATTTTGTAAACAAATAAATAATCTATACATGGCGCTAAACTAAAGCATCAATTAAATGGCGGACACACAATTATTGAATGTCAGCTACAAAGTCCCCTTAATTCACGACCGACAACTGAGTTTTCAACCAACCTTTACGACAGCAGCATCTGACTGTTTAACTTCTGACCTGCAACACGACCACTGGCACCACTAGGCACTACGAACGCAGCCATTTATGATTAAATCCTCACAAATTCCCAAAATTATAAATCGTTCCGTTACAGCGTTACTATAAAAAAAAAACGACTATGCTAAATCCCCAGCACAGAACCAAACGAGACCTCGTAATAACAGAAAATGGCAGCAATTTTTAATTGTGATAAATCCACAAAAGTTAAGAGTTCATACAAATGCCATGTTTTTGTTCCACATCCTGTTCCTGGTTTGTTTATTGTGTCGAAGGGTATAACCGGTGAAGGGTAATATCGGTGTAATCCGAATAACAAATATGGCTCACGCGACGTGACGTCACCAGCGTTATTTGCATACGCACTTTGTGTATATAGTTTACCGGTAGCTGTCAAACCGAAAACTAAACAAAAATGAGCTTCTTGAGAGTAAATAAACACCAAATTTAATAAAATTATTAAAATTTTATACTTTTCCATTAACTTTTATTAAAACAAACACGTGTTTCAATCGTTTTTCTGCGTCATAAATGCTGCTGTCAAGGACGCTGATGTTTACAAACAGTAAACGGTGTTATAGTAACTTTCTCTTTTGACAATATGATTTATTTACTCGCCCAAACTTCTGACCTGTTGGTTGCAAATAAGTTTCTGACTTGTTTATGCCCCTGAAGGTGAGCACATTAAAATCGAACCCTCCGTCCGTTAGTCCGTCCGTCCGTCCGTCCGTTCGGCCAATGTTGTTTTTTTTATGAAGTCCAACAAATACTATCAAATGTATTTAATTGAAACTTAAAATACTTCTATACTGTCAACGTCTCCATCAGGGAAAGCAATCCCCATAACTCTGTTTTGTTCTTTGGAAGATTTATGCCCCTTTTTATACATTTTGGTTAAAGTTTGTCATTACTTTTTCCAGAGCAATAAGTTTGATTGAAGTTAGAGTTTACAGTTTTCATCCTTTCGGGGGCATATGTCACCTGATAGTGACAGCACTTGTTTTTATTAAAATAAAAAATAATAAACTTTCTTTTATTAAAATAACAAGTAAAAATTTAAATTATTTTAAACAATTTTTATGGCTTCAGCCTTCTGGAAGTAAGGGAAAGCGTCAGTATGACCCTGGTCTAATTGCTGAGGCGTACAGTGCTGTCAAGACCAAGGGAATGACCGTGTATCGGGCAGCACGGCTCTTTGTAATACCAGAGAGTACCCTCCGTGACCGGACACTTGGACTGCAGCCTGTACCATGCCCATCAAGCCCCATGCCACACCTGGACCCCAAACTTTGTTCACTACCACTGAAGAAGAGTAGTTTGTTTCACATCTGAAAAATATGGCCGAAATTGGTTATGGCTACTCGAGGAGTGAATGTGTCCGTTTGGCCACTGGTTTTGCAGTTAGTCTTGGGAAGAAGACTCCATCCGAGCCCTGTCTTTCTGCATGTTGGTTTAACGGTTTGAAGAAGCATTGGCCCAACATCCATATAGCCAAGCCACAGAAGTTATATATCGCCAGGGCGAAGGCTTCGTCTCCTGAAGTCCTCCAAAAGTACTGTTCAGATTTCCAACATCTTATGGAGGAATGTAACTTGATCGATAGGCCAGACCTCATTTGGAATATAGACGAGACTGGACTAATGCTGGAACACAGTCCGACCAATGTAGTATGTGGGAAAGGTTACACCCCTCAAGCAATCACTTCACCATGGGGAAATACGGTCACAGTTCTTGCAGCTGGGAATGACACTGGTCTAGACTTCCTCCTTTCTACATCTTTTCTGACAAGACATGGACAGACAGCCTTTTACTCGATACCACTCCAGTCTCAGCTGGCACGCATACTGAGACTGGTTGGTCAAACTCGTCGGTTTTCATAGAATTCCTCCGTATAACAAATATGGCTCACGCGACGTGACGTCACTAGCGTTATTTGCATACGCACTTTGTGTATATAGTTTACCGGTAGCTGTCAAACCGAAAACTAAACAAAAATGAGCTTCTTGAGAGTAAATAAACACCAAATTTAATAAAATTATTAAAATTTTATACTTTTCCATTAACTTTTATTAAAACAAACACGTGTTTCAAACGTTTTTCTGCGTCATAAATGCTGCTGTCAAGGACGCTGATGTTTACAAACAGTAAACGGTGTTATAGTAACTTTCTCTTTTGACAATATGATTTATTTACTCGCCCAAACTTCTGACCTGTTGGTTGCAAATAAGTTTCTGACTTGTTTATGCCCCTGAAGGTGAGCACATTAAAATCGAACCCTCCGTCCGTTAGTCCGTCCGTCCGTCCGTTCGGCCAATGTTGTTTTTTTTATGAAGTCCAACAAATACTATCAAATGTATTTAATTGAAACTTAAAATACTTCTATACTGTCAACGTCTCCATCAGGGAAAGCAACTCCCATAACTCTGTTTTGTTATTTGGAAGATATATGCCCCTTTTTTTTATACATTTTGGTTAAAGTTTGTCATTACTTTTTCCTGAGCAATAATTTTGATTGAAGTTAGAGTTTACAGTTTTCATTCCTTCGGGGGCATATGTCACCTGATAGTGAAAGCACTTGCTTTTATTAAAATAAAAAATAATAAACTTTCTTTTATTAAAATAACAAGTAAATATTTAAATTATTTTAAACAATTTTTATAGCTTCAGCTTTCTGGAAGTAAGGGAAAGCGTCAGTATGACTCTGGTCTAATTGCTGAGTGCTGTCAAGACCAAGGGAATGACTGTGTATCGAGCAGCACGGCTCTTTATAATACCAGAGAGTACCCTCCGTGACCGGACACTTGGACTGCAGCCTGTACCATGCCCATCAAGCCCCATGCCAAGACCTGGACCCCAAACTTTGTTCACTACCACTGAAGAAGAGTAGTTTGTTTCACATCTGAAAAATATGGCCGAAATTGGTTATGGCTACTCGAGGAGTGAATGTGTCCGTTTGGCCACTGGTTTTGCAGTTAGTCTTGGGAAGAAGACTCCATCCGAGCCCTGTCTTTCTGCATGTTGGTTTAACGGTTTGAAGAAGCATTGGCCCAACATCCATATAGCCAAGCCACAGAAGTTATATATCGCCAGGGCGAAGGCCTCGTCTCCTGAAGTCCTCCAAAAGTACTTTTCAGATTTCCAACATCTTATGGAGGAATGTAACTTGATCGATAGGCCAGACCTCATTTGGAATATAGACGAGACTCGACTAATGCTGGAACACAGTCCGACCAATGTAGTATGTGGGAAAGGTTACACCCCTCAAGCAATCACTTCACCATGGGGAAACACGGTCACAGTTCTTGCAGCTGGGAGTGACACTGGGTCTAGACTTCCTCCTTTCTATATCTTTTCTGGCAAGAGACGGACAGACAGCCTTTTACTCGATACCACTCCAGTCTCAGCTGGCACGCTTACTGAGCCTGGTTGGTCAAACTCGTCGGTTTTCATAGAATTTCTTGAGAACCATTTTCAAAGGCATGCGCGTGTTGGCAAAGAGACTATGCTTGTTCTTTTCAATGGGCACAAGTCTCATATCAATCTAACCCTAACTATATGGGGAGATGAACATAAGGTGAAATTCTTTGTTCTTCCACCGCATACTTCTCACCTTTGGATGTTGCCTGTTTCGGGCCCTTGAAAACAGCCTTTCACTCTGAATGCCAGTCGTATCTCAGACAAAATCCAGGTCTTCACATCACACGCTATAACATTGGATCCCTTTCTTCGAAAGCATACAACAAAGCCATGACTCCAGATAATCTTTCCGAAAAACAGGCATCTATCCATTGAATCCCAGTGTCATCCCAGCTGTTAAAACAGCTCCGTCTCAAATTTACTCTTCTGCTGGTTCTTTTTCTCATGCTGCTGAAAATGCTTCCACTTCTTCCAATTCTTTCATTGAAAACAAAAAAATACGCAGTCAGCACACATCCAAGAAAAAGAAAAGCTCCTGAAACCATTGTTGGAGATCTTTCAAAACATTCACATCATCTTAGTGAGATTCAGACTGTTGCAATGAAATATAAACCTGACCAGCCCAAACAATCAACATCAATGCCCATCCCAACCGACATCGAACATTCTGATGAGTTTGAAGATCCACTTAATGAAAAGGATCTATGTTGCATATGCACAAAGTTTCAACCAGAGTCACTCAATTTGGACTATGTTTTAGAAATTGTAAATTGGGCTGAGTGTTCCGAATGCCTGCAATGGGGCACTTGAAATATTGTAAAAAAGTTAAATATTTAAGACGAGGAGCAGAGTTTAAATGTCCTCACTGTGACCCATCAACACTTCTTCCAGAATCTTAAACCTGAAACACGAACATCAAACTAAATTTTGTTATTTTCAAATCATGTTCACTCAAGATAAACTATTGACATTTTGTTGTTGTTTTTGTAAAATGTTCATACCTTTGAGGAATCACACCTGTGTCCATCAGTTATGATGAGTATTTTTCTTGTGTAACATTCTTTTCATCAAACACTTGAATTGATGCAACAGAAAAGTTGGAAATTTTGACGAGTTCATCTAGTGGACCTTTTGTGGAGTGCAAATAAACAATGCACCGGTATTACCCACTTCCGGAAAAAACTAGGTCAAACAATAGTGGATTGACAAAACACGAAAATATGCTAAAGGTTGATCATCTACGCTGGAACTTCGTCTGAATTATGTAGAAAAGTCATTATACTACAAGAATGTCACATATATAAAGGTATTTACTTGTTATTATAAATTACAAAAGCGTTCAAAATGTTAATACACCGGTAATACCCTTCACCATGATACATTATGACGTCATAAATATTATTCTTACGCGTCATACGAAATCAAAATACGGCGTACAATTTGAGTCATTATTGTAGTTTTTAAACAAATAACATACGGTAAATGCACAATTTAAGTTGATAGTGGTATATAATTAAAGTCTCGTGACTTGCGTTATATCGCATCACACTCGATGCTCCAGCTCTCGTGCGATACGTCATCACACAAGCCACTCTACTAATACATACTCTTGGAACAATTGACTAGTGTAATATTCCGTATATATTATTATCGTTTTACTATCATCTCAACATTGTTGTTTTTTTTTTTATCTCAACGTTCTACGTTTTCGCTTATTACCGGATCTCTTCATCACATCAAAGAATACTTTTTATATTACATTAAAGTTTCTACCAGTGTTTTATTAACGTCCACGTCTAAACTTAATCATCTTAGCAAAGTGTTTTATTAATATTCTTGTAACATCATGTTTTCCAAATATTTACATTAGCCTTTAAAAATCGTCTCACCATTTATTGTGTATTCATAATCGTTACGTCACACTTGATCTTATAGAGGATATTTGTTTAATGCATTGTAAGATCGTATTTTATTTTATGGGTGGTCATAGAAACAATATTTTCACGAGTGGCATACCCTGTATTAAACACATTTTATTTTTATTTCATGCTTTTGAACGATAAATAAAACGATGCGCGATGTAAACAAGACATTTTGCTCACTTTGACTGACGAACTATTTTTGTCATAATATATTAATTATTACAGTAGTATCACATTTATTTTCCCCTAAAATCACTTTTCTTAGCGAACATGTTTGAGTCGTTTCTATAGTTTATAGATTTATTTCGCAATAAAATTGTATTTATTTTGAAAATATTTGCTTAGTGCAAGAATGCGTGTGTACATAACAATAGCTCGTATTTTGAATAAAAATGGACTGTTAATACCATCTGTACTGCGCTTGTTTTTTGCAATAAAATAGAAGGCACAACACGATACTTTGCCCTTTGGAATAAAAACTATTTAAAACTGATGCTGTCTTCTAACTTAACATGTCCAACGGCAAGACAAAATGTACATGTACAACACACGTATACGCAAATATATGTGACATAAGTTATGTTATCTGGTAAGATCCTCTTAGACCCTGTGTTAAACACATAAAACAATTTTGTAAAAGAAATAATTTTATTTTTACATAAACTATCTCACAACATCATTTGCAAAAGACGGGGTTGCGAATACCGTTGGTGTCATCCGGACATCGCATGTCAGAATGTACGTGTGAACTATGTATCACAGTAATATCGCACTGCAATAGTATTAAGATCTGCATTTGCTACTATTTGTTTGCTGTCTTTTGTCATGTTAAAATGCGGCTCAAACTAGTTTCCGGGTCCCAGGTTAAGGCGCACGTGCAGCTTCTACGAATGCCGGGAAACAGTCTTTATATAACTGGAACTGAAAAAAGAGAATAATAATCGTTGTTCATCGCGTTGATGATAACGGTGATGGGTGATAATTATGATAAAGATGATCAGACGGTGATAATCAGAAAACAAACAATAATCACTGTACTTCGTGTAAATATTTCGCAATGAGCACTTTGAACCTGCGCATTAACTTACTTGCGTCATATAAGTAGAAAATGCACACAGCTGCTTTACGTTATATCATTGATAGTACATGCATATCTATAGATAACTTTAAATAAAAGTGTTAAATATTCTTATAAAGTTTGAAGAATACGACGACTATGAGGATGATGATGATGATGATGATGATGATGATAATAAAAATAATAAAAATAATGATGATGATGATATTGATATTGATGATGATTTTGTTGTTGTCGATGATGATGATGATGATGATGATGATGGTGGTGGTGGTGATGCTTATGATGATTACAACTTAAATACTATTTTACTAAGCCTGGTGGTGGTGATGATGGTGGTGATGATCATGATGATTACAACTAAAACACTATTTTACTAAGCCTGTTTTACCTCGTCGACACTTCCGGTGAGAGAGTCCATGGCGCTGCCTCCTCCGATGATGATGCCGCTTCGACGCATCAGGATGCTACCTGTATTACGACGAATATGTCGAAATATTACAACTTTGTGGCGACAGCTTTAGAGATATATTCATTAGATCGATATTAGGAGTAGGAGTTGTCATAAAAACGCACACTTCTTAACGCTCATGAAACGTGGGATACATAACTGCGGTTATAAGATTTCAATTTTAATTTTAATAGAGTAATACAAACTAGTGGAAATTGTACCGTTATTTGCATTTGAAAATTCAAAATATACTGAATAAAAGTTTTTTCTTCCTAAAAACCCATATTTTTCATACTGTTTTAAACTGTGCTGATAAATGGAGGTCATTCGGGATAAACAGATAAACATTGAATTTAGAATTCATTTATTAGCTTAACAATGTATTGTTTTACATACCATCTAGCGGCTTCTGCACCTTCACTCCGTTCACCATCCCAGTGAGATTGGCCCCGTCGTAAATGTACACTATCTCGTTGGGAACATCCTGGCAAATATGACGTACAGTTGTAATCTATGTACATACTATACTGAACCAATTTAATAGAAACTTTCGATGAGTTTGAATGAAGATAATGTTTTAACGTTTGAACAGATTTGACAGAAATCTTTGTTGTATAAGTTTGTCTTTTGAATCTACTGGGCTTAACTGGTGGGTTTTGCAAAGTAGAACGATTTGACAATAACGACATGTGTTTATGTGTGTACATCTCTTACGCAACCGTGACAATTTGGCATGCACTTTACGAAAGTTTCTTTTTGGTTCAATATATATTTACATAAACAAAGATGTTCATTGAAAAGACGTTGCCCTTTGCACCAGACTCTTCAAAATCAGGTCTTATCAAAGGCTGTAATATATGTTTACTGTCTTCAGTGTCTCTTACTCATATCCTGCTAGCCATTTGCATTACATAGAAACGACTGAGACTTACGAAACGTATTTCAAAACACCGCACAAAGTATTTACGAAAAAGGCGACCATCATATACGAGCATAATTATGTTTTTGCAGTTGACGACGGAAGAATTTTGGACATGCAAATGCCAAATGACAATTGAGGCCACGGCTGTAATTCCGCCACGGGAACCTGCCAGTGTATTCTGTACGGAGGCAGTGTCGTTTGTAAGTTTTAATGTGACTGAAAACGCGCATATCAAACAAATGCTCCAATGTCCAGGGAAACACGACACAGAATGCCGTAAAAACTCTATATGTTGGGACACTCTATATGTTGGGACACTATATGTTGGGACACTCTATATGTTGGGACACTCTATATGTTGGGACACTCTATATGTTGGGACACTCTATATGTTGGGACACTCTATATGTTGGGACACTCTATATGTCGGGACACTCTATATGTCGGGACACTCTGAATGTTGGGACACCCCTACAATCTGCTGAAATAATTATTGTTCGTGACTCTTAATTTTGGGACACTTTGAAAATATGAATTTTTCCATGTTTCTAAATGTTGGGACAGTGTTTTGTTTTTCAAATTTCTCATAAAGTGTCTGTCAGTTTAGAGTAACGTTCAGTCGGCAACTAAATCGCCAGATTAACTGTTATTACCAGTTATGTAAATTGCGATGTATTAGTAAACTTTCAAAGTTGCGATCGAGTAGATAATCCATATATCGTTATCTAATCCCAGATGGTCACCATCAATGTGGCCCCTTCTCAGTGTGTCATACATTTCTAGTCTGGGGCAATATGTTTTGCAAACTATAGCTGCAATCTGCTTGTTTTTATAGAGATTAAAATATACACCAGTTATATTATTGAACCTTAGGAATGTATGTGCAGTTCATTAAATAATATAAGTATTAAAAATATAGTTTTTTACACAATTTTGTAATTACTGAAATTGAATAAAAAGATAATTTAGTTTCCATATTTTATTAATCGAAAGTGTTTTATAAACGATGTTTATTTGGTAGTGTTAAATTTTGGTACCTTTATATTAATAAACAATGGACATTGCGGATCACATTGCATATTAATTGCGATTCTAAATACTTGGTCACATTTAAGGGAATTATTTATTTATTTATGTTTCTAAAAATTGGGACAGCAAACAAATTCATAATTTTAATTGTCCCAACATGTATAGTAATTACGGTACCTACCAGTGTATACGGTACGGAGACCGTCTGGGTGCCCAGCGTGGTGTCCGCGGAGAAAACGGCCATTTTGCCACCGGCTACCCGCTCCAACCGGATGGAGATGCTGGAACGCTGCTCCGTGCTGTACACACAGTTGGTGACCAGCGCCTGAATGTCGCTTCCTGTAGAGGAGAGAATACATAATTAAGATTGGATCCGGTTGTTATACAATCAGCTGTAGATTAAAATTTACGCTAACAAGTGCTGTATACACAGTTGGTCACCAGGGCCTGTTTGGCGCTACTTGTGAGAAAAAGACTGTTAAAGATATAATCCGGTTTGCTGTGCGTTGAGATATAAGTCTGTTATAAGAACTAGAGACCTATTATTGGATTGGCAAATCGATAATTGGCAACAACATGTCACAGATTCCAAGAAAAAAACAAAATTAGCTCTATATGTAAAGATTTGAAAGTAATTCTCCGGACACAGAAATATAATTGGAATAAACGTGACGTTAATAAATAATCATCGACTTAAATTGATAAAATTACTTTATAAGGTACCGATTGAATATTATGAGAAATGCCCATAAGCAAAATATAACAATTTGGAATTATACGTTTATATTAATATCTCATCTTACCCCTAGAGGAAGGCGTCACCACAATCTCATCTTACCCCCAGAGGAAGGCGTCACCACAATCTCATCTTACCCCCAGAGGAAGGCGTCACCACAATCTCATCTTACCCCCAGAGGAAGGCGTCACCACAATCTCATCTTACCCCCAGAGGAAGGCGTCAACACAATCCTCATCACCAGCCCGTGGGAGAAGTCGTCCATGGAGAAGCGGTAGATGTTCACCAGTCCGTTGCCGTGGAAACGCGCCACGCCGCCCGGGAAATCCACCAGCTCCGTGCCCGCGTAGGCGTGGTTACCCGACATGTCACGCGCGTCGACGTCGAACGTGAAGTTGGCGTTAGGGTTGCATCCTTTAAAAAAGGGACGGTTGCTCGTTTTATGAATTTAAGCAGGTCTTTTGAACCATGTATGCATGTGAATATTTAAAAAAAGAGTATGTATACTTTTTAATTATTAAGCACACTTTGATAGTAAGTTCTGTCAATTCTGCGCCGTGCAATAATTAAAATCAAGAGCGATAACTCGCAGTGTTTGTTAGTCTTTGATCAGAACGTTGTTATTTGCAATGGTCACTTGCATGGCATTCGGTTTGCGTCCAGTTGACAATGACGACGCATAAGCAAAAAATAGCATTCGCTAACATATTCAATGTAGATGTACACATTTCGATACCATGATGGTGAAACTGACATGCCTGTTTTAATAATCTGTTTTATGTTACGTGGACATCTTTGCAGTAAACGATAACTCTTCAATGTGAAATATATACAAGTATCACTCATTCGCTTAGCTTTCCCAATCGAACCAAATGACTACGGCATTATAAAAATATGTTCTGCGAACATTTCTAGAGCGGGGCCTCGTATCACGAAACTACTTAAGTTAATATTTTGACTCAACTTTTAGTTTTCTTCTCAACTTCTGAGATGAATATGAATCTCATTTTCAACTTGTTGATCAAGAGCGTTTTTTTTAGTTTTGAGTACGACTCAACATTGAGTTTGCGCAAGAATAGTTGAGCCGTCTGATACTATTTCAAGTATTAAGGAAAGCTCCAATATGGTAGAAACAAATATCTTTTTAAAGACCGTTCTATACATCATTAACAATTAGTAAATATTGGAGTCGGACGTCAATTTGAGCCAGACTCAATTAAGATAGTTCGTGAGCTAAGTAATGTTTACACAATTATACTTTGAAATCATTTGCAATAAAAATCAAATCAATAAGCAATATCTGATTGAATTGTTGGCTACTCCAAACTGATTTAAAAGTATTTCGGCAAATTGACAAGAAATCAAGTATTACGATTTATGATTCCGTTACTACCACTATACTTCTACTACTAATAGTACTATTACTACTAACTACTCCTGCAACAACTGATGATTTCTACAAATAAGTACTTCTGATGGTGTTCCTTTGAATTAATTCGTTATTCAAGTATGGTATACTTTATTACGTATTACGCACGAGGTTGTGTATAATCCGCCGGGTTTTAGCTGATATTTTAATAACCCACTATTTTAACGAGTAACGCGTTATCGATTTACAATGCAGATCTTGATCAAAGGAGATTTGAGATCGTTCGAGAGCTCCGCGGTTAACTCAACTCAATTCTCTGCTGAGTAAAAACTCAATCGCATTTACTGAGTTGAGTTCAAAACTTGAGAATGTTCGCGATCAGGGCCCTCAATCGGTCATGCTTACAGCCGAAATAAGGCTGCTTCGCCCAGCAAAAACAGTGTCATTTTTCCCCTTCAAAGGTCGGAAATTTCCCCCAAAATTAACATTTTAAACAAAAACTAACATAATTAATTGTTTTACCAGTAAAGAAAGACTTTCAAATAGAGTGACTGTATTTTCCTTACAATAACATAGCAACTGATATATCTAGAATGGTTTATTGAATTAAACTGACTAATGAAAGTAATATTATGAAACAAAATTCCCCCTTGTTAGAAAATGACGCCAAAATTCCACCATCTGAGGGCTGCGGGTGGCGTTCCCCCAAAACAGAGAGAGGACCCTGACGATACTTGGTCCAGAATATCGGGATGGCCCGCCCTTTTCTTTGCCCACCTTCAGTCTCTGCTAACAATTTCGAACCCCGTTGTTCCCAAACTAATTATAATAACTACTTGTTGATGTGTACTTCTTCCAAGACTGCTTAAATACCTAGTTTAATCCTTCTTTATTTCACCCCCCCCCCCAAAAAAAATAATCTGGGGTATTGTACCCCTATGTATTGGCATTCTGCTGTGGTCACAGTGTGGACACTGTGTGGCGACTCTTATCAGCTGATATAGATACGCTGCTGCGGAGGAAACAGTGCACTTAGCCATTGCTCAGTCAGCGGAGAGAAACGATTGTAGATAATGATATGAGATTTTATGGTGGACCAATACACATAGTGGAATACCTCACGAAGACGCCAGACATTCCTTAAAATAGGCCTTTAAAGGGGCATATCGACGGTAGTGCGACAATAACATTAGTAAAAAATTTAGATGATTTAAAAGAAATTAGTATTCACGCATTGTTAAATATGGTGGTCTTGTTTCTCTAAACGTTGGACAATATATATTAGTTTATTCCATAAAATGTGGTCATCAAAGAGACTTTCCCGGGCGCGGGAAAATTAGTAGAAGTAGTGGATGTACATTTACGCGTTTTAACTGAGGTGCGAAAGTGTGTAGGCGCAATTGTGTAGGCGTGAGTTCGAATTCTACTGAAACCGTTTATCTCAAGAAATATGTTGGTCTTTGTATATAATATTTTATTTCTTAATGATTCCATCAATATATTTTTGCTACTCGAAAATTAAATTTTGACCTGCTAGACTTCCGGTTTGCGGCGCATCGTCCATGACGTCACACATGCAGCTGGCCTCATTGAACAGGGTGCCCGGGGGGCAGGGCATCACTATGTCAACGTGACCCGCACCTGGGGACTGAATGTAGAAACGGCGGCTATCCGGGTAGGGGCGCTTGTCGCATTCTACGGTAGAAATGTATCACAAAATAGAAAAACGTTCGAATACCTAGTTGAATTTTTACATTTTAGGAAATTATACTAAGTAGAAATAGAAATATAATTCAAGTTACTTGAATTTACATTCATGAATAATCTTCAAAGAAGACTTAGCACTATAATTCAAATAAATAAATCATGATAATTATATACCACAAATGCTAACCATTTACATTTGTTATTGCAATTTGCAGTAACTATAGTGTAATTTCAATTAATTTCAATTTTTAACAGTTTACTTGGGCTCAATTACAAATATTATACTCATAACAGTGTTTGAAAATTCAAATTTGCTGAATGAGTCTACTTCCAAACTTTGGGCGGAAATACGACGTCCTAACGAAAACTCTTAAATATGGCTACGTCGTAAATACTGAAATTAACCTGTCGGGTGCATCAAATGTGTGTCATCGGTGTCCCCGCATGAGTCCGTGCACATGGAATCGTGGACACACCCCTGGCCGGGCACGTAGCGCTCGTTGATTGGACAGCACGCGCGCACGCTCCGCCCTCCTGCGCACAAGATGTACGCGGCGCACACATCCTCTACGTCATACGAGATGATTGGCATCGTCTTGCAGGGATCTATAAATAGTAACATGGGCAGTCTTATCAATGTTGTAAATCCTCACATAATGCAGCCTCAGGCGCGGAAGGACTATAAACCCCGAAACAACAACAACATCATCAATGTTGCGGGAGTAAAATACATTCAGGTCACAATACACGAAATAAATAAGTCAGGTAGGGCTATACTCGCTAAATAAATCAACAAGTTTAAATCGACGACATGTTTTAAGGTTAAGACATTTGCTTTGCAAGTCTTCGAGATGTTAGTAGGGTAAGCATTGGTGTGCACGAATAAATCACGGATATGTTTTAAGATTGGAGGCTACAATGTGACACTTGCGCTAGGCTGGTTACATTCAACTAGAAAGTAGCCGGTAAAAAGATGTTGATCAAACAGTCAACTTTGTTTAGTGTCGAGTTCTTTCTTACATATTACCAGATATACCCTTTTTATTGCTTAAATCAATTTAGCACAGAATGCTCTTTAAGAAAATGTATGGTTATGAGGGTCCCTATGTGCAAAATGTTGCGGGTTTTTTTGGTTAAAGTTATCGCTTTTACATTAAATTACATAAGGATTGGAATTAGTATATTGTTACGGTCACGTAACGATAATCACGTTGTGTTATTCATTTGCGATTTGTAGGCGGTCTTTGTATTTGAACCTTTGATGGTTGCCATGAATTAACTGCACACAGCTGCTTGAACAAATCAAAGCAACAAATGCTCAATTAACCAATAATCAATTTAACCAAAAGATAAAAGTAACAAATAGTCAACACGAGTAAATATCAAAGTAATCAATGATAAAAAGACCCAATGATCAAAGTAATATATAATTAAAGTAGCCAATGCTAAAATTAACCAAAGATCAAAGTAGCAAATGTTTAATGTAGCTAATGATACAAATAACATATTATTAACTCATCAATGATCAAACCATTAAAAATATGATCAAAGTAACCAAATAACCAATCAACATAGTTATGAACGATTAATGCTAAAAGAAGGTAACCAATACTCATAGTTACCAATGAATAAAGGCGTATTACAAAAGTAACCAAATATCAAAGATAACCATTGATCAAAACTACTAATGATTAAATGTAACTTTTGGTCAAAGTAACCGATGATAAAAGTAGTTAATTATCAAAGTGACCAACAATTAAGGTAACTGCGGATCAAAGTAACCGCCGGTGATCAAGGAAACCAATGACCAAATTGACAGCTTAATAACATGAACAATGGTCCAAGCGAACAACGAACATATATATTGATATGTATACAAAATTATCAATTATCAAAATAACTAATGATAATCGTAATTAATCGATTCAATGCTAAATAGAGAATCAGAGTAACAAATAAGTAAAGTAACCAACGAACAAAATAAACATAATTAGAGTAACCGGTGACCGCAGTAACCAAAAGTCGCAGTTGGCAATTACGAAGATAACCAATGATCAAATTAGCCTTTGATCAAAATAATCATGATCAAAGATATCGAAGCGAAATAACTAATGATTAAAGTAACCAACGAACAAAATAACATCATTTACGTAACTGCGGACCTAAGTAACCAATAATCAAAGTAACCCAAATATAAAGTAACCAATGACGAAAATAACCAACGATCAAAATAACCAATGATCAAAATAGACAAAGTTCAAAATAATAATGATCACAAAATATATCGAAGTAACCAACGAATCATGTAAACAATGACCAAGGTCACCGCGTACCAATGGGGCAGTCCACTTGCTCGGGTAGGCGGCACGTGCTGTAGTACTGGTCCCAGAAGAGTCCATCACGGCATTTCCGGGTCGTGTACTTCCGGTTGCCGTCGGCGTCGGCGGTGATCTCGATGTACTTCTCGCAGCTCTGAGGGTGGCGCCAAAAGCCGTGGCCGTTGTCGATCATGCAGTCGGGGCAGTCGAAGTCTGGGGTAACACAACACCAAAAGTGTTAATCAAGCTGCTAATGTTTTTATGTTATGAAGTGAACATGTTATAAATACAAGAGGGCCACGATGGCCCTAGGTCGCTCACCTGATATATATGTATGAAGTTTCATTAAAATATCTCAATACGTTCTTAAGTCATTGAGCGTAAACCCTTTTTCAACTTTTAATAGCAATGACCTTGACCTTGAACCAACCCACCACATACGTAAAGCAAGGTCTCAATATAATGCATCTACGTATGAAGTTTCATTAAAATATCTAAAAGCGTTCTTAAGTCATTGAGCGTAAACCGATTTTCTACTTTTAATAACAGTGACCTTGACCCCACCCACCCCATGAGCAAACTCAAGTGAGGTCTCGATATAAGATATGTGTTTTAAATTTCATTAAAATATCGCAATGCGTTCTCAAGTTATTGAGCGGAAACCGTTTTTCTATTTTCAGTAACGGTGACCTGAACCCACCCACCCCATATGCAATCCCAAGCAATGTCTTCATATAAGGTATCTATGTATTAAGTTTCATTAAAATATCTCAATGCGTTCTAAAGTTATTAAGCGGAAACCGTTTTCCATTTTTAGTAACAGTGACCTTGACCTTGACCCCACCCATCCCATATGCAATCGCAATCGAGGTCTCAATATAATGTTTAAACCAAATATGAAACCTCTGAGCCTTGTGGTTTCAGAGAATAATTTTAAAATCATTTTGCCATTTACGTCTATATAAACCATGTGAGCCCGGGGTGTGAACAGTTTAACCCCATGACCACTATACAATGTTACATACCAAATATGAAACCTATGGGCCTTGATATAAACCATGTGACCCCCGGGGTGTGCCCAGTTTTGACATCAAGGGCATCATTTAAACAATCTTTGTTTAGCACCACAACACAATGTTACATACCAAATATAAAACCTCTAGGCCTTGAAGTTTCAGAGGAGAAGATTTTTAAAGTCAATTTTGCTATACAAGTCTATATAAACCATGTGACCCCCGGGGTGTTGCCAGTTTTGACCCCAGGGGAATCACTTGAACAATATTTGTAGAGGACCATTATACAATGTTACATACCAAATATGAAACCTCTGGGCCTTGTGGTTTCAGAGGAAAAGATTTTTAAAGTCATTTTGATATTCAAGTCTATATAAACCATGTGACCCCTGGGGTATGGCCAGTTTAACCCCATGGGAATTAGAACAATCTTTGTAGATAACCACTATACAACATTACATACCAAATATGAAACCTCCGGGCCTTGCGGTTTCTGGAAAGCAGATTTTAAAAGTCATTTTGCTATTTAAGACTATATAAACATTGTGCACCCCGGGGTTTGGCCAGTTTTGAACCCAGGGGCATCATTTGAACAATCTTTGTATATTACCACTATACAATGTTACATACCAAATATGAAACCTCTGGGCCTTGCGGGTTCAGAGGAGAAGGTTTTTAAAGTCATTTTGCTATTCGAGTCGATATAAACCATGTGACCCCCGCGGTGTGGCCAGTTTGACCCCAGGGGCATCATTTAAACAATCTTTGTATAGGACCACTATACAATGTTCCATACCAAATATGAAACCTCTGGGCCTTGCGGTTTCATTTTGCTATTCAAGTCCATATAAACCATGTGACCTTCGGGGTGTGGCCAGTTTTGACCCCAGGGGCATCATTTGAACAATCTTTGTAGAGGACCACTATCAATGTTACAAACAAAATATGAAACCTCTAGGCCTTGCGGTTTTAGAGAAGAAGATTTTTAAAGTCATTTTGTTATTTAGGTCTATATAAACCATTTTAGCCCCAGAATGTAGCCAGTTTTGACCCCAGGGGCATCATTTGAACAAACTTAGTAGAGGACCACTATACAATGTTATATACCAAATATGAAACCTCTATGCCTTGCGGTTTCAGAGGAGAAGATTTTTAAAGTCATTTTGCTATTCAAGCCTATATAAACCATGTGACCCCCGGGGCGTGGCCAGTTTTGACCCCAGGGGCATCATTTGAACAATCTTTGTGAAGGACCACTAGAGGATGCCACATATCAAATATGAAAGTTCCAAGCCTTGTGGTTTCAGAGAAGATTGTTGAAGTTTTCAGTTTTTAAATTTATTTTTAGCTCTGGTGACCTACATATGCAGCGGACCGGAATGATTTGAACAATTTTGAAAGAGGGTCACCCAAGGATCATTCCTGTGAAGTTTGGTGAAAATCTGCCTAGTGGTTTAGGAGGAGATGTTCTTTGAATGAAAATGTTGACACACGAAGCACGACGCACGACGGACAAAAGGCGATCCTAAAAGCTCACCATGAGCACGTTAAAAAAATAAGATTGAGTGACCGTTATCAATCATGCAGCCCGGGCAGTCGAACTCTAAGGTTACATAACACTAAATGTGTTCAAGGCTGAGGTCACAATTATTTTAAATCACAAACACACTGCTAAAGTATTAATTGATTTGCAATGCTTTGAACATATAATGTAAATTGAGGAACGCACAATCATGGCCCCAGAACCCGTGACCGATGACAATAGTCGAACTCGGAGTTTTAAATAACACTAAATATGATGAAGGCTTTAATTGCTTCGTTTCGTGTTGTTGTTGTTTTTCTAACTAAAAGTCAGTTTAACAGTAAACTGTTTAAATCAAGTAGCTGTTTCATAAATGTTTCTTAATTTTTGCTGTTGTGAACACAGATTTCATACAGAAAGTTTGATCTGCAATTTTCACTCGAAAACGACATAAATCAATATTTTTCTTATGGGCTTAGTGGAAAACCGACCAACATTTTCAAGATATTCCTGTAAAATGATCTCTATAACGACTGCATAGTGACAACGTCCATCAAATGGCACTGCGCGTTATTGCATGTAGTGTTGTACTTTTGGATTAAAGTGTTATATTTTGTACTGTTTATAACGTAATATAGTATATGTTTTATGTTGTATTGAGGTAAATCTAACATGGGCGATAAGCATTTATGAACCTATCAATATTTCCCCGGGGGGGGGGGGGGGAGCAACGGGCTTTCCCCGGAATTTTATTTTACTAATTTTATTCTTTTGGGTCTAATTCTCCACCCAAGAGCCAATAATTTGTGTCTAAATCCCCACAGTGCGAGATGCTTGGGGTCCCAATGTTACCGGGATCTCAAATCCGACGAAGTATATTTCCCGTGACCCGGAATTATTCGGCATGTCACATTTCCGCCTGTCGGGAATCGCTTTCGGTCTGAAGTCCCATATATGCCCGCCCCCCCCCCCCCCCCCCGGGGGAAAATAATGATAGGTGCATTATATTTACTATCATAAAATTAAGATAATGGAATCACTCACCGTTGCCTAGGTTACCAGCTCCTGGTGACGTCTGCTGTTGGACGCGGGTTGTCGTGACAACGGGTGTCATGGAAACAGACGCCGTGGTAAAGGCTGCTTTCGTTGTTGTTGTTGTTGCCTGGGTAGTGGTTGTTGTCGTTGTTGTTGTTGTTGTGGTTGTCACTATAATGGTTTCAACAGAAACATGTGATATAATAAATGTGTATTAATTGCTAATGATTTACCTGTTGTGGTGATCCAGATAAGCGCCTGGATTAAGATATGTTTAAAGGATTCTTTATTATTTCCATATTGTGACAATTAATTGTGTTGTATGTATGGAACTCATTATATATATAATTACACAAAATTACAAACAGTTCAGCATACTTCAGTAGTTATTTTGAACGCGCAGATTGTTCTATAGTAAAAGATCAAAGTATACCGTTGTTAAATCTCCAGTAAACAATGCGAAAAAAAGTTCCGAAACTGACGTCTATCGTTTAGTTTTAACGAATGCATGCGACCTAACAAAAATATATTCAATGAATGACGCCACTGTACACGCATTTACGCGCGTGCGCGAAATATAGGCGGACCGCAGTAAATGTATTACTCATTGCAACTGCATAATTTAGTTCTCAGGGCTGGTGTTCACAAAGCATCTTAAGTAATTTCTTTAATATTTTCACTTAAGTGCACAATTTGAATGTATAATATTTTTTTACTTAATAAACAGATGAATGTGTTAGTGACAGCCCTCAAATAACACCTTCATAATGATGTTATTTTAACGTGTTACTTAGAGCTAAATTGTTTCTTTTTGAAATATGCAGTTGAGGAAATTTCCAGATTTAAGGATATGGATAAAATTTAACTTAAGATGCTTTGTGAGTACCGCCCCTGACCATGACAGAATCAAAATAGTTTTCGCATTATGGTTGTTAATCGGGTGATAAACAACGGTTTGTCGGTCTGGTGCACATCAGAACTCAAAATCGCTGTTTATTAGCAGACAAACAACTCTAAATCGAAAATTATTTCTTAAACAAATGTCCAAGCTACATACCTGGGCAGATGAAACTCTTGATGGCGTCAGTGATCGTCTGCTTGAGACCGGAAATGTTCTGCGTCATGAACACGGAGGCGGGAGAGCTGGCGATGTTATTCAGTTCCGGTCTGGAATTAAAGAAAAAAGAATACATGTAGAGGAACAATCAAGAAAAAGCTCAAGTTTGATCGTTACTAGTATATGTGTAACAAATAATTTGTCCCCTAAAAGCCAGTAGGGGGTATCAATCTTCTTTGCATTTATTGTGATGACACCTTCCGCTTTTCAAGAGAAGATATTTTGGTTAACTCCATTAAAAGGCATATCTTTAAACCAATAATAAAACATAGAAATGAGGTGTCGTGGGAAACCCGTGGTTATGGCATGTGCGTAAAGTGTCGTTCCGAATCAGCCTGTGGAGTCCGGGACTACACTTTCCGCTTTTATGGTATTTTCTGTTTCAAGGAAGGCGGACTGCACAGGATGATCCGGGACGACACTTTACGTACATGCATTAAGCCCGGTTTTCCCACGACGCGCCTCATTTAGTTTTATGCTTTTAGGGAACAACATATACACAAAATGCACGTATCTTCGAAAATACAAAGGTATTTAACTGCTATTAGGATTGATTTTACTTTAGAAGATAAAAAAATACCTTCATACATAATTAAATTGGTAGATATCGTGATTTAAACCATATTTATACTGGAAAAGCTACACTCGTATTTGAGCTGTACTTGCTGTCAGCTGGATAAAATGACAAATATACAGAATAAATACGCCTAAAATGTCGTTAAAAAAACAAAAGATGTTAGTTGTTGTCAAAATTGCTTGAACACTAGAAGGTAAAGACGACACGTCAACAAATGAATGATTGTACGTAACAGTTTGCGTGGTTTCAAGAACAGTAAAAATGAAACATTATACTAGGACGTGTTAAACATCTTCTAGTAAATAATTCTTACACAAATATGTTGTTGATGTCCCCGACCCCCACTGCTATCACACTGATCCCTTCTAGTAAACAATTCTTACACAAATACGTTGTTGATATCCCCGACCCCCACTGCTATCACACTGATCCCTTCTAGTAAACAATTCTTACACAAATACGTTGTTGATATCCCCGACCCCCACTGCTATCAAACTGATCCCTTCTAGTAAACAATTCTTACACAAATATGTTGTTGATATCCCCGACCCCCACTGCTATCACATTGATCCCTTCTAGTAAAAAATTCTTACACAAATACGTTGTTGATATCTCCGACCCCCACTGCTATCACACTGATCCCTTCTAGTAAACAATTCTTACACAAATACGTTGTTGATATCCCCGACCCCCACTGCTATCACATTGATCCCTTCTAGTAAAAAATTCTTACACAAATACGTTGTTGATATCTCCGACCCCCACTGCTATCACATTGATCCCTTCTAGTAAAAAATTCTTACACAAATACGTTGTTGATGTCCCCGACCCCCACTGCTATCACACTAATCCCCTCTAGTAAACAATTCTTACACAAATACGTTGTTGATATCCCCGACCCCCACTGCTATCACACTGATCCCTTCTAGTAAACAATTCTTACACAAATACGTTGTTGATATCCCCGACCCCCACTGCTATCACACTGATCCCTTCTAGTAAACAATTCTTACACAAATACGTTGTTGATATCCCCGACCCCCACTGCTATCACACTAATCCCCTCTAGTAAACAATTCTTACACAAATACGTTGTTGATATCTCCGACCCCCACTGCTATCACACTGATCCCTTCTAGTAAACAATTCTTACACAAATACGTTGTTGATATCCCCGACCCCCACTGCTATCACACTAATCCCCTCTAGTAAACAATTATTACACAAATACGTTGTTGATATTCCCGACCCCGACTGCTATCACACTGATCCCTTCTAGTAAACAATTCTTACACAAATACGTTGTTGATATCCCTGACCCCCACTGCTATCACACTGATCCCTTCTAGTAAACAATTCTTACACAAATACGTTGTTGATATCCCCGACCCCGACTGCTATCACACTAATCCCCTCTAGTAAACAATTCTTACACAAATACGTTGTTGATATCCCTGACCCCCACTGCTATCACACTGATCCCTTCTAGTAAACAATTCTTACACAAATACGTTGTTGATATCCCCGACCCCGACTGCTATCACACTAATCCCCTCTAGTAAAAAATTCTTACACAAATACGTTGTTGATATCCCTGACCCCCACTGCTATCACACTAATCCCCTAATCACGGGCAAGCGGGGCTTGATCTAGACATACATGTACTTACACAAAAATGTTGTTGACATCCCCTACCCCGACTGCTATCATACTAATCCCATCCCCACGGGCAAGCTGGGCTTGCTCAGACGTCCGCGTCACGTTCTTGGATTTCCCATCTGTGACGACGATACCTATTTTCTTGACGGCACGACCTGGGCAATAAAAACATTGGCTGTGTTGATACCCGTCCAATTCGTATTACTGGTGGATTCAAGTGAAAATTTTGATATATCTAGACCTTACGAAATACTCATCAGTAAATATGAGTTACTAGTAAATGTCGTACTTACGGTATAATAGTTCGAATTGTTTGGTGTAACAAATAAGCTAAACACCGTGCCATCTGTGCAGAAGTCCTCCTTCATCACCTCGAGTTAAAAAGGTTTAAACTAAAAGCCTTACTTTCTATCCTGATGTCCCATTTCCATGTGTTCATTTGGCCCATGCTTGGAAAGTTCGCCCTTTTATAATGGGACCCACTTGGAATTGGAATTACTGGTATCTAACCTCCAGTATAAATTAGGTTTTAACTTAACCCCGTACCTTCTGTCCTGAAGTCCTGCCTCATTTCCTTCAGTGCCAAGTATGTGACGGTGCCAGGGTCCCTTATTCTGCTCATGGAACACAGGCGGACCTCGTACAGGATTGGTTTAAACTAAACATCGTACCTTCTGTCCTGGTAGGTGGCGGTGCCGGGATCTCTAATCATCCTCATGGAGCCCAGCCGGGCCTCAAACAGGATCGAGTTAAACATAGGTTTAAACTAGACACCGTACTATCTGTCCTGAATTCCTGCCTCATCTCCTCAAGAGTCAGGAAGGTGCCGGGGTCTCTCATCCTGCTCATGGACCCCAGGCGGACATCGAACGGGATCGAACAGGATCGAGTTAAATATAAGATTTAATTAAACACCCTACCTTCTGTCCTGAAGTCCGCTCTCATTTCCTCAAGGGCCAGGTAAGCGGCGGTGCCGGGATCTCTAATCATGCTTATGGAGCCAATCCGGGCCTCAAACTGGGTCGAGGTAAACATAGGTTTAAACTAAACACCGTACCTTCTGTCCTGAAGTCCGCTCTCATTTCCTCAAGACCCAGGTAGGTGGCCGTGCCAGGGTCCCTAATCCTGCTCATGGATCCAAGCCGGGCCTCAAACAGGATGTACATGGCGCGCGTGGGGCCGTACAGCTTGATACGGTCGTAGACGGAGTTGCCGAAAACGTTAGCGCCCACGTGCACGTCGCCCTTACCGACGTTGAAATTGCGTAGCACCTGGGGCGATATAGGGCGAGTACGATTATATAATTATGTTGTAATAATGTAACGTGTGATAGAAATAACGAATAAAGGGTAATATATTCGAAAAACTGGTCATTTGGGGGAATAATCTACATTTAAAAAATATATTTAAAAAAACGCATTTGTAACGCTGAAAACTAATGAATACCCAGTGTTTCGTATATGTATGCATATTTTGCATAAACCTTTAAAAAACAAACGTCGTAACATTCTTGAAGGTGTATACATTCGGATGATTTGGATTTGCAAATACCATGCTTTATTTAATATTGTTTTAAAGTATTTCATAAATTTTTAATCCAGACCATTTATGTCTATTTTATTTAAGCCAGTCTGGGAGTTTCTTAAGAATAACACCTTAAAAATAATGACTTTGACGAATTAAGTATCTTATTTATTTAATCAATTATTCTCATCATTTTAACGTTGTTACAACACAAAGTATTATTTCTTGTGATTTTCTTGTGATTATCTGACATACAGCTTTCATTCAAAATGTCATGTCTTTACAATATTATTTATAAACACTTTGGGCGAAAAAAAAATGTTGGTTTTCATTTACTCGACCCCCACACCAATTTTTTTCCGCCGACCCTTAAAGTTTTGTTTGCCTACCTTTTTCTGAGGTTCGGTAAAAAGCAGTTTTTGCAAATATGCGGCTTTTCGGTAATTAGCAAACATTTCGAATTAGTCTACGTGAGACTAGCGCTTTTGGTAATGACATACCGTAAGATACAGTTTCTTTGATTGGAGAAGGTTCAAACATTGTAAATGCTGTCCAATATACATAAACTGCGTGGTGAATATGCCGCGAAGAAAAAAAGTTAAAGAAAAAAAAATAACTTTTTACCTCCCCTCCTAGATTTTTTTTGGAGACGTAATACCCTTACCCAACCAACTTTTGTTTGCCTTATTGCAATCGGAAAACTGTGCGCTGAACCATTCCTATTATTACAAACTTCAGAAGTTTGGTAAAATCGGGTCCAGAAAAATTTAATAAGGCTGTCTATCAACGTGCTTTTCTCAAAAGAGACTTTCTAACACGTGACGTGGCTAGTTTTCCTGACGTAAAGAAGGTAATCATCCGTGGTTTATTCTGCAACAAATCACGGGCGGAGCCTAATGTTTTGAAAATAGTTCAGGAAATGCGAAGAAATTGTTCTGTAAAATGCACGTGCTTAAACACGCGATAGCAAAATTTTGACAAAGAAATCATTTTGTAGTGCAATAAAACCACATTTGTACTACATATTTTATATTTAAGTTCACAAAAAAAAACGTTTTGCTACTATACCTTTATTTTGCGCTGGTTAGCCTAATATTTTCCCTGTTTTTATCAATAACTATGACGTCACATTGATTCTTCGCACAATGTTTATCAATAAAGCTGAAGTCATTTTGAATTGTTATGATTTAATGAAACGTACGTGTGAATGTACTTCGCGGAAAATGGGTGGAGTATAGATAAAGATAGCTCTCATTCAGATTCTGAAAAATACAGACGAATTATATATAGGGGGTGAGTTGCTCAATTATATATATGGGGTGAGTTGCTCAATTATATATATGGGGTGAGTTGCTCAATCATATATATGGGGTGAGTTGCTCAATTATATATATGGGGTGAGTTGCTCAATTATATATAGGGGTGAGTTGCTCAATTATATATATGGGGTGAGTTGCTCAATTATATATATGGGGTGAGTTGCTCAATCATATATATGGGGTGAGTTGCTCAATTATATATATGGGGTGAGTTGCTCAATTATATATAGGGGGTGAGTTGCTCAATTATATATATGGGGTGAGTTGCTCAATTATATATATGGGGTGAGTTGCTCAATCATATATATGGGGTGAGTTGCTCAATTATATATATGGGGTGAGTTGCTCAATTATATATATGGGGTGAGTTGCTCAATTATATATATGGGGTGAATTGCTCAATTATATATATGGGGTGAGTTGCTCAATTAAGCTAACGGCTATTAAAATTTGGATCAAGATTTTTATGTTAATTAAACATAACAATATTAAAGTGTGAGTGTATCCTAATCAAATTGTTATGCTGAAATTATTTTAAAATGTTTGATTAACAAGTTACGTCTAATATAAATGTTATTTACATCTAAAGTTAACAGGCTGTTCGGTTAACTGGCCGTTAAAGTTTTGAGCAACTCGCCGCCAACTGGGCCATGATCGTGTTAGAATCGAAATATTTGACGGGTAAGTAATGGTTGCGGCAATAACCAACGGTTACCAAACCACTCGGGCTACCGCCCTCGTGGTTTAATTCCTACTCATCGGAACACAAAACTGTTGGTTAGTACCGCAATAACCAACACTTACCCGTCAATTATTTCTTAAATAATCTAGTTTGTTTCCTCGTTTTAACCAGTACTAGACGTCGGTAAGAAAATGACGTTGCATCTAATCTGGTAAGTTCGTGGCCTCCTATAACTTTGTATATGAAATTATGACGTAATTTTCTCTTCAATGACGTAAGGTCGAGTGTCAGAATTCTATTCAAGTGTGAGTCGAAGAACAGCCTGACTTATTAGAGCACAAAAGTGCCTAAAAATATCGACAGATAAATATACCAGATTAGTTAAGTTCATTGCAGTTATTTGTGTTTGAAACTAATTAATTGTTAAAAAAGATCAACCCTTCGAGTTGTTAATGAACATTTTATAAGTATTAATTTCGTTTAAATCCAACGCTAATCAATGGAAATAAACAAGGACATTACAAACTTGTCGTATTTATATCAAAACACAAATATCAGTGGAAGGGCCTCCGCGTATGACGTCATAAAAAGTTGCCTACGAACTTACAGGAAGTTGAAAAAGATCAAGATCGTTGTTAGGTCACGTTTATTTTCAAGTAAGATTACGGATTTCCGAATAAATATTGGCAATCTTTACATATACAATAGTAAGTTTACATTCAGATCGATTTAATGGTATGTGTTTATATCGAAACAATTGGGGTTTTATGCGCATGCGCAAAGTCGAATGCTTAAACCCACGAACTTGCAGGTGTAGAGGCTATATTATGGTAGCAAGATAGTCACATAGTCTCTATCAATAGTGTCGACTGCAACTGTGAATACTCACCCCGACGACGAACGTCTTGGTAGCCTTAAAATCATCGTCTGTGACACTCTCTGAACCGTCGAGGACGAAAAACAGATCCGCAGGGTCCGTGCATGCTTGACCTGTATGGACAGGAAAGCGGTGTAAACGTCGGGTTTTGGAAAGCAGTAAAGCAATAAAATGATCAAGTAAAACATCATCGGATGCGTGTCGTGGGCAAACCGGACTCAATGCATATGCGTAAAGTGTCGTCCCGGAGTAGCCTGTGCAGTCCGCACAGGCTAATCCAGGACGACACATTCCGCTTGTATGTTTTTTTCTGTTACAATGAAGTCTCTTCAAAACATAAATCCACTGTAGGTGGAAAGTGTCGTCCCGGATTAGCCTTAGCGGACTGCACAAGCTGATCCGAGACGACACTTTACGCACATGCATTAAGCCCGGTTTCCCACGACACGCCTCCTCTAAACTTGGCAAAAATATGTTTCAATATTGGTGGCTTTTAAGTAATTCTAATATATGTGCTATTGATGATTTTATGAAGAGAATAAAGAACAATATATTTTCCCAGAAAGGTCAGTTTTTATGTTATCCTGCTGAATCCGGTATTCAAATAACTAAGAACTACTGAAATTAAGCTCATTTCAATATATATATTTGAAAATATTTGAAATCGACAAAATTATTCCCATTTCCTTGAAACACTCGTCATTATTGAGCCATTTACATGTATTTACTTATTGCGAAATTATTGTAGATACAGTAAAGTACATTTCGTTACATACGTACCGAAAAGTACATGTTGGATATTTCTGCGCAGTTCGTATTAGTTTATGTTACTCGTTCGAAAATTAAGAATACTGCCAGGAAATGTGGACACATATCAGGGATGACAATGAAATGAACAAAGAATTCTAGCATGATACTCGCTATTTTTTCTATTGACAAAGAACACAATTATCGTTGTTAAACTAGCAATAACTATGACAACTGAAAAAGGAAGTCCCGATTCTGAGCGGAGCTTAGCAAGAAGTAGTTCTCATTACAATTGCAAAAATATTTGTCAAATCATGTTAGATTCTAAATAATTTTCGCATTAACGTTGTTTATCGGTCAATAAACAACTCTTTGTCGTTATGATGCGTGACCATTAAACCACTCGGGCTCATGTTCTCGTGGTTAATTTCCTACGCGTCAGAACTCCAAAATCGTTGTTTATTGGCGATAAACAAAGATAAATCGAAAATTATTGTTTAAATGACGACATACCGTATGCCCTTTGAGCCAACACTCCCAGCGATAGAAGTAGAGCCGGAATGTGTCCGAACATATCTGCTCGAAAGACGATCTGAAATAATGACGGTCGTATTTTATAAACTACATTAAAGATATTGGTGTCATTTACTAACAATTACGCACACATGTATAAGTAATTGATATTTATATTGATACCATTTAGTAACAAAAAACAATTTACTAACAATTACGCACACATGTATCAGTAATTGATATTTATATTGATACCATTTAGTAACAAAAAACAATTTACTAACAATTACGCACACATGTATAAGTAATTGATATTTATATTGATACCATTTAGTAACAAAAAACAATTTACTAACAATTACGCACACATGTATAAAGTAATTGATATTTATATTGATACCATTTAGTAACAAAAAACAATTTACTAACAATTACGCACACATGTATAAAGTAATTGATATTTATATTGATACCATTTAGTAACAAAAAACAATTTACTAACAATTACGCACACAATTATAAAATAGTTGATATTGATATTTTTAGAAATTTCGGAATTGTTTTTCGTTTTTAATAAAGGTTCAATTTATTTGCTAATAAGCATACACATTTAAAATGATGAAATGCAATATGATATAAAACATAATATAAAGACAAAATAAAATACTTTCATGAAAACCTACCCAGATCAAATGTAAAACAATGTATAAACTAAGAAATTTCGTATGTGAATTTTGAAGAAGATATCATGTAAAATGTATAACTTCAGCAGTTTTGTTATTTTAATACACGCATCATATAAGAAATATATACTACACACAATCTTGCACCAACACAATTATTTGCTTGCCACTCTAGTCAATGATTTCGTGTCCACCACACAGTTTTGGAGAAGTTAAATCATCAAAATGTTTGACAAAAATAATATAAAAATACCGAAGCAGGTTGTTGTATTACGCGTGTGATATACGAACTATATAATATACCTAACGTGTAACGCTTAGGCCAACACAATATGCTCCAATCCAGTCAACGATTTCGCTTCCAACGCACCCAGCTATCACTGCGACATGCAGAGGTGTGCGCAGACAAATATGATGGTCATTTCGTCGAACAATTTGTAAAACCCCTTGCAGGTGTAATTTGATCATTTGATCTGTGTCGCCGATCTGTACTGGAGATAAACGCCCGAATATGAGATGCTATCAAATCGCCGGAAGAGGTTTGGACCTAGCGAGTCACCCTGCCTTACGCCGTGCACCGCGAGAATTTTTGTTTTGTTTGGATTGTTCACCGTATTCAACAGTATTTCAGTCATATAACGGCGGTCAGTTAACCTACTCACACTTTTCCTGGGTAAGCTCGTTTACCAGTACTGAGTGCACATACTTATGCCAGTAACTGACAACTGCCCTACTTGAATCATATCTTGTGGGACAATGGCCGTATAAATAATTCAATGACCAATCCGCACACAAATTATGTGGCCGGACTGGGAATCGAACCCGCGATCCTCGGATTTGTAGTCCAGCGCTCTACCAACTGAGCTAGACTTTACTTTACGATATAGGAGGTTCGGACCTAGCGAGACACCTTAAATTGTCTTACACTGCGAAAATTTAGTATACGCTGAATATGAATTGTTATAATACAGTTTTTCTTTGTGCAACAATTATCGACCAGTAAATACTTGTCAATCAAGAGTTGACCAATTATGGGTTTGCATTTCAGTGTTAAGAAATGGTTCCATAACCCAATCAATTTACTTCAAATTCTTGGACAAATAACCTTTGACAAACAGAAAGGCGGAGCAATCTATGCTCGTCTACTAGTTAATTATGTGATATAAATGTATAATACATTTTAAGTTTGAGGTTTTCTTTACTACGAACACTGACGTGTGCGACTGTTTCACATTAAGTTATGCACACACATACTTAAATATTAAAATATTAAATAACATATTCTAACATGACACGCACAGAGTTTTCTAAAGACAAAGATCATAATTTACCGTTGTTAAACTACCACTAAACAATCCGAAAAATAGTTCCGAAACTGTAAAATATAGTTCGCAATTGCAATTGCATTTAATATAGTGTCAGGTCATGTTAAATCGAAATAATATTCGCATTATCGCTGTTTCTCGGCTAATAAAGACCGATTTGTCTTTTGATGCGGTATATTCAACCACTCGCGCTTACGCCCTCGTTGTTTAATTCCTACGCATCACAACTCAAAATCGTTGTTTATTAGCCGATAAACAACTCTAAACCTAAAAATTTTCTTAAGTGAAACATACACCTATTGATGAAAACCATAATTCCATGACCATCTCGGTCAGCTCAGCTAATTGTGCCTAAAAAACTGAGATTGTCCATTGTACATAGTTCGTAGTACATGCCGTCACATAATTCTTCGGGATTCACACATGACTTGCTTCGCCACATGATCTTTTTTTTTAGGGGTGGGGGTGGAAATGGTCCAAGTGAACAAATCGAAAGACTTTGGCTGAGCTACAGATCATTTTCTGGGCCCGCGAGTCGGATGTGTCGCCTGACGGGGCATAGCTCGAGTACGATAACAGCAATTGTGCCGAAAACCGAACTTAACCTTCCCTTTACACCTACTAACACTACCCTAAAATTTCATAACGGTTGCACAAAAGCTTTTTCAGTTATTGTCTGCACAAGCCTTATTTGAAGTTTTTTTTTTCAAAAAGGGACATAACTCAAATACGATATGAGCAATTATGCTAAAAACCGTTGACCTTGCTTTCATGATTAAAACACTATTTAAAAATTGTAAGATGCTTGAACAAAAACTTTTAGTGATTGTCAACAAGCCGTATTTGAACTATTTGTTTTATAAGGGGCATAATTCAAGTACGATAAGAGCAATTATGCAGAAAACCGAACTTAACCTTTCTTTTATTCCTTATAACATTTATATAAAGTTTCATAAAGATTGCACAAAAATTTCTCAATTTATTGTCTGCACATTTCTCAAGTTATTGTCTGCACAAACTAAATGGGACGCCACCACCGCCGACGCCGCCAAAGTAACCCCTATATGTCGCCTTTTCAGGCGACACAATAACGTGCTTAATTGTCTAATAAACATAACTTACAATAACATAATATAATATCGGATTAAAATATAAAATGATTTTATGTAACCACTATAATTGTACAAATCGCGCGATACTAAATAAAACATGCGTTATCATGTATCGGCTGGTTATCGCTTCATCGAACTATTACAAAACGTTTATCGAACATTCATGCTATATCAGCATGTTCATCAACAAGGAGAAGACAGACATCGATTGCCCTCAAGGTGTCGCGTGGTTACAGGTTCATTACCAGCAAGAGAGTCATTTAATACGAATAACGTACGCTTGAAAAACCCCGATATTTATAGTGACAAAGTCGCCCACTAGAACGAAACACAGAGATATTTAGACATAGTCGCCCACTAGAACGAAACACAGAGATATTTGGACTTATTCAGTATAAGAATAATGAAACTCCATATTCATCACCAGGAGAGAAACCCTTATTAACATCCGCTGGTCCTTTATTTAAGTCACGTGTCCAATTGCCTATACAATACATGACAATACGGACAACATAACTCAAAATATAAAAATGATAAAATCTGGCCACCGCCTTGGAACGGTCAATGCAAAACATTGGGGGTTTAAACTCCCCTGAAGGCATGTCGAACCTCACACTTAGCCTACAATAAATCAAGATACACATACTTGTAAATCAAATGTAACCTTACAAAACTGCGATTCAAATTAAGTTGTATGTTGATAATATTATTCGACAATAAGAGACATATATATATGTGACATAGTCAGCCATTAAAATTGAACACAGCATCATAGGGGCTTATTTATAAAAAAAGACAACAAAAAAAACGCATTAGACAGAACTCGAGCCATTAATATGGGCATTACTATCATTGTACACTTGGCAAACTCTGAAGTTTAAAGCGACTTATTCACTGACTAAAACTGAACATAATCACTCTATTGTACACTTGGCAAACTCTGAAGTTTAAAGCGACTTATTCACTGACTAAAACTGAACATAATCACTCTATTGTACACTTGGCAAACTCTGAAGTTTAAAGCGACTTATTCACTGACTAAAACTGAACATAATCACTCTATTAATATTGCGAACAACATACGATTGACATCTGAACTGATTCAAAAATTATTCGACAAAAAGCGACATCTAAAGTGACATAAACACCCATCAAAATTAAACACAATAACAAAACGTCTTAGCCAGAAATCGAACAAAGTAATAGGGGCATTACGATCACTTTAAGCCTCAGTCACACTTTCCCGATTATGGCTCCCGATAGCGTCCTGACAGCCACCGTGTTCATTAAGCAAGCACATATTTATATATTAGTTTGTGCGTATTACGTCTGTATATCCAGTAATCATGCTTAAGTATTTAAGTATTCTATGTGCTGTTGTAAGAAGTGTTCAAAGTTCTATTTTCAACCATCTTGTTTTCTTCCAATTCTCGACCGACCTTTAACCCAATTGTGTTATTAAATCCGAATAACTAATATAGAAAACACTTTATACGCATAAGTAATCGATGTCAGAACACTCTTTCACATTTTAACGCGCACCTAAGAGTTTAATCATTTTGATTTGCTTTCGAAAACACACAGTGCGTTTGAATGTCGTGACTGTGTTAACTATTGTTTACATCATAACACGTATGCTAACGCTATTTTTAGAAAATGTGAATTTCGGAGAACTGAACGCACTTTTACTATCAATACGTACTTTTATTATAAATATATTTAAACCTAGCAGTGAGTGTTAACTGTTTGATTTAAAAGCTGGACATTATTCAACGACTAAGTGTATCTAGTTGCATGTAGGGCAAATTCGCCTAGCCTACATGCTTGCAAGCGCTCGTGAAAATATTAATTGTCTCCCTTTCCGGTGATTATATCGCTCGTTATCACACCGGAAACAAACAAATATCCTCTATATATTATATATGAGTATGAACTCTTATTGGTGTACATTAGTTATCTGATATGAAGATTAAAAAAAAATACAAACATCATATTATTTAATTAAATAGAACAGTTATTTTGAAAACCCCCCCACATATTTTTGATATTCCGCTCAGCTGGCCTGGAAGATTAAGATCAGCTAAAACTGATCCTGTAGTTAATCCTTTGTCAACATGGAGCCTGGACTTATTCAAAACTAAATCGACAAAAAGACAAAAGGCATTTGCAGGGAGTCGAATTATTTATAGAGGCATTACAAAGAAGTTATGTTTGGCGAACTCCGACTTGTTTAGTGACTTCAAGACACGACACAAGCATTGGTACCTATTTTACACTAAATCGACAAAGAGAGCAGCGAGAAAGTACATTCGCAGGGATGTTGGGCATGAGAAATGCAAATATTCCAACAATCGCAGCCAAAATTTAAATTATGTCCTCATTTAAAATAGTTCGCATAAGCAATGCTTGTATGTCTTCTTTTTACATCGTAAATGGCTTTAATCCCTTACCCTACTATCTGTTTTCCATTTGTGTTTGTACTATTAAAGTTATGTCGTTGTTGGATATACATGGGTGTCATGTTTGTCATTCGGGATAAACATTCGACAATGGTCAATTCACTATTAATTCACAAGGCAAGTCTCTTGAACATATTTAATTCTTATTCCACCATCATATTGATGACCCTAATATGTTCAGAGAGAGAAAAACAAAAATTTCAATAATTGTGACCAGGGGTCTTATGCACAAAGCATCGTAAGTAATTTCTCAAATATTTTTCCTGCAGTGAAATTTTAATTTATTTATGCACTAAATGAAGATAAACATATGGTGTCGATATTCCTAAAGTTACATTGTAATACTTAAGTTATTTTAAAGTACAAGAGAAAAATGCGGAAACCGCATTAAAGCCGGATTTTAAATTTTGCCGATGGGGGTACATGTACAAAGCTCTAGTGGCCATTTGTGCACTGGAGTGGAGCCATTTGGATAATTTTGGTAGAGGACCACCAAACGAACATTTGTGTGAAAATATTTATAAAAAAAAAACTAGCCACAGATTTAGAAGAAAATGGCGTTTAGATATATTTCTAAACTGGCGTTTAGATATATTTCCGTTTTTAGCTCTGGCGGCCATCTTGTGCAGTGAGGCGAAACCATTTGAATAAGTTTGGTAGAGGACCACTAAACAAACATTGTGTACAATTATTTAAAAATCTAGCCATAGGTTTAGAAGAAATTCGCATTTAGACATATTTCTATTTTTAGCTCTGGGGCCATCTTGTGCAGTGAAGCGGAACCATTTTCACAGGTTTGGTAAAGGACCATCCACGGAACATTTCTGTAATGTTTCATCAAGATTTATCAAGAACTTTAGAAAATATGACGGGAATACAAAACTTAAACACAAATTCTATTTTAGCTCTAGTGGCCATTTTGTGCAGTGAAGCTGAACCATTTGAATAAGTTTGATAGACGACCACTAAACGAACATTGGTGTGAAATTATTTGAAAATCTAGCAATAGGTATAGAAGAAATTTGCGTTTAGACATATTTATATTTTTAGCTCTGGCGGCCATCTTGTGCAGTGAAGCGGAACCATTTTCACAAGTTTGGTAAAGGACCATCCAACAAACATTTCTCTAAAGTTTCATGAAGATTGACCAAGAACTTTTGAAAATATGACAGGAATACGAAACTTTAACGCAAATTGTTAACATCGCAACGCGCGCCCGTCCGACCGTTTTCGCTAATCTATAAGCAGAGATTTTTCGTTGAAAAATTCGGCTAATAACTTTGTGCTTAACGGTTTCAATATGTAATCATACAGTTCAGGAAATTTCCAGATTTTAAGGGTAAGGATAAACTTAAACATAAGATGCTTTGTGAATACCACCCCTGGAGATCCTTCTAGCGTTATGTCCATCTACAAATATCTTAAGAGTTTAAACAGTTGTCAGATCAACCTGTCTGAAATATTAACATCCATAACATGGCAAAAAAACAACAAGAAAAACATATTTAGTGAAATATACGTTTATTCTACATTTAATTGAATATCATTATAAAAACGCCACTTTACAACACTCGTAACGAAAATATAAAACAAACTAATACTACATAGAGGAAAACGAGAGTGAAAACGGATTTATACACAGGAATGTAAAACATCGTGGTAATGTCATGAAATGCTAAAAGATATTTCAATCACAATTTACATGAAATACCTTACATTAACAACACAAACGAACTATAATGTATCGATTGTTTTCTCTATGGATATATAATTGGGAATGCAAAAAAGTTTCATAAAATATAGAATTGGTTCACACCAGTTAAGGAATGTTTGGTATAATTGGTTAAATATAGAATGTTTGAAGTTAAATTTTAAATAAACGAAATTCAAGATGTTCATATTTCAGATTTTATGGAGTGTTTATGTATATAATCAATGATTCAAGTGTCATTTATAATTTAATAACCAGTATACATGATGTATGAACTTGATGAAAGTATGAAATGCACATGCCGCGAAGTGTGTACAACGTCCCATATGCAATGCATGTGTGTAACCTATGAAATTAGACTGGAATGACGTGTTGTGTGTAACCTATGAAATTAGACTGGAATGACGTGATGTGTGTAAAATATGAAATTAGACTGGAATGACGTGATGTGAATAACCTATGAAATTAGACTGGAATGACGTGATGTGTGTAACCTATGAAATTAGACTGGAATGACGTGATGTGTGTAACCTATGCAATTAGACTGGAATGACGTGTTGTGTGTAAACTATGCAATTAGACTGGAATGACGTGATGTGTGTAAACTATGCAATTAGACTGGAATGACGTGATGTGTGTAAACTATGCAATTAGACTGGAATGACGTGATGTGTGTAAACTATGCAATTAGACTGGAATGACGTGATGTGTGTAACCTATGCAATTAGACTGGAATGACGTGTGTTACAATGCACATGCCGCGAAGTTTGTACAACGTCCCATATGCAATGCATGTGTGTAACCTATGAAATTAGACTGGAATGACGTGTGTTACAATACAATTGAACATTTTGTAATTAACGCCACAAACACAAAATCTGATACAGTGAGCAAATTGCATAAGAAAAAGAACAAACTATTCATCACTTAAATATTTTACACCAATCTGCTATAAATGCAATGCAGTCACCAATATAATCTGGTTATTCAATATAAATCCCCGTAAAAGATTAGTGAATAAAATGTAGGGCACAACTTTTAAGCAAAGTGACTGGCATAGAAGCATATACACAGTGTGATATGTGAAACAAAACAGCATGACATTTTAGTATGAACATTTATTTACAGTATGAAATTGCATGCACAGCAATTTGTAAATTCTTAAACAATCCTAATAAACAACAATTATATCAACTAATTTAAGGTATCGCTTTCTTCTGATTACGCTTACAATGTACATATATAAGCAAAAAGCGTGTACGCTAAAATGAAGTAATCACTATTGTTCACTAAACCTACAACTTTAAGAACAAAATATGGTATATGTGACTATCATCAATGAAATGCATTTAATCTATGGTTACGCAAATAATAATTTTAATCAATATGCACCCATAAAACTGTTTTAAATTTCTCGACTTTGCTTGCATTGACTTTTCAAGGTGTTGACCACAGTTTTATTCATATTTGTGTTTTGTGGTGTAATTTTTTTTGTATTGTGCAATCTTTAAAATATCAGGTTGGTGAGGATTGGATGAAAATCTTTGACATAGAGTGTATACTGCTAAAAAGGCAAATTTGAGATAAATCAAGGGCCATAACTCTGCAGTTCCTGGGTTGATTTGGCGGATTATCAAACTTGGCTGAGATATTATGGCCACAAACATTTTCATGAAGTTTGGTGAAGATTGGATGAAAACTGTTGAACTTGGATAGCGGAAACAGCTAAAATGCCAATTTTAGATCATTCAAGGGCTATAACTCAACAATTCCTGGGGCGATTTGGCTGATTAACAGACTTGGCCGAGATTTTATTGCCACAATCATTTTCATGAAGTTTGGTGAGAATCTGATGCAAAGTGTTGGACTTGGAAAGCAGAAACAAAAGTAGTCTACCGGCCAAGAGACATAAGCAAACCAATACACCCCGCTATCTTCGATAGGGGCATAATACATTTTTTTATATCAAATGTATGCACAATTTAAAAATCTAATATAAAACTAAACAATCTAATAAATCTCCTATACATCCCTTTATCACACTTCCTTAATATATACACCTTATGCAGTTTTGTTAATATTTAGTTAAATTAGCACATATATTTATAAATGGACCCAATTTACCCCAGATACATATTTCAATTTATAACAATTACAAGTAACAGAGACAATAATATTTACATTTAAATCATTCAAAGTAGGAAAAAACTTATACATGATTGTAAACCTATACAAATAATATTTGAAAACAGATGTAAAATTCCCTACTATTGACTCTTATGAAACTGTGGCGTAACTCACAACAAAGTATATTTGAATTAAATTGATTAAATGTTTATTTCATTTTACAATTTCATATAATATTATTTCTATTTATAGTTTCAATTACAAGCGTATTTAATACATAATTTCATGAGTCCAACCGTTTGCCTAAATATATTTGACCATAAGTTTACCCATAACTTTGAATGGAAACTGAACTGCTGGTATGATTTTTGTCCACCTATTTAAATCAAATCCCCAGACAGTAATGTGATAACATCGGTCGATCAACGCATGATGTAGGTACAATTTGCGCATTAATTAAGGAAATGCAGCAATTAACATGACGTTTGGCACAGATAAGATGGTACTTTAATTGAAGTGCTAATTACTGCTCAGGATGACCGACGGATGCACTCAATAAATATGCCTTTTGGCTGATTCTGAATATAAAGTTTTTGAATAGCAATATCTTAACTTTGAATTTGATATTATGAAAATACAAATATCACATAGGTATTTTGAGTTTATTTATTTATTCTATAATTGTGTGACTAAGAAATGCACCTACATTGTTGACAGTTGGTAATTGACCTTCATGTGGTAAAAGGCAAATACCAAATACAAAATGTTGAACTCTAAAAATAGACCTAACTAATAACAAAAGTAGGAAAATATAGCCAAAAGTAGTGAAAAAATAGCTGTTTAATATTTAATGTTTACTAACAAATGGGCATAATTTGCAATTATATTCATATTTCAAATACAAAAATAAATCCATTTGTAATGAACTATTGAAAGGGTTATGTCGGCAATAACTGCTCTATAGAGGAATGTTTTTGTTATTATAAGCCTAAACTAACATGTGAAATATTTAAAATGGCACCGTATGTATTAAACCACTAGAAAACATTTATATAACTATACTACATGCAAAATATATTTTAAAATGGGGAAGAAGAAAATACATAATAAATTTATTTCATTATAAAAATGCTGTTGATTTCTTTTTAATAAAATCACTAAAAAGGTATAGGAACATTTAAAATGTTCATATGCAGACACAGAAACAACTGTTTACAATAACAATTATTTATATACTATTTACATAGGGTGTTTGTAGAAACATTATATCTACCTGCACGTTTTTTAAAACTTGAAATATTTTCAAATATACACACACTCCAAAAAGAGTAGATCTAACTTATAAAATAAATGTAACTTTGATTTTAAAACTGCCAGCGATAGCGCCATTTCATGAAGCCACTACCGTATAGTTTTACTGGGTTCTAAGTTGGAACTGTCAACAGATTTGTGTTTTTTTATCCATAACTGGGCCCGTATTCACATAGTTTATTAAGGAACACAAGTAAATTTCACATTGATTTTAGAGGTCAAAGTTTCTTAATATGACTCAAAGGCAAGATGTCTTAGCTCTGACTTCCAGAGATAAATTTTGCCCAACATAAAAGAAGACATTTAATTGTTAGAATACAGTTCATAAGCTACACTAATATATACATAAATGGTAACTTACATCAAATGGAACTCATTTAAAATAAATGTCTTTCTATGAGTATAATTATAAAAATAAACATCGAAATGCGGAGATAAAACCCCACTAGTAGTCCAGACATCTCAATACGACCCAAAGACCCGAAGTGAGACTGATGATGAAGATGCTGAGGGTCGTGGTGGTAGCAGCGCTGATGTCGCGGCTAAGATCGCTGGAGTCCGACAAGATGTTGTCGATGATGTGAACGATGCCATTGGTGGCCCCGATATCCCACATGATCACGCGGGCCGACATGGAGCCCCATAGCACACGCACCGCTGAAATGGACACAGGTATGTAATAACAACATAGAAAACATGAGATGGACACAGGTATGTAATTACAACATAGAAAACATGAGATGGACACAGGTATGTAATTACAACATAGAAAACATGACATGGACACAGGTATGTAATTACAACATAGAAAACATGAGATGGACACAGGTATGTAATTACAACATAGAAAACATGAAATGGACACAGGTATGTAATTACAACATGGAAAACAAGAAACGGACACAGGTATGTAATTACAACATAGAAAACATGAGATGGACACAGGTATGTAATTACAACATAGAAAACATGAAATGGACACAGGTATGTAATTACAACATAGAAAACATGACATGGACACAGGTATGTAATTACAACATAGAAAACACGAAATGGACACGGGTATGTAATTACACCATAGAAAACACGAAATGGACACGGGTATGTAATTACACCATAGAAAACATGAAATGGACACAGGTATGTAATTACAACATGGAAAACAAGAAACGGACACAGTTATGTAATTACAACATAGAATACACATGTAAACATTCTTTTTATGTAATTTCTGAATTCAGCAATGCTTTTATAATTCCCACATCATGAATTAGTTTGCTGCCCCCAACACCCCCGCAGCTGGAAGGGTTAAAGTGGTAGGACTCAGAAGGGGGTATAAATGCAGATGGTCACGGGAAAACTTGGCATTTTTAATAATAAGGAGTAGCCATTTGTGACATTTCTGTAATAGAACAACTGTTTGATGTTACTGGGCGAATAACAAGAAAGTTTGATTCTGATCAGAAAAACATGTTCTTGTTATCTTTTACTAAGCAGACCAAGATTACCAATGGATGGAAGAAGTAACAATCAATCAACGTATAATAAGAGCTTAACAATGAAAAGTCACAGCAAATTTCCACCACCATTGAAGACCAGTGAAAGCAATTACACTAATGGGTAAATAAACATAAACACAGATTTAATCCGCAATTTTATCCAGTGTAAGCACTTAGACATCACGTGTTTAACGGTTAACGTATTTTACACAAAAGAGCACGTGTAGGCACTTAGATATCACATGTTTAACGGTTAACCTATTTTACAGAAAAGAGCATGTGTAAGCACTTAGATATCACGTGTTTTATGGTTAACCTATTTTACACAAAAGAGCACATGTAAGCACTTAGATATCACATGTTTAATGGTTAACCTATTTTACACAAAAGAGCATGTGTAAGCACTTAGATATCACATGTGTTATGGTTAACCTATTTCACAAAAAAGAGCACACGTAAGCACTTAGATATCACGTGTTTAATGGTTAACCTATTTTACACAAATGAGCATGTGTAAGCACTTAGATATCACATGTTTTATGGTTAAGCTATTTCACACAAACGAGCATGTGTAAGCACTTAGATATCACATGTTTTATGATTAACCTATTTTACACAAACGAGCACATGTAAGCACTTAGATATCACGAGTTTTATGGTTAACCTATTTTACACAAACGAGCACATGTAAGCACTTAGATATCACGAGTTTTATGGTTAACCTATTTTACACAAACGAGCACGTGTAAGCACTTAGATATCACGAGTTTTATGGTTAACCTATTTTACACAAACGAGCACGTGTAAGCACTTAGATATCACATGTTTTATGGTTAACCTATTTTACACAAAAGAGCATGTGTAAGCACTTAGATATCACGAGTTTTATGGTTAACCTATTTTACACAAACGAGCACGTGTAAGCACTTAGATATCACATGTTGTGTTTGTGATGTACGATGATGACATTGTATCCTTTAACAATTGACGATGATGACATTGTATCCTTTAACAATTGACGATGATGACATTGTATCCTTTAACAATTGCTAGGGAGGAGTTGAAACGTGTAAACGTCTATTATGACATTTATTTGGCAAATAAACTTAAAAACATAAACAAAATCATTCTTACTGTTTTCCGTTTCCTTTTTGACCATGATCTCCTCTCCAGTATCACTCGTGTAACGCTGCGAGTTGCCAAACGTCGGCATACGCTCAAGGGAGATAATCTGATTGGGAATGATCAGTCGACGCAGAACCTGATTTTATATGAAGACAGGATGATAAGAATTGGTTTCAGCATAAATATGATCGCACAAAATGTAGTCAAAGTTATTTTTATTTTGAATTTCAAACTATTTACATGTTAGCTGCTTGAGTTCATTTTGCAGTTCTGATAGTTCATTCTGCATAGAAATCCTTACGTTATATGTTCAGTGTTAACATAACAATTCTTTCACACGATTTGATACATGTACTAAGTTAGTAATATAACTGATACCAATAACTTGCGCGAACAACTACTGAAGTCATATTTTTACAATGAAGAATGGCACCAAAAAATCACATTAAAACAAACTGTTATCAAAGAATATTCAATTAAAGAACAAAGCAAAAGTATTTCTTCTTAGCATGGACGCTGTATCTTAACATCTCAATACTACTTCACTGAACACTTACATAGCGATATCTTGGTGTGTCCCTGCGGATGGTTTGTCCAAATCCTGTTAAACCATAGTTGTATGTAGCCGTGCCGTTAGGAACAAAGAAGGTGAACTGGCAGACACTGTACTGACTACCACATGTGCCTGGAACATACAAGAACCAGCAATGTATTGGATCCCACAGGTGCAGGAAATATACACACTATTAATCTATGAAAGCAGACTGGGACCAAATTCAACAACCCATTCTTAGACATAAAAGGTAAGAATAAAGAATATTCTTAAAACTTTTATGTTCTAAGTTGGTGGTTAATTTAAATCATACTTTTACATACCAACTCTAATGCACCTATCAATATTTTCCCCCAGGGGGGCAGCGGCTGGCTGACAGAGGGGGATCTGACTTATTTTCTTATTTTAGCCCCATCCTGGAATATTACCGGGATTTAAAATCCGACAAAGTCTATTTCCCGGGACCCAAAATTATTCGGCGTGTCAAATTCCCTGTTGGGATTCGCTTTCAGTCTAAAGTACCGTATATGCCCGCCGCACCCCCCCCCCCACGGGTGAAAATAGTGATTAGTGCATAATTAAAGCATTCTTGATTTAGAATTAGTTACTAATAATATAAGGGACATTGGTACCCAGCATATTTGCAAAGCACACATACTTTTTTATTGAGTCTAAATCTATTCTTTATTCTTCAATACAAGAATGGGTTGGTGAATATGGGCCTTAACCTAATGAAACGAATAAAATAATAAAAGATATGTGGCGCGTCATGAGAAAACCGGTCTTAATGCATGTGCGTAAAGTGTCATCCTGGATTAGCCTGTGCAGTCTGCACTTTCCGCTTCTATGGTATTTTCTGTTTCTAGGAAGTCTCTTCTAAACATAAATCCACTTTAGGCGAAAAGTACCGTCCTGGACTAGCCAGTGCGGACTGCACAGGCTAATCCGGGACGACACTATACGCACATGCATTAAGTCCGGTTTACCCATGACGCGCCTCATATATTCTATAGCTCGGACAAATAAACCTGACACTCATGAACTCTTTTAGCATACTTTCACTCTTGATTTATTCTTCCTGTGTATTTATAGATTTCAGTTTTGTTTGCGCACATGTATTGATATCATAACTTGATTTTTGGTGGAGTAATCTTACATTGATTTAACACGAGTTCAGTAAAGAACTAATATATTCATAAGATTTTTTTTTTTTCTAATACATTCATGCATAAAATTCAGTGCGAGGTTCATCTGTCCGAGCAATACTTGGTAGAAATCACATGATGGCAAAACAGTGTACAAGACTTTTGTATGTTTAAAACTGGCACTACTTGTATAAAGTGAAGAACATAAATTTACATTCTTACACTTAAAATGATTTGTTTTATACAACTTTGATTACTATATACTGAAAAGCTGCATTAAAATTACATTTAAATGCACAGAGACTGGTTCAAAAACATTTCATAAAACAATCAGTGAAAAACAAAACTATGCTGCATACAATTATCACACAGGGCATTAAAGGCAGAATAATGTTACATGTGTAACATACATGTTTAAGTTGATTATAAAAGCTTCAGTCTATTAGTATTTCTAGAGTTAATATTAAATAATAGTTCATACATTGAACATAATAAAACAACAATGCAGAACATTAGTCGCATGTAAATAATTACTTCAGTGCAATGTTTGGAAACAACAGAAAGCTCTTCTTGAAACTCAGGTGAAACAAAATGTGCAATGAACTAGAACTCTGTTGAGTGGGATGTGTCGCCTGACGGGGCAGAACATATTTTGAACTCTGTTGAGTCGGATGTGTCGCCTGATGGGGCAGAACTCATTTAGAACTCTGTTGAGTGGGATGTGTCGCCTGACTGACGGGGCAGAACTCATTTTGAACTCTGTTGAGTCGGATGTGTCGCCTGACGGGGCATAACTCATTTTGAACTCTGTTGAGTCGGATGTGTCGCCTGACGGGGCATAACTCATTTTGAACTCTGTTGAGGCGGATGTGTCGCCTGACGGGGCATAACTCATTTTGAACTCTGTTGAGTCGGATGTGTCGCCTGACGGGGCATAACTCATTTTGAACTCTGTTGAGGCGGATGTGTCGCCTGACGGGGCATAACTCATTTTGAACTCTGTTGAGTCGGATGTGTCGCCTGACGGGGCAGAACTCATTTACAATGAGTCGGATGTGTCGCCTGATGGGGCAGAACTCATTTAGAACTCTGTTGAGTCGGATGTGTCGCCTGACGGGGCAGAACTCATTTAGAACTCTGTTGAGTCGGATGTGTCGCCTGACGGGGCATAATTCATTTAGAACTCTGTTGAGTGGGATGTGTCGCCTGACGGGGCATAACTCATTTAGAACTCTGTTGAGTCGGATGTGTCGCCTGACGGGGCAGAACTCATTTACAATGAGTCGGATGTGTCGCCTGACGGGGCATAACTCATTTGCAATAACAGCCATTATGCCTAAAACTGAACGTAACCTCCCTTTTATGCCTACTTACATTTCCCAAAAGTTTCTTAGTAGTGATTGCACACAAACATATCAAGTTATTGTCTGCACAAACTAATGGGGACGCCGCCACCGCCGATAAAGTAACCACTTTGCCTTTCAGGCGACGCAAGAAAAATAAAATACAGTAAATAAATATATGAATATGAGGGATGTTAAAACATAACGTAGACTTTTTATAGTGTTTACAACTATATAAACTTAATTAAATCGGGATTGAAATGGAACATGTTTAATAAGTAATGTGTGAAATTAATTTGTTACGTGCCTAATCTATTTGATAATATAACCTTGGTAACCATTAAGAGGAGCACGCCATTTATTTGCATTACAACTAGCAAATAGATCGTAAATTCTGTACAAAACCTTGGTAACCATTAAGAGGAGCACGCCATTTATTTGCATTACAACTAGCAAATAGATCGTAAATTCTGTACAAAACCTTGGTAACCATTAAGCAGAGCACGCCATTTATTTGCATTACAACTAGCAAATAGATCGTAAATTCTGTACAAAATAGGTATACTTACTTAATTTTTTTTTAGTATAATGTAAGACAAACATACATTGACATCATGCCAAAAGTTGGCTTCAATTTAAGATTGCCTATTAATAAAACCAATATTGATATGACCGTGATAGAGAAAAAATGTAATTGTGAGATCAACTCTAAATTCGGGTGGTAATGAAACAGAGTAAAGATATTTGTAAATCATCTATGCAGACATTTGATTTTATCAACAAGCCGCATAGAATACAGTTTTTGAGTAGGGCACGTATTTTCACACAGTGCAATAGAATTTTCAGATGGCATTGTAAGCATTTAGACATGATTGACAAAGGAAAAAAAGACACGCCGATGATGACTTCAATCATCACGGACAGTCAATGGTCCAGTAGCTATGCGAAATGTCTCGCTTGGTTTATTTCTCCATAATTAATGCATGCTGGTAAGTAAGAAATAAATAGAAAATATCAATGACAAATAACATCATTATTTTAATTTTCATTGTACATGCAGATTTAAAATAAGACGTAAATATTATTTTATATTAAATATTTCTAACAGGTATTTCCTTCCTTGATTCAGTAAAATAATGTATGCATATGTTAACATTATACACGTTTATATGGTAAATGTGTGCTGTAATCAGACATACTCAAAATGCAGAATGTTTTAAAATATATTTTATATATTGGTATTCAAAACGCCATAAAGCGCTGTGTACAAGTGTATGCCAGACTGGTTATCATATTGCCTCAAGACCATGATGAGAAAGGCCTCTACGGAGATCCCAACACAAGAATCATTGATAAGATAGTGTCATTGAAATATAGGAAAATATTAAATAATACTGAAATAATAATATTGAAACAAAAACATTTCCTTCGTGCCAGATCTTCTCTGAAGTCAATGCCGTTAATGAAGGCATTGAATTCGATTTGACGTGCTCCGGGTTGCCTATAGTGACTCATCTTAAATGCCTGCCATTTTTAAAAGAGAAGAGTAAAGTCGCTGAAATTTTGCTCATTGATGCAATATATATTCCAGTTTATTTTAACATAATTCTTTTATATGAAATAATTATATGTCTAAAAATATGAAAAAAATCTACAGCATTTTTTATCATCCCTCGTATATGAACATTTAAACGTGCAATCCAGATGTTTTTCTATGCCCATGAATTCCAGAAAGAAAGAGTGCAATGTTTGTTAAGCAACAAAGTAAGTTGTTGTGCTTTAACATGACAGCTTGACACACAAAATACTAATGTTATACTAACATTTTTAATGAATAGATTAACTTTTTTTTTTCATTGTATTCAATGCAAACTGTTAACATGTCGCTTCATTTTTTAATAACATCAGGCTGAATGATAAACTAAAACTGTTACAATAATTATGGATAAAACTGTTACAATAATTATGGAAAAACAACACAAGTTACTCCTCTACTTTGTAAAACTGTAGCATACCACAATAAACATTTTAAGAGATACATGGGCAACCAAAATTATAGACAACATTTACCAGAAAACAGTATGCAAGATTAAAGCAAAAGACTATTAATATTGTATGAAGCCAGTTTGTTGTGACAGAAAGAATTCTAAAACAAAACCATACATCGCCTAGGATTACAATGGCTCATCTAACATGTGTTAAAGAAGCAGATAGGCCCTCGTAATTCTGAGTTGGCAACATGTTAAGCCAGAATGTTGAGAAAAAGATTATAGTGGAATATAAAAACAAAACTGTACCGATATATGTATGTATGCACAGAATGTATAAATCAGTGCATATCTGTTGTTAGTTTTACACCAATGTGAACATACACCAATATGTAAATGAAACCAATAGTCAACTCCTAGTAGCCCAAACACTCCATTTCTGACAAGCAGTATCTCTTGAATTGTGGATGATAGATAATGATGAAATGGCCGGCAGTGTTGTTGTTTGTTTTTTTACCATTGGGGCAAAGGTGGTGGGGCCATTCAGATGGGAATTTTACATTTTATATTCTACTTCGTTATAGAACATTATGAATTGTTTTGCTACAAACAATAACTTAAATTATGCACAAACTTAGTTTAATGAAAATTGCAGGGATTGTTAACGAAAAATCTTAGTAAATTTTTGTCCAATTTTGATCGATTTTTTTTTCAAAATAAAGATTACATTCAGAGGGGAATTTAAAGTTTTCAAGTAGGAGAATGGGGCCTAATCTCGGCCCCAAATTGGCCTTAAAAAACACCAATGGTAATACATTTGAATAGCAACTCTTGAATGATTGTTCATTGAGTACTTTTGCCAGTCAGCAGATCTTGTATTCCATTTATCTACCTTTTGTTACAGGGCATTTTTTCTATAACAATTCAAAATTTGTATCTCAGTGTATCAAAACATCAAAGTAGAACTTAAAAAGCAATGAAAAAATAGCAATGAATGTTTCCGAGTAATAATGAATTTCCGTGTAAATATTAGGCCTAATATTAAACAAAACAAGATACTAACGGTATGCATCAGTATTCTGGTTGCTGGGATACTGATTGCTGGGATACTGATTGCTGGGATACTGGTTGCTGGGATACTGGTTGCTTGGATACTGGTTGCTTGGATATTGGTTTCCAAACTGATTCTCACCGTAAGTACCCTGGTTACTGCTGGGGTACTGGTTGCTAGGGTACTGGTTGCTTGGGTACTGGTTGCTAGGGTACTGGTTGCTAGGGTACTGGTTGCTAGGATTCTGGTTGTTTGGATACTGGTTGTTTGGATACTGATTGTTCGGGTACTGTCCACCAGATGGGTTATTGGTCTGAAATGTAAATAGCATATTGATATAAAGGAATACAAATGTCCAACAATAAAATTAACTCTGTTTGTCACTGACTACCTACCGGACAAAAAAGTCCCAACTCAAACCTTTTTTCTTTGTTAAATCAAACCAGTTGCTTGATTTTTAAATTTCAAATATTCTACTTTTTCTATCGGTTAAATAAAAGCTTGCTCTTCTTTCAATTGGGCCATTTTCCATTGGGATAATATCTGTTGCTTATAAAAGGCCATATCAAAATGCAATTCTAATCATGTGTTATCAAACTTGAAAACAATGAGCTGTTTGTCAGCATTCATTGTCTAATTAAAGAAGATTGCTAGCAAGCTGTCATTATATCAACAGAGGCTTGATTATATGATCTAAAGCAATTTCTGTGTTATACTCTACAGCGTCTTTCCTCACTACTTTGAGAACTGTACCAGTACGAGGCAAATTGAGAAACTTAGCATCGTTTCCAACCAAAATGGTAATTTTATCACTATCAGTAAAAACTGCCAAAAACAATTTAGAAACAATAAGGTACAATAAATAAACTCTAAAACTACTTTTTCATAGATTCCTTCACTCGTACTCGTGTTTCCAGGGGGTAAAATGAAAGTTTAATATAGTTACATTTATATAGTGAATCTTTTGGGGATCCTTTTGGATAAGTTTCCCAGATATTTTGGATTTTTTTTTTATCATGAAATTGGGAATTTTTTTTAGGTAAATTGGATTGGGAATGATAACTTTTTAGGGTACCAAGTTTATATCGAGGAAAAACGCTGCGCCATATTTTGATGTTAAATGGAATTGCCTACCTACTGGTACCTACCCGTTACCAGCAATCTTGGGTAGGCAATGGCAAACAAACAATTTGTAAAGTTGGCATTAGTCATCTACATTTTAGTATAATTTGACCTATTGAACTATGTTGGTGGTCTTTATTTATGTAAACTTGTCTCAGTACGTAAATAATACCCCAACGCAATATTCATTTAAAAACTATGACTGACTTAAAATTCTCTATTGAAAATGCAACAGTTGCTTAATAGTGACTATCAATGATGGCAAGTAATTAAGGCGTGTCGTGGGAAACCCAGGCTTAATGCATGTGCTTAAACTGTTGTCCCGAATTAGCCTGTGCAGTCCCAAAATCTGATCCGGAATGACACTTGGCTTTTCTGGTATTTTCTGTTTCAAGGAAATATCTTCTAAACATAAATTCACTGTAGGCGGACAAAGCTGTCCTGGATTAGCCTGTGCGGACTGCACAGGCTAATCCAGGACAACACTTTACGAATATGCATTAAGCCCAATTTTCCCAAGACACGCCTCAATTGTTCTTGCATTAACGTCAACATTTGTTTTTCGTTGAGCTCAATCACAACATTTATTGATCTTTCGTATTTCATAACATCAAATGCACACAAACTAAGCAAAGGGCTGTAAAACTGTCAATATTAAAGAAAGTTACACCCTTAGTACATAGTGTAATAATTAGTCATATCCAATACTTCAAACATTTTCAACCTAGGCTCCATACAATGACAGTTCTGAACACAAATACAACTGTGTAAACGATAATGATTAACAATTTACCCCACAAACTATAATGCTTGTAATGGGAAAGTCAGTTTTAATGAAGGAAGTTTAAAAGATTATAAACTGTTCTAACATGAAACGCACACAGCTGTCTGTAAACAAAGAACTAACAATCCAAAAACAAAATTCCGAAACTGTAAAATATAGTGTGCATTTTAAAATGCAGTATATGTTATCAGGTCAAGGTGGAATCAAAATAATGATTGCATTATCATCGTTTATCAGCTACTAAACAACGACCTGTCATTCTGATGCATGTATATTAAACCACTCGGGCTAACACCCTCGGGGGTTCAATCCCTACCCATCAGAATTACAATTCATCGTTTATTAGCCGATAAAACAATTCTAAATCAAAAATAATTTCCTTAGAGCTGTTCCAGGAAAAAAGGTGATGAGGGAGTGGAACGCCGATGTATTAAAATGTTGGTGGGTGGGGGGTGATAGAGTGGATAAAATGGATTATCAATGACATGAAAAAAATAAAGATGTGTTGGTAGTACCCCCATTTTTGACTTGCATTCCCCCCCCCCCCCCAATCACCTTTTTCCCTGGAAAAGCCCTTATTGACAACAGTGAAACATACCGTTGTGAAGAACACGTTTTGTCCATATGTATAATCAACGAAGGTCTTGGCTGGGAGGGGCCTGTTGTTTACGTTGAAACTCTGGTCACGGAGGTAGTTCTGTAGACCCGTAGCTTTGATATCATTCCATGTGTACCTAGAATCAGACCAGTCTTTATTATTATTATTATTATTAGGTACAAGGGACTATGATCACAATGGTGACTGTATTTTTAAAGAATGAAAATGATTTAGACAAACTTAGTTCAGTGTAATCCAAGGAACATTCATTTTCTGAAAGATATTTTTAAAAGTGGTCCATTCATTTCAGACAAGATTAGTTTAGTGTCCAATACAGCAATATAAACAAAACAGTCTCTTAGTGGTTGGGATATATTGTATACTGCCAAAGGATCTACAATTACACTGATATATTTGAAAGATATTGGTCACATTAAAAGCTGGTAAACTTACTGGAGATACTCGTCATATTCTTGGTGGTTGGGAGGATCTGATAAACACTTACACTGATACAATTGAAAGATATTTGTCACATTAAAAGCTGGTAAACTTACTGGAGATACTCATCATATTTTATGGTGGTTGGGAGGATCTGATATACATTACATTGATACAATTGAAAGATATATGTCACATTAAATGCTGGTAAACTTACAGGAGATACTCATCATATCCAATGGTCGTTGGGAGGATCTGATATACACTTACACTGATACAATTGAAAGATATTTGTCACATTAAATGCTGGTAAACTTACAGGAGATACTCATCATATCCAATGGTCATTGGGAGGATCTGATATACACTTACACTGATACAATTGAAAGATATTTGTCACGTTAAAAGCTGGTAAACTTACAGGAGATACTCATCATATTCTATGGTGGTAGGAATGCATGGCACATTGCCACATAATCTGATATACTCTTACATTGATATATTTGATATTTGTCATACTAAATGCTGGCAAATTTACAGGAGATACTCGTCATATTCTATGGTGGTAGGGATGTCCATCCAAGGTACCCCAGGCACAGAGTCTATCAGCTGAATACGGCCATTATTTGTGCAGTCGATGTCGGGGCGCACAATTCTTCCACGTACATTTCCATTATTCACCCAGGTGTCTGAATAAGAAACGAGAGATGAGATTAAATGACAGGGGCGATTGGGTTGATCTTAAACTTGAGCCAGATAATTATGCCCACATATTTTCACCTAGTTGGGTTAAAATTGGATAAAAACTTTAAGAGCGGAAATGACAACAAGAGCTGTCAGAGGACAGCGCACTCGACTTTTCTTGTGCTTGTCAGAGTGACCTGGCATTTTTTTTCTAAAACAAGAAACATGGAAATTCCACGAACACCAAATTTTCTAACGAAATGCATTAAAATCAGCAGAAACTAATTTTTTAAGTGTAAAAAGGCCTATAATTTTGACAAACTTCAAACTAGAGTTATCATAATTTGCCTATGAGTTCATTTTAATATAGGGAATAAGTGTTCCAAGTTTGACAAATTTAAAACTAGAGTTACCAAACTTGGCCCATGGGTTCGTTCTAACGTGGGGAATGAATGCTGTAAATTAAAATGAAATCCCTCAAGCCATTCCTGAGAAACTAGCTTACCGAAAAACTTACCTAGCTCAGACGCTGACGCCGGGGCGAGTAGAATAGCTTGCCTTTTCTCCAAAAAGTCGAGCTTAAAATGCCAATTTGAGATTATTCAAGCGTCATAACTCCACAATTCCTGAAGCAATTTGGCGGATTATCAAACTTGGCCAAGATTTTAAGGCCACAAACATTTTCATGAAGTTTGGTGAAGATCAGATGAAGACTTTTGGAGTTAAGAGAGCGGAAATGGCGAAAAATGCCAATTTTAGATAATTCAAGCGCCACAATTCTGTTGGACGGAAACAAACGTGGTCTACAGACCAACCAACATTAGCAAACCAATAAACCACTCCATAGTGATGGGGAGTCAAAATTTAACTCCACTGGAGAAACATCCTCAAAGGATGGCATACTGATCACTCGCCTCTTCAGGGAAAAAATACTAAACTGTATTATGCTTTAAAAAACAAAAGCAGCATAAAATAATAAAATAATAGAAAATTATTGATTGATTTATACATAAATGTCAAAGGAAAGCTTTCATGTTTCTGAACATATGAGACTTGGACATGTAGAGACTCAACATTTTTGTCTTTATGCACCAACAAAAAACAAGATTCTGTGTTTGATAAACACACATGCCCCCGGATGGTGCTGGATAGCCCATTTCTTAGTCCAAATTAGGTCAAGGTCAGAGTGAGGTTGGGTGATATGGGTGGATTGGGAACGGTTGTAAGTAACAACTGTGTAAATATCCAAGTGTTGTTTCAAGCGATGTTGGCGCTAGACCAAAACGGTAGAATCTAGTTAACCAAGAAACAGCCCATTTGAATTATTCTAAAAGCAAATTAGGTCAAGATCAAGGTCAAAGTGAAGTTGGGTGATATGGGTGGATAGGGCATGGTCATAAGCAACAACTGTGTAAGTATCAAAGTGTTGTAGTAGGCGGTGTTGGTGCTAGAAGAAAAAGTTAAATCTACTTAACCTTGTCACGGATGGAATGACGGACAGGACAATCACTATATGCCTCCCGAATCAAGATGCTGGGGACATAAAAATACTTTGCTACCTACCATTTCTGTCATTGTACACGACAGACTGGTAGTCGTTGAATCGGGTGGTGCGCCTCTGTCGAATGTCGTAGTTGTTGTTGAACCGTGACACCTCAAGCTCCACATCTTTCAAGATGCACAGACGCAAAACCTACAAACAGGCCAAGTACACAATAATTTAAGTATAAAGAAACGGCTGCTAAGCTGAACACCTTCAAACAGAACAAGTACAAAATAACTTTAGCATAAAGAAACAGCTGATCAGCTGCAACACCCACAAATAGGCAAAGTACAAAATAACAAGCGCGTTTATTGGTCAGTATTTAAAGTTGAGACTAAGTTTGATATTGAGAATTTTTGTAGACGCAGGATCAGGACAGGTGTTACTAGAAACTTACCAGCAGGAACAGAACAGGCAAGTGTTACTAGTAACTTACCATCAGAAACAGAACAGGCAAGTGTTACTGGTAACTTACCAGCAGGAACAGGACACCAGCAGGAACAGGATAGGTAAATGTTACTAGTAGCTTACCAGCAGGAACAGGACAGTTAAGTGTTACTGGTAGCTTTCCAGCAGAAACAGGACAGGTAAGTGTTACTAGTAGCTTACCAGCAGGAACAGGACAGGTAAGTGTTACTAGTAACTTACCAGCAGGAACAGGACAGGTAAGTGTTACTAGTAGCTTACCAGCAGGAACAGGACAGATAAGTGTTACTAGTAACTTCGCAGCAGGAACAGGAGTGGTAAGTGTAACAAGTAGCTTACCAGCAGGAACAGGACACCAGCAGGAACAGGACAGGTAAGTGTTACCAGTAGCTTACCAGCAGGAACAGGACAGGCAAGTGTTACTGGTGACTTACCACAAGAACAGGACACCAGCAGGAACAGGACAGGTAAGTGTTATTAGTAGCTTAGCAGCAGGAACAGGACAGGTAAGTGTTACTGGTAACTTACCAGCAGGAACAGGACACCAGCAGGAACAGGACAGGTAAGTATTACTAGTAACTTACCAGCAGGAACAGGACAGGCAAGTGTTACTGGTAACTTACCAGCAGGAACAGGACACCAGCAGGAACAGGCCAGGTAAGTGTTACTAGTAGCTTACCAGCAGGAACAGGACAGGCAAGTGTTACTGGTAACTTACCAGCAGGAACAAGACACCAACAGGAACAGGACAGGTAAGTGTTACTAGTAACTTACCAGCAGGAACAGGACAGGCAAGTGTTACTGGTAACTTACCAGCAGGAACAGAACAGGTAAGTGTTAATGGTAACTTACCAGCAGGAACAGGACATGTAAGTGTTACTGGTAACTTACCAGCAGGAACAGGACAGGTAAGTGTTACTTGTAACATACCAGAAGGAACAGGACAGGTAAGTGTTACTGGTAACTTACCAGCAGGAACAGGACAGGCAAGTGTTACTGATAACTTACCAGTGGGAACAAGACAGCCAAGTGTTACTGGTAACTTACCAGCAGGAACAGGACAGATAAGTATTACTGGTAACTTACCAGCAGGTACAGGACAGGTAAGTGTTACTGGTAGCTTACCAGCAGAAACAGGACAGGCAAGTGTTACTGGTAACTTACCAGCAGGAACAGGACAGGCAAGTGTTACTGGTAACTTACCAGCAGGAACAGGACAGATAAGTGTTACTGGTAGCGTACCAGCAGAAACAGGACAGGCAAGTGTTACTAATAACTTACCAGCAGGAACAGAACAGGCAAGTGTTACTAGTAGCTTAACAGCAGGAACAGGACAGGTAAGTGTTACTGGTAACTTACCAGCAGGAACAGGACACCAGCAGGAACAGGACAGGTAAGTGTTACTAGTAACTTACCTGCAGGAACAGGACAGGTAAGTGTTACTAGTAGCTTACCAGCAGGAACAGGACAGGTAAGTGTTACTAGTAGCTTACCAGCAGGAACAGGACAGGCAAGTGTTACTAGTAACTTACCAGCAGGAACAGGACAGGCAAGCGTTACTAGTAACTTACCAGCAGGAACAGGACAGGTAAGTGTTTCTAGTAATGTACCAGCAGGAACAGGACACCAGCAGGAACAGGACAGGTAAGTGTTTCTAGTAACTTACCAGCAGGAACAGGACAGGTAAGTGTTACTGGTAACTTACCAGCAGGAAAAGGACAGGTAAGGGTTACTAGTAACTTACCAGCAGAAATATTACTCATGTAATCCACCATGGTCTGGCTGAGATTTACACTGATTAATTTCTGGACTGACAACAATGATATTATCAACCCAGAACCACATTCATACAAATGACACTTACGTAGTCCATCATGGTGCGGTTGAGGTTGATGTCAATTCCCCTGTAGGTCATCAGTCTATCGAAGGCTGTATCGGTGGGGATGAACATGTTCACGCCATTTTGACTCACAAATGTGGCAATATCTGGGGTGGCTTGGTCAACTAGGGCCTTGAATTTACTGAAAAAAACAAAACAATTTCTGTACATCAATTTTAAGACATTTTTGTAGAGGAACACTAATGGAATCATTTGAAAAATCTAGCCACAGGTTTAGATGGTTTAGAAGAAAAGGTTTACAGTAAACATTTTCCTAGTTTTTGCTTTAGCCGCCAACTTACACAGCGGACTGGAACCATCTATACAGGTTTGGTAGAGGACTATCCTGGTTACTGTAAAACCATTATTATTCGTCAGACACTAATTTTTGTGGATTTTCGTGGGTCAGCTCAACCACGAATTCAAATGTACGACAGTCTTATATCCGAATTATTAGTATCTGCACAACTGTGACGTCAGACTAAAGGGGTGCAGCTATTTTTGACCCATGTTTGGTTGATTGTGCTACCTCCCTTGATAATTATTTCCTGTGAATACTGACATGATGTTAAATTATACTTAACTATGTTTGAAAAAATACATAATTGTATGATGTTTCCTTCTTGAAAGAACAGATAATACTGACGGACTTGAAAGGTACAGATTGCTCAATTGTAACGCATGTATCGATATTCGCAGTTTGTCACTTGTTAATTGTCATGCTCTTAACTGGCTTCGTGTCAAACTGCCATTAATAGGACCTACTGTTTTTATTACAATTATACAAGACACTATGGGTACCACTATTAATTGGACTGTTTATTGCTATACTGGTATATTGCACCTATGTTTAATACTGCTAATTGGTATGGTGTTGTTACATTAAGGACCACGTTATCGCGCGATTGAGACGATAAGATAAGGACAATGCGGGTAATTGACACGTTGTTGTTTTAGCGGATGTCAACTGAGCGCAAGGGTTAACAAAATAAACAAAAAGCACATACATATTTTTTTTTTAGTTTTTTTGCAAAAAATCGAAATCCACGATTTTAAGATCCAACGAATATGCCAGATTTTAAGAATCCACGAAATTTCATGTCAACGAAATTAAATGAATCCACAGTATTTTGCAGTTTGCTATACCGGTAACAATTGCTTAAACATACTGCATACAAGATTTAATAAAAAATATGTATAACACTATCAAAAACCTTTAAAAATATTGCTTATGGCATGGCTAGTGCACTCCATTATGTGTCACATTGTTGCAGCAGTCCTTTTGATAATTTCAACGTTAGACCAGTCATAATACACAAATCTGAAATTAATGTGTACAGGTCTACAGAAAGAAACCACTATTACCAAGCCAGACCATCCGTGCACATGCCGTTGATTTGTTCGCGGACGGAGTAGTAGACATATCCCAGCATCCGGTCAATCATATGTATGACACCATTCTGTACCGTGATGTTACCCTGCACGATCTGGGCTGTGACCCCACCACTACGGACTAGCACTGAAATATGGCAATAATTGTTTGTATTATCAATAATGTGTATGACACTTTTCTATACCGTAATGTTAGCCTGCACTATCTGGGCTGTGACCGCACCACTACGGACTAGCACTGAAATATGGCAATGATTGTTTGTATTAATCAATCATGTGTATGACACTGTTCTGTACTGTGAAGTAACCCTGCATGAAGGGCTGGATCCAGATTTCATTGAGGCCATACATTCACAGAAGGCATCATTTCGGCAAATGCTTCATGGTCAACTGATGAAAAATGTGACCTGTGTGAACAGGGGGTCTCCAGTGATCATATGTGTCAGCACTAAAAACAGTAGTATGCCCCAATATCATATTTGGTGAAGATTGGATGAACACTGTTGGACAACAAGAGTGTATACTATTAAAATGGTCAATTTTAAATAAATCATGGGCCATAACTCTGCAACTCCTGGGGTGATTAGGCTGATTATCATATTTTCATGAAGTTTGTTGAGGATCACATAAAACTGTTGGACTTGAATATAGCGGAAATGAGAGTGGCCTGCCGATCGACCGCCGGACAGACTAACCGACATTAGCAAACCAATATACCCCGCCATCTTTGATGGGTGGCATAATAAGGAGTCTCACTTTTCTCATTGGACCTCATGAAGATGGCCCTGGTCTGCAGGTCTGCGGTCTGGTAGCTCTCCTGATGCTCCAGGTACGACGTGAACACTGCATTGTCCGGCAGGTAGTGCATCTTGATGTACTGAGGGTAAGAGAAATACTCAAAATATATTTTGTCACAAGTTGATGTAATGGAGCAACGATAAGCACTGTGCAATTTGCAAAGGTTTAATGATAGTTTAGAGACTTTAATACACTCAAATGACTCAATATTCCTGATTTACCAGGTAATTTATGAGAGAATACTCATGAATTATATTAAATTAAACTTAAATGTTGATAACACTTTTTTAAATTTTAATCAAAGAAATTCAGCAACTGGAAGAATAAAAGTAATAAATCTGTTTATTTTGTTAAACTCAATATAAGTAATTATGGAAAATCTAGATGATGAATACAAATATAGATATTCGATATCGATGAAACAAAATAATGCACTATGAATGTCAGCTAAAGTGTCTCAATATAAAAGCAGTGTTAACATGCTTGGCAGTATAAGCTGGTCAGTATAGGTTGCACACAACCACCAAGGCTACACTACACTATTAATACATGTACAGTAAATTACACCATACAGGCTGGGAAAGCAAAGGCTGATTAATGATGTAAATATTTGCTTACCAAACAGATGAAGTGGGGTTTATGATGCATAAGGCCAAAAAAAAAATAAAGTTCGGTTTCTGGTCTCCTGCCCAAAAAAATAAGGGTCGGTAGGTAGGGATTTTTTTTACTTTTATTATATATTTTTATGATGGGAGAATGGTTTGTGTTGTACACGGTAACAGTCTTTCAGTCTGCATTATTTTAAGACCAAAAATATGTCGGGTGGGCAGCAAAAGTAAAGGGTCAGTCCGGAGACCAGAAATAGGACTTTTTTTAGGGGGGGCCTAAGACTATGTCAACTTGAATTTACTCTTATTTCATTATAAGCTAGTTATGCCTTTAGGAAGGATTTTATCCTGGTCAATACTTTTTAGTCAAAAATACACATTAATTTGTAATAGGAGCTAATGAGGACCCAAAGTGCACACTGTTTAGGTGTCAATGCTAACACGAGATTTTTCCATAAAATATTTGTATATACATCAGAATTATAGCTAGATAACTTAAGTATCTCATCGGGTCCCACTACAAACACTCAAATGTAGTGTGTATCTCATCGGGTCCCACTACAAACACTCAAATGTAGTGTGTGTCTCATCGGGTCCCACTACAAACACTCAAATGTAGTGCATGTCTCATCGGGTCCCACTACAAACACTCAAATGTAGTGTGTATCTCATCGGGTCCCACTACAAACACTCAAATGTAGTGTGTATCTCATCGGGTCCCACTACAAACACTCAAATGTAGTGTGTGTCTCATCGGGTCCCACTACAAACACTCAAATGTAGTGTGTGTCTCATCGGGTCCCACTACAAACACTCAAATGTAGTGTGTGTCTCATCGGGTCCCACTACAAACACTCAAATGTAGTGGGTGTCTCATCGGGTCCCACTACAAACACTCAAATGTAGTGGGTGTCTCATCGGGTCCCATTACAAACACTCAAATGTAGTGTGTGTCTCATCGGGTCCCACTACAAACACTCAAATGTAGTGTGTGTCTCATCGGGTCCCACTACAAACACTCAAATGTAGAGTGTGTCTCATCGGGTCCCACTACAAACACTCAAATGTAGTGTGTGTCTCATCGGGTCCCACTACAAACACTCAAATGTAGTGTGTGTCTCATCGGGTCCCACTACAAACACTCAAATGTAGTGTGTGTCTCATCGGGTCCCACTACAAACACTCAAATGTAGTGTGTGTCTCATCGGGTCCCACTACAAACACTCAAATGTAGTGTGTGTCTCATCGGGTCCCACTACAAACACTCAAATGTAGTGCGTGTCTCATCGGGTCCCACTACAAACACTCAAATGTAGTGCGTGTCTCATCGGGTCCCACTACAAACACTCAAATGTAGTGCGTGTCTCATCGGGTCCCACTACAAACACTCAAATGTAGTGCGTGTCTCATCGGGTCCCACTACAAACACTCAAATGTAGTGCGTGTCTCATCGGGTCCCACTACAAACACTCAAATGTAGTGCGTGTCTCATCGGGTCCCACTACAAACACTCAAATGTAGTGCGTGTCTCATCGGGTCCCACTACAAGCACTCAAATGTAGTGCGTGTCTCATCGGGTCCCACTACAAACACTCAAATGTAGTGCGTGTCTCATCGGGTCCCACTAAAAGCACTCAAATGTAGTGCGTGTCTCATCGGGTCCCACTACAAACACTCAAATGTAGTGCGTGTCTCATCGGGTCCCACTACAAACACTCAAATGTAGTGCGTGTCTCATCGGGTCCCACTACAAACACTCAAATGTAGTGCGTATCTCATCGGGTCCCACTACAAACACTCAAATGTAGTGTGTGTCTCATCGGGTCCCACTACAAACACTCAAATGTAGTGTGTGTCTCATCGGGTCCCACTACAAACACTCAAATGTAGTGTGTATCTCATCGGGTCCCACTACAAACACTCAAATGTAGTGGGTGTCTTGTATTTTTAATACTAGCCAATAAATATCAAGTTTAATAATATAGCTCGGACACACTCGTGAACTCTGTTAGCAGAATTATAAATTCTTGAATTGTTTCCTGAAATTATATTTGGTTTCGTTCATGCATATGTTTCACATGTTCATTGATACCATTACTGTCTTCTCTGTGGAATACACTTACAATGATTTAACTCAATTCAAGTACGAAAACAAATATATACATCATTACAAGTTGTAATATATTCATACGTACAGGTCAGCATCAGGCAAATGATTCCGAGCTATACATTTACATCATATATTGTTATCTAACAATCCTCATACAGAAGTTTAAGATAATAAAAATAAAATCATGTCTGCAAAGAATGTGCTAGATGGGGAAATCAGGGCTTTGCCCTCATTTTGGGGAAAAAATTTCATAGCAAGAGAATGACAAATCCTGGGGAAAGATCAGTTTTAGGGAAAAAATGCATGATTTGAAAAAAAAAATTTGAGGGGATGACACCTCATAACGGATCCTACCATAGAAGGAAAAAAAGCCTTAGAAATGTTAAAGACAAAGCGATTGACTAGCCTACATCACAGTGCATAAAAGGTTAGAAATCACTACCAAACTAATCTAAAACGAGCATGCATCATCACAAACATAACTTCCCTCGTCATAGTATGAAACATTCAGCAATTTGACAAAGATAAACAACGATGATGATTATGATTTTCATGATGTTGACGGGGAGAATTCAAACGCTACTTTAGAAGGTTACAGCTGGAAAACAATAAGCTGACACTCATGAACTCTATTAGCATGAATTACGCGCTTGAATTGTTTTCTATATTTGAGGGGTGTTGTGGGAAAACCGGTCTTAATGCATGTGCGTAAAGTGTCATCCCGGATTAGCCTGTGCAGTCCGCACAGGCTAATCCGGGACGGCACTTTCCGCCTACAGTGGATTTATGTTCAGAAGAGACTTCCTTGAATCAGAAAATACCATGAGGCGTAAAAAAAGAATATGTTTGTTTCAGGCAGCCCGACCTACCCTAAAAAAATGACCGGACCCTAGAACATTTTATTGGGTTTGTCAGATTGATTTTTGTTTTGTTTTGATAGTATCCACTTATAAACAATGTTTAAGGATATTACTGATATGTTTTGAATATTTGTTCAGTTTTAGAATCTTCAAGTTGACCATTTACCAAAAAAAATTTAAAAAAAATATAATAAAAAAATCCCGACCTACCTACCCTAATTTTTTTGCATGTTACCTGAAACAAACATTTTTTTTTACGCCTAACAGCGGAAAGTGCCGTCCTGGATTAGCCTGTGCGGACTGCATAGGCTAATCCAGGATGACACTTTACGCACATGCATTAAGACCGGTTTTCTCAGGACGCGCCTCATTTATATTCGGTTTTGTTTGTGCACGAGTTTCATGTGTTTCACGAGTTTAATTTTACCATAACAGTATTTTCGTGGTAATACACTTTCATAGATTTAACTCAATTCCTGTACAGAAACTAAATCATCCTACTGTTTTTTCATATATTCATGCATAAAGGTCTGTGTCAGGTTACTGTTCACGAGCTTTAGCAGTTGTGTTGCTGACAACAAGTATGTTGGTGTTGCTGACAACAAGTATGTTGGTGTTGCTGACAACAAGTATGTTGGTGTTGCTGCTGCTAATATAATAAAGAAAATATCAATAATGCACATGATGCTGGTATTTCTTAAAATAATGATAAATAATGATCTGGCTGCTGTTGCTGAAGATGATTGTGATCATAGTTGCAATGACGACAGTAGACTGATCAAACCTATTTGTACTCGGCATATCTTTTAAATCTGATTAGAAATGTAGTGGGTGGGGAAAGGGCCCAATTGTCAGAAAAGTATATTCGAGGCGTGTCGTGGGAAAATTGGGCTTAATGAACGTGCGTAAAGTGTCGTCCCGCACAGGCTAATCAGGGACGACATTTTACGCAGATGCATTAAGCCTGAAGTTGATTTCCCCACGACACGCCTCATTTATGGTCACAAACATGCACATGCCATCTTCCAAGATAAACATAGCATTGGATTCTTTTGCCATTTATGACTTTACGACAATAAAACATTGAACTGTTGGTTTGTATTTCCATATTCACTGCAATTAAAGACATATTTAACCCAGCTGTTATATGCTGATTTTGTTAACCGTTTAATGTCTGTTATAAACTGCACCGAATAAACCTAACCCAATGTTACCAAAGCTGCTCCCATGCTGTTGATGTATCACATGCATTACCGCTTCTGGGTTAAAGCTCAGTTAAGCCTCGGTCACACATTCTCCATTTTTACTACCGTCCTTGATCCAACAGTGTCACAAATCAAATATGTCAAAAGTCGAGATGAGATCCTGTGATTCGGGGCTGACGTGTACCAATCATTTCCGATCCTCCAAACACCGTCCTGGAAGCGTCCCGATTCAGCCATTTCCAGCTGTGTTTACTTCATTCTCAATTTGATCCTAATACGATTTGTAGAATTGTCGGGACGCTATCGAGACATGCCGGGTGGATTGAGCATACCGGCACATGGCCGGCAAGGTCGGCCAAACACTCTCAACAGTTATTTTGTTCAGTAATATTCGGGTGACACAGCCACATTTGTATAGTCAGAATACAACTGGGACGTTGTCTGGAGCCACAATGGGGAATGTGTGACCGCCACATTAACAGTTAATCAGGTGATATCCTGTCAAAACTACTGGATACATGATCACTCTGTAATCACTTCAATAGAATTGACATCTGTGAATAGGTCCCTTTTTTAGTTATATGCAGAGTATTATGTGTTTGAATGAAAGGTTCCAAAAAGAAAATTTTAATGTGAATAGAATTCTATTGTATTAAAAGAAATAGAATGCAGAAACTGCATTATTAAGCAAGATTTTTTTATTTTGCTGAAGGTATAACTTGTGTATGAGCGGAACCCAATGAAGAAAGGCAGAATTTTCATATAGATGATCTAAAAATAAAGCAGGAACACTTGTTTAAAATTATTGAAAGCTACGGGTTTAGAAGAAAATGTTGTTTAGAGATTTTTCCATTTTTAACTCTGGTGGCAATCTTGTGCAGTGAAGATGAATGAATGTGCATGTTTGGTAGAGAATCATCCAATGAACATTTGCGTAAAGTTTCATCAATATTGATAACAAACTTCTGAAAATTATGACAGGAATATGAAAGTTACATGCAAATTGTTAACAACATTAATGTCTGCCCGCCCGGGTTTTGCCAATCTATAAGCTAATTTCGTAAAAAAATCCAGCTAAAAGTTAGGTTTAAATTTATACACATCAGGCACAAGACTTACGAATTTGTAAGAAATGAAATACACTGGGTTATTGGATAGCTTACTTCCTGATTTGCCTGATACCTAAATAGCAATCGAGCAGTTCGGGAAAATCCATATCAAGATACCCATTGTCAATTTTGTATATTAAATATTTGCTGATTGGTTTTTGAAGTGATTGAACAATTTCAATAGCAGATGATGTGAACACCCATAAGAAATTATGCTCAAACACAGTTTAATGTTCAAGCGTATTAAGAACTGGTTTAATATCTTATTTACAACTTTTTGAATATAATTGTCTCTGTTTTGCTGGTTTGTGTAAACTAGGTAAAACACTGATCATGTGATATCCAAGTGAAATGGTTCAATTTATCACTAATTTGCATATGGCCGACATTTGTGAAAATTGCTTTGATATGAGGCGCGTCGTGGGAAAACCGGACTTCATGCATGTGTGTAAAGTGTCGTCACAGGCTAATCCAGGACGGCACTTTCCGCCTACAGTGGATTTATGTTTAGAAGAGACTTCCTGGAAACAGAAAATGCCACAAAAGCAGAACGTGCTGTCCCGGATTAGCCTGTGCGGACTGCACAGGCTAATCAGTCCGCACAGGCTAATCCGGGATGACACTTTACGCACATGCATTAAGTCAGGTTTTCCCACAACGCGCCTCATATGTTTGTTAATTGGGAAATCCTCACAAGCACACATAATCACATATATGCATGTTACATTACAGGCCACACGAAACAAACATATTTTGCAATTTGCAGAGTTTGGGCGATTATGTCAGAGGCAAGTTGACGCAGAGTAGGCCCGTGTGCAGCGCGAAATATTGTGGAGTAATAAAGCATGGAGAAATTACTCTCCGTCACTAATGGCATCAGTTATCAATTGTACATGTACTTGAAGTGCCTCCGTGAGATTTCGTTACTTTCTTCAGCTGCAACTCTGCACAACTCTGCATAGATTCATTACTCGCATCAAATATTCTGACTCCACCGTGTTTTTTTAGGGCCATTTGGAGCCGAAATTTGGTCCCATTTCCCTGCTTATAAATTATATAAATTATATATTTTTCCAGAATATTTACCTTACAATTCCCCTTAAAATGTAAGCTTGTTTTGAAAAAAAAAGATAGAGGAATTTTTGTAAACAATCCCAGCAATTTTTCATCAAACCAAGTTTATGGATCATCTATGTTAGCACCTGTAGCAAAACAATTCATTAATGTTTTATAACAAAGTAGAATATTAACATGTAATAATGCTTTTCTAAACAAAACTCCCCTTTTGCTGTAAAATTCCCCATCTGAAGGGCTTCACCACCTTTGCCCCACAGGACTGGTGTACACTGATGTACTTAGAGTGCCTCCATGTGATTTTGTAATCAGCTACCACTCAGCATAAATCTGCGTAGATTCGCGGAGTAATTACTCGCATAAAACATTCTGACTGCAACGGCCAATAAAATATTTGTTTCACTAGAGCTGTACTGTACATAATAACATTTCTAGCTGGTAGTTATGTTTATAAAAAGCCACTACAAATATATATAGGATCTGACATGAGTTGTCATTTCTTTCCATTATTGCATTAAACAATTTCATGAATTTTGTTAGTAAACTTACTAACAAAAACAACAAAAAACAACATGCTTTTAAACGACATAAAACGCTTCACCAAAATAACGTCATGCGTCATGCGATTGGTCTGACAAAGAATATGTAGCCAATGAAAACTCTCAGAATGTTATCTTAGACATGTGTAAGATACAATTATTCGTTATGGTTGTATTACACGGAAAACAAGGTATAGCATGTGATAACATATGGCTGTAAGAGGACAGCGCACTCGACTGTTCGAAGTATTTCAGATGGTACATAATTTTGTTAAAATACGTATCTTTTATGTGAAGCCTTGTTAAGTTTTTTTTAACAAAAACTTTAACCACAAAATCTATGTAAAAAGTGTGCATAATTCTGTCAAAATTCAAAACAGAGTTATGGGTAATGTTGCCCCTGATACTAGAGTTGATGACAAAGGTTAGTTCCAAGTTTCAAGTGAAAAGCTTATGTAGTATACAAGTTACAAAACTTTTGAATATAAACTTTAACAAGAAAATATATGTGAAAAAGGGGCATAACTCTGTCAAAATACAAAAAGAGTTATGGGAAATGTTGCCCCTGATACTGGAGTTAATGAAAAAAAGGTTAGTTCCAAGTTTCAAGTGAATAACTTATGTAGTTTTAAAGTTACAAAACTTTTGAATATAAACTTTAACCAAAACATCTAAGTGAAAAAGGGGCATAACTCTGTCAAAATACAAAACAGAGTTATGGGGAATGTTGCCCCAGATACTGGAGTTGATGACGAAGGTATATTCCAAATTTCAATTGAATAACTTATGTAGTTTTGAAGTTACAAGACTTTTGAATAAAAACTTGAACCAATTCAGACACAGATGCCGACGTCAGGGGTAATAGGATAGCTCACCTATTCTTCGAATAGTCGAGCTAAAAATGCATTCTGTGAGCGTTTATAACACAAATGTATTGTGCCTATGATAATGATAAATAAATACAGTTATTTTATATCATTTGGTCTGCTTTGAAATTTTTGATTGCAAGTTCCCATGTGTATCGCCAATTCTTAATACTTAAAGACGTTCGCAACAAAAAGAAAATAATTGGGTTAATTTCTCCTTTTGCCTCATTTTTCCCTTATTGTATATAGGTTACAATATACTAATTTCATCTCTAATGTCCATTCAAAATAAATAATTTTAATAGTAAAAGTTCATAAAGCATATATAATAATCAAAAACACACTATGCAGTGTAGTTCCAAACAAATCTAGTTCAGAAATGATCCATTCAATATCTCATTATATTGATACGTTTTTTATGTATGTTAAAACGAAACAGGAAAAAGGCTACACAGGTACTCTATATGAAATCCAATATCCCCAAAACTAGTTCACTGAGACATTCTTTTTATAAATGTTTTGGTGTAAATATACATTGGTGCATGTCTGTGTGAAATTTTAAGAAAATCTGCCATTAGGAACAAAATATGCATTTGATAAAAATGAAGTTTCAGGAAGCATTATTAGTTCCCATTCGACACACTAAAACGTCCAGTCAAATTCATTATTTAAACAGTAAATGTAGGTAAAACTTTTTTATTATCAACATACACATGTATATTGCCAAACAAAGCATGTACCAACATATCAGTTGAAAGAACCATAACCTTGTTTGAAAAATAACTATCCTATATACTTAAAACATTGATAAAAATCCAAACTGAAAAAGGGGCTTCGACAGGTACCGTATTCAAAACCCAATATTTCCGGAACAAGGCTGGTGACCCCTATTTTTTAAGACTGTTTTAATTTCAGTATACAATGACGCATGTATGTGGGATATTTTAACAAAATCTGTCGTTTGGAACATAAGATATTCGTATATTTGATAAATTATTGATGTTTTCACAGGCCAATTTAATGCAAAATTCACCTCGTTAAGCGTCCATTACAAGTCATTTGGTAAATGATAACTGTAGATAAAGCGCGTTTTATAATTTAACTGCACTTGTATATTACCAAACGAAACATTAAAAAAAGATGCATTTAAAATCAGCATCTTTCTTTGAATATATAGGCTTTATATTATTCAACATTCTAAGTTACACAAACTGAAAAAAGGCTTTGATAGGTACCGTATTCAAAATTCAATATTCCGGAAAAAGGCCAGTGACCCCTATTTTTTTAATACTGTTTTAGTTTTAGGATACATTGATGCATGTTTGTGCCAAGATTTAAGAAAATCTGTCGTTGGAAAAAAATGGAAGGTATTGTTGCGAACGTCTTTAACAAGCTCTCAATATTAGTCGCATGCAGCCTGTAGAAAGCCTTGTTATTTTTGGTAAACTCTAGTCATGGTTTGTGATCATCACAATAACAGGCAATGGGCACTATTAAAGCCCAATGATAAACACATAAAGGTTAGTTCATCTAACTTGTGCATGCAATTTAGTAGTACACCCCAAACCATGCTACTCAAGTATGTCCTTGATGTAAATCATGCGTTCCCATGCATTCCCCAAAGACGATCCAGTGCTATTATATATTACAAACCTATTTAATATTGTTGTCAAGTTTACAAGAACGAAATTGAAGAAAATAAGATTTAACATCAAAATGCACTGAAATAACAGATAACAGCAGTGTTTTTAAAACTGATTTGAGGCTGAAAAGACCCCCCCCCCCCGGAACATACTTCCCCGCCCCCTGTCAAAAAATATATAAATAAATCTGAAAATGTCTCCCCTTAATGTCAATGAGTGATTGAATAATAAGGAAACCAATAGGAGTTCCAGTATTTTCAAGTTAAAACTGAGGGAAAATGCTGTCAAACACCCCCCCCCCCCCTTTCGACATGTTGCACACCAATCGCCATGTGGCTGAAATAAACACTGACAACTAAACTAAAAAAAATTCACTGGACTAGACGCTTACTTGCGACAGTAACCGCCCGGTCAGAGTATCTCGTTTGGTGACAGGAATGCTGTTTAAAGCATTCTGGGTAGGCAGGAAGAGGGTGAGTGTTTTCTTGTCCGCCAGAGCTGGCACGGCTTGATTGTAATACTCCGCATCTTGGTGCAGTCTTATCAAAAATTCGTTAAATAACCTACAAGTCAGAAAAATCGCTTTAAGAGACCAATCTTTCCACTGCCTGCTTGGTTGAAACGCCTCTGGAATCTGCCGGTACTTTCAGCGCTGGTAATTCCATCCACAATATACTGCAGTAGTCAGGACCCTTTCTGTATGTTTTTAGCCAAAAACATGTGTCTTCTAATGTTACGTTTAACATACCAAATTTGACTCAGTTCATTTTTGGATTGCTATACCAGTAAACTAAAAGCAAATGCAAAACATTTTCACCTATCACTTGACACAGCACCATCCCAAAGTCTCAAAATTAAACCTGTCTAATTACCAACTTTCTGTGCAAAAGTAACTTGCTGATTTCATAGGATTCCACTTACAAGCTGTGATTTATTACCAGAAAATATAATTGTACTCATGAATGTTGGCACTTCTGATATCTCCGACATGTTCAACAGTAAGGGTGAAATAAAAACAGCAGGGTTTTGCAGTCTTCCAAATCAACCCCTTGCCTGAGACGAGTAAAAACCTATCAATTGTTACCTGCCTGAACAATTGGAAATCAAAAATACATTTACCAAAGATGACCAGACAAAGTGGTACACAAAATATCACAATCATCTTATTTTATTTCTAGATGATTCTAATTACCATAACTTATATAATTTACTCTGACCTTATCACTGTTTTTTATTTCGTTTTGGATAAGGTCAACATAAATTTGGGCAACTCAGAATTGTATGGTGTCATACATGAATGGGCAATTCCTTCCCAAAATATAAATGTCACAGTGACGGATATACCCCCACAATATGGCCTTGTCACAAAACTATGGCATCCATTCGAAAGAAATGGCAGAGAGAGAGAATGCTTTAATTTGTGAATGGTCATCAGTGTATTTGGAAACACATTAATTTCAATAGAAGCCATAACTATGTCAATATTTAGTGGTTTGTAACCAAAGTTTAACTTGATCTGTATTTTATTATGTTACACCTATATACCAAAAATAATTTAAATATGTGAAGCCTTTCATGAGTTATTATCCATGTATTTCGGGAATTTAAGTCAAAAAGGGGCCATAACTGTGTCAAAATTTAGTGGGTTGTAACCAAAGTCGAACCTGACCTGTATTTTATGAGGCTACACATGTGTACCAATAATTATTTAAATATGTCAAGCCATTGTTGAGTTATCGTCAGGAAACCATGTTGTAGGGAATTTAAGTCAAATAAAGGGCCATAACTCTGTCAAAATTTAGTGGTTTGTACCTAAAGTCAAACTTGACCCATATTTTATGATGCTACACATGTATACCAAGAATTATTAGAATATGTCCAGCAATTTTTTTAGTTATCATCCAGAAACCATGTTTTTAGGGAATTTAAAGTCAAAAAGGGGCCATAACTCTGTCAAAATTTAGTGGTTTGTAACCAACATCGAACTTGACCTGTATTCTATGATATTACACATGTGTACCAAAAAGTATTTGAATATGTCAAGCCTTTCTTGAGTTATCATCCCGAAACCAAAAACCAACAGACCAGCAGACCGACAAGCTCACTGCTATATACCCCCCTAAACTTCGTTTGTGGGGGTATAAATATTGTGATTTTGGGTCTGGCACACCATTCTATAAATACTATATCCTAGTATTGTGAAAGTAATTGGAGTTACTGATTGTAATTGCTACATGTATGTGAAGAACTATAATAGACTATATAATGTGAACTGTAACAGTGGTATAATTATAGTCTACATCTTGGGTAAATTATCTTGAAGAGCTATTTGTGCCATCTATATACAGTCATAAATTTGCCACCAATAACAAGTATCTAATGGCAATCATTGACAATTAAGATTTATCATACCATTGTTAGCGCCCACACCATATCAAAATATGGTTGTACACTTTTCTGACACATGGATATTGAATGCTATTTAACCTTAAACTGCAATAAAGTTTCATTTCAGCTGAATCACTGGGAATAAATGACTCACAAAACTGCATGATTTAGGATGTTTTTAAAAGAAAATTTAACTTTGCATGATGAAACCCTATATGGCACTTGGCTAAACCTTGGCTAGCTTTGCCTTGCTTGACTAAACCCTAATATCCAACTTAGCTCAACACTGACTGGATCTGCCCAGCTGGACTAAACCATATACCGTACCCCATTTTGCTAAAGCCTGACTAGCTATGCCCTGCTTAACTAAACCCTAATATCCAACTTGACTCAACACCGACTGGATATGCCCAGCTTGACTAAACCCTATATCCTATTTGGCTAAACCAAACCTGGCTATGCCATGCTCACCTAACCCTATATCCCATTTGGCTAAACCAAACCTGGCTATGCCATGCTTACCTAACCCTATACCCCACTTGGTTAAACCAAACCTGGCTATGCCATGCTCACCTAACCCTATATCCAACTAGGCTAAACCATGGCTGGCTATGCCCTGCTTGACTAAACAATATATCCCACTTGGTTGAACACTGACTGACTATGCCAAGTTTGACTAAACCCTATATCCCACTTGGCTAAACCAAACCTGGCTATGTCTAAATGGGCAATTAAAGCAGCCCATACACGTACAATATTATGGTCAATTTTCAGGGCTCAGCCTAAGGACAAATTTAAGGGAGAAGCCACTTCTCCCTCAGTTCAGTTTAGGGAGAAGTGAGGCCACTTCAAGGAGAAGTGTTTTCCAAAAAGCGCTTAACCATGATTTTGCTTGTTATTACCATCATCAGACCATATCAATCATTATCATAGTACAAAGTCCATCATCATCATTTTCAGGTCATCATCATCATCATATTCTCCATAAATTAATAAACAAGATATTTTCAAGTTGTATTACATTATTCTAGTTTCCAGGTTTTTTTTCCAAGTTTCTATTTTAGCATTACACACATCAGTTAAGGTTTAAATTTAAATATTTTTTAAATATTTTTATTAATCTAAACATTCCTAATGCATCATAAAACATAGTTTTTTTGGAATACGAACACAATTAATTATATATTAATTATATTTTGTTCGTTATTAATTTATGTTTTTATCAATAAACACTTCATTAAAATTACCTTGCAATTATTTATCCAATTTGAACAAACAATAAAATCCGTTAAAAACATCAGTCATTAATAATAACACATGTTAAATCTAAGAAGAGGGACAGCGTGACGTCATCAATAAGATTGGGCTTTCAAATCTGCAAGTGGTTAGCAGCAGCTAATAGCAACAGTGTCAGTTTGACTTTAAAAAAGTCTTTGATGTGACTGCCAAGCTGGGGCCATTGTCTAGCAGTTTGTAGCACTAAGCATGTAACAGGATAAGCATGTGGTCAATGAAAAAAGCATCAATTAATACCACTGTACCTGAACAATGCAAGCACTGTTGACAGAGCATTAATGAATTAGCATTCTATAGAAAATGTCATGGGTGTGAAAAAAAAAGAGACACATGTTTTATTGCATTGAATAAAATTGATTATTTAAATGGGGTGCTGAAATACATGTCTTGGAATTAAAATGGAAACTGTGTTACCAGGGAAATTATTGGATATTAACATGAATATTTACATCTTGTATGGATTGATATGTGTTTTGCGTATCAGGTTATTATGTGCATTTTTGATATTTACTTTGATTACGTTCTCTTTTTTATGGAAGTTGACTTCCAAGCTTTTATGACTGGTGTTTGATTGATAATTATTACTATGCAAAGTTTAAATCAGACGGCGAAGTGGACTACTTCTCCTTGATGAAATTTATGGGCGATGTCAATAGCTCCAGGGCGAAATTATCGCCCACGTCGCCTTCACGGTTATGCCATGATTTTTTGGATTCAATAAAATCGACATTCATTTTTTGACACAAACTGTTCAATTATTTGACTCAATATTTTGTTTCAATTGTGGTTTGAATGCTGGTCTGGCAAAGATGGATCCTGTTGTAGTTTTATGTTTCTGTGCTTGGCATTGAAGGTATTAACAGAAAATGATAAAACACTGAGTTTAGAATTGACAACAGAAATAAAGAAATGATTAAATATCATTCAATGTGTTCAAAACATTGTATTAAAATCCAAGTATTTTTAAAACTTGTTCTCAAGTAGCAGGGTTAGATTAAAACAACGACTACAGATGATAAACACATTAAATGCAAAAGAAAAGTACTTTAATGCATCAGTTTATAGCTACAATGAACAGACTTTTTATCCAAAAAATTAATATTGCATCATATTATTGATATATAACGACAGTTTGCCATATTATTGACAGTCTCTCAATAAATATATGCGATTTCTGGTTTTTCTCAATATATTGCATCAATCTTCAATATAGCCCACACACTTCAATATAGTTGTCAATTTCATGCATTGAACATATTTTTGACCATTTTATTGGGCCCCATAACACTGACTGCTACTTTGCTAAACTCTGATAGTGTACACTTGTCTAAACCCCACAGGCAGTAATAATAATGGCACAATTTGCCACATTGCTATACCATTACACGAATCATAATAAACATGTTTAAGGGCAAACTGGGTTCTCTCAGAGCTGATTGAATAATCCCTATACATTAGTTGAAATAAAATTAGACAGTTGTTATCGAACAGTACAGATGGCCTCTTTGCAAACATGCAGATGTAAGTGCATATAGAAACTTTCTTAGACTAAATGCAAAAAGGTCCTTCATGCTCGCCTATCTTTCTGCATGTCAGGACCATCTGCACCAAGTCGTTTACCAAAGAGTAGCAAAAAGAAAGCAGACTCTATGAATGTACTGATGATAACATGATATGCGTTAAAATAATGTGCATGCATCAAGCAGAAAGTCTGGTTTGGTTATTTCTGGCTATCTCAACAGACACCAGTCCAGTTACAGATACAGAATGTCTGGTTTGGTTATTTCTGGCTATCTCAAAAGACACCGGTCCAGTTACACATACACCGACTTAAGCGAACACCACAGGTGAGTTTTACTCTAAATCAGTCCATAGAAACACAATATAATGAACTGTTCAATCTTAGATAACTCACAACTGACGGATTATAATGAGATACATTTATAACCATGCCCTCTCAGGTACATCTCTGACAAACACTGCTTTACAGAATATTATTGTTTAACAAGACATCTCAGTCAAACAAATTTATAACCATGCCCTCTCAAGTATATCTCTGCCAAACACTGCTTTACAGAATATTATTGTTTAACAAGACATCTCAGTCAAACAAAGTTATAACCATGCCCTCTCAGGTATATCTCTGCCAAACACTGCTTTACAGAATATTATTGTTTAACATGACATCTCAGTCAAACAAATTTATAACCATGCCCTCTCAGGTATATCTCTGCCAAACACTGCTCACAGAATATTATTGTTTAACATGACATCTCAGTCAAACAAAGTTATAACCATGTCCTCTCAGGTATATCTCTGCCAAACACTGCTTTACAGAATATTATTGTTTAACAAGACATCTCAGTCAAACAAAGTTATAACCATGCCCTCTCAGGTATATTTCTGCCAAACACTGCTTTACAGAATATTATTGTTTAACATGACATCACAGTCAAACAAATTTATAACCATGCCCTCTCAGGTATATCTCTGCCAAACACTGCTCACAGAATATTATTGTTTAACATGACATCTCAGTCAAACAAAGTTATAACCATGCCCTCTCAGGTATATCTCTGCCAAACACTGCTCACAGAATATTATTGTTTAACATGACATCTCAGTCAAACAAAGTTATAACCATGTCCTCTCAGGTATATCTCTGCCAAACACTGCTTTACAGAATATTATTGTTTAACAAGACATCTCAGTCAAACAAAGTTATAACCATGCCCTCTCAGGTATATCTCTGCCAAACACTGCTTTACAGAATATTATTGTTTAACATGACATCTCAGTCAAACACATTTATAACCATGCCCTCTCAGGTATATCTCTGCCAAACACTGCTCACAGAATATTATTGTTTAACATGACATCTCAGTCAAACAAAGTTATAACCATGCCCTCTCAGGTATATCTCTGCCAAACACTGCTCACAGAATATTATTGTTTAACATGACATCTCAGTCAAACAAAGTTATAACCATGTCCTCTCAGGTATATCTCTGCCAAACAGCGCTTACAGAATATTATTGTTTAACATGACACCTCAGTCAAAGTTATAACCATGTCCTCGCAGGTATATCTCTGCCAAACAGCGCTTACAGAATATTATTGTTTAACATGACAGCTCAGTCAAACAAAGTTATAACCGTGTCCTCTCAGGTATATCTTTGCCAAACACTGCTTACAGAATATTATTGTTTAACATGACATCTCAGTCAAATAAAGTTATAACCATGTCCTCTCAGGTATATCTCTGCCAAACACTGCTTACAGAATTATTGTTTAACATGACATCTCAGTCAAATAAAGTTATAACCATGTCCCCTCATGTATATCTCTGCCAAACACTGCTTACAGAATATTATTGTTTAACATGACATCTCAGTCAAACAAAGAAGTCCTAGCTTACTGAATGGCTAATTGTATTGTCCAACAAATCTCATCGATCGGTCAGCTGGGTAAACACCAGTGAATAATAATTATCAGGTCATGATGTAAATTGTCTGGTATGCATATAAGTAAGTCATTTCACTGCATTTGAATCCATTTTTAGGACAGAAAGAAGGCCAACCTGTAACTTCTAGTTAGTAATACATTTCGCTCAATAATGTCCAAATACATCAGTTTTTAAGACTTCACCAACATTACAATGAATACAATGTCGAACAAGACATCTGAACTTTCTGAAATAACAAATAACAATTATCTAAATGAAACATCGTGCAACATATAGAGACATGACACTTGGCTAAACGAGACAGAGTACAATGTTTTATTAAGACTTTACACATAGCTAAATGAGAGAGGGTATAATGTTGTGCTTGAGACATGACACTTTACTAAATGAGACAGAGAATAATGTTTTGTTTGATACTTGACACTTGGCTAAATGAGACAGAGTATAATGTTTAATTTGATACTTGACACTTGGCTAAATGACAAAGAGTACAATGTTTTACTGACACTTGACACTTGGCTAAAGGAGACAGAGAAAGATGTTTAATTTGATACTTGACACTCTGCTCAATGAGACAGAGTATAATGTTTTATTGAGACTTGACACTTGTATAAATGAGACAGACTAGCGTGCTTTATTGAGATTTGACACTTGGCTAAATGATACAGGGTATGCTTGGTTTGATACTGGCTAAATGAGACAGAGTATAATGTTTTATTTGACACTTGGGAAGTTATGTTTGTGTTTCCAGTTGGACTCCAAAGTGTGCAACTACTGGCAACACGTTAAACTATCAACAGATACTGTAGTTACAGGCACTATATTACGCATAAGAATTATCCACTTGTTTACATCACTTTGTGTGACACAGTCTGGTACGTATGCAATCTAAGTTAATGTAAAGATCCTTAAACAAAGATAAATTTATGTCCATTGTCCTGTTTGCTAATGTCACTTCTTTGTACGTAATAAAAACAAATTTAATCTATAAATTTGTATAAAAAAGACATCAACAAAGTGTGCTACACCCTAGAATTAAAAAATGCATTAATTTCACTTGTGTTGGGTCTTTTTCACTTTGGAATCCACCGCAGTTTAAAAGTACTGCTTTCTGGTTAACATCAACCACGAAGTTGTCATGGTTACCAAAAACTCACATCTGACAACCGTTTTCCCGAAAGTTGCTGATATTTATCGCTCGGGATGCTGCTAAGGGCAGCTTCCGTGGGTAGCAGCAGCGTAACTTTCAATAATCTACCCATCGGAGTGATGGACTGATCGTAATATTCTGAAGTCTGATATAATCGTCGTATCATATCATTAAATTTACTGAAAATAACACATTTCAGTATCAATCCCAATACAAAGCAGGCTTTCATGCACGAGAATATGTTTCAACAATCAACATTTTAAAAACGTTACTCGCAGTGTTGTAATGGATGAGGCGCGTCGTGGGAATACCGGACTTAATGCACGTGCGTAAAGTGTTGACCCGGATCAGCTTGTGGCTAATAGGCTAATCTGGGATGGCACTTTACGCTTTTATGGTATTTTCTGTTTCAAGGAAGTCTCTACTAAACATAAATCCACTGTCGGCGGAAAGTACCAGCCTGGATTAGCCTGTGTGGACTGCACAGGCTGATCCGGGACGACACTTTACACACATGCATTAAGTCCGGTTTTCCCATGATGCGTCTGACATGGTGACTGCCTTGCGTTCAGGATTTTGTGAGTTTGATCCCTACTCTGGTTGCATACAAATGATCTTTCTCCACACTGAGTACTGGTTCTTCCCAGGTAACCTGTCTTCACTATTAACCAGTGGACCATGGACCAAGTCCACCAAATTTCAGCTGGATCCAGTAAAATTTTGTAAGTTAGTTGGACTGACGGTCCATCAATTTAAGGTCCTTTGGTCATAGTAAAAAAAAGAAAACAAATCTTTTTCACCTGTTGACAGTCTAAAAGACAAGAGTTTTTGTTAATTATTAAATTGTTAAATCTGCAAACTATGGTCCACTTCATTGTAGTCCGGTCCAGTCTTTTTAGCTGGCTAAGTGGACAGACAGTCCACTGATTTCAACATGTATTCGTGAAGACTGGGTAACTGACTGGATAAGTTAATAAGGATATGGTGGATATAACCGAGCGTAAATCATAAAATACGTTTAAACCAATCGGACAGTGGGATTTTCTGCATAAAAACTATTTCATCTTTCAGGAAGCCCATCAAAGCAATTGTGATAACTGTTATTGACTCACAGTTTGGAAGTGCATGATTATTATGTACTTATGTCACTTAGCAACTGGGTACTTCTATGCAGGTGTCATGCATCAAACTGTTTACTGCGGATACTTGAACATTAAATTTTGTTTAGTGTCATGAACTGAGACTGTACTAAAAGTTTCTTATTGGGTATACAGGAATACATGTTTGCTTATGTTATCATCAATTAAAGATATCAACTGTTTCTACCTACATACATGGAATTAATAACTTTACATCTCAGTCAACAAAAGCTGTTCCTAAATGGAATGTTAGAAATTCATGGATTAATATTTACGCTTAAACTTTTATGTAATGACTTCAGACTGCATAACATAGTTGCGTTTTTACAAAAAAAGTTCAGAAAGCTAGCAAGTACTGACTACTGGTCTATTGGACGTATTGTCATCAAAAGCTAAAATGAACATCTTGTTGATATCTCAATAATTATCCATCAGTTTGTTTCTTATCAAACATAGCATAAATGAATGGCAAAAAAACAACTGTAACTTGAAACTGAACATAAACCAACTGTCTTCGTGATTATCAGATACACGAATGGAATTGCTCTCTCTAATAAAGGCCCTGTCACACTGTGGCGAATGGAATTGATCTCTCTAATAAAGGCCCTGTCACACTGTGGCGAATGGAATTGATCTCTCTAATAAAGGCCCTGTCACACTGTGGCGAATTTGAGCTAAGCGTTCTGGTGAGTCGCCACAACTCGCCTGTTGTTACGTAAATCTTGTACATATGTTGTTATATTTTGCAGTGATGTATTCTTATGTCTTCTTATGTCACCAGAATATGTCAAGTAGCGGCGCGAATTTTAAACCGTTTATAAACTTTTTTTCTCAAAAAAGTGTCAAAGGAATCTCACGCACTCTCGAACACATTCCGTAAACTTGTTGTCCCGCATCGTAGTGTTATATTATCTTTTTAACACATAACACTAGTTTGCTGCGAGTTTGGGAGACTTGCCTACAACATCTGTTCGTGCACATGCCGTCAAAAGACTTGCCCACACTTGTACATTCTCGAAAACACATCTTCGATTGTGGAACAGATATCGTACACATCGTACTAATGTGTTGAAGAGAACTTAAACAAATGTTGTCTTGAAACAATTCTGCAACCAACTTGCCCACTTTGCAGTGAGTTCTAACTAGCTAGAACTTGTACAAAACTCGAAGCTCAAATTCGCCACTGCGTGACAGGGCCTCAAGTCATAAATTTTGTTGACAGTATTGTTATCAAAGGTAAGAATAACTTATTATATTGCAAACTTACGTTGTCTGTATGTTGTGCATATCTGGCTTCGTCACCCAAAGGTACGCATTCTTAATGCTGACTGGTAGCAGAGGCTGAACCAGTCTGTGGATGAATCCGTTCGAGCACCGGAACGTCGTGTCCACTAACGCACCATTCAGAAAGACACCTTCGGTCCCGTACGTACCGCCCAGGTCCTGTAAAAGACAAGATCAGATTGGTTATATTGTGCTGTACCGCCCAGGTCCTGTAAAAGACAAGATCAGATTGGTTATATTTTGCTGTACCGCCCAGGTCCTGTAAAAGACAAGATCAGATTGGTTATATTTTGCTGTACCGCCCAGGTCCTGTAAGACAAGATAAGATTGGTTATATTGTGCTGTACCGCCCAGGTCCTGTAAAAGACAAGATCAGATTGGTTATATTTTGCTGTGCCGCCCAGGTCCTGTAAGACAGGAGCAGATTGGTTATATTTTGCTGTACCGCCCAGGTCCTGTAAAAGACAAGAGCAAATTGGTTATATTTTGCTGTACCGCCCAGGTCCTGTAAGACAGGAGCAGACTGGTTATATTTTGCTGTACTGCCCAGGTCCTGTAAGACAAGATCAGATTGGTTATACTTTGCTGTAACGCCTAGGTCTTGTAAGACAGGAGCAGATTGGTTATATTTTGCTGTACCGCCCAGGTCCTGTATTTTGCACTCAATGCAGTGTGAATGGGGCCGGGAACCTTAGAACTGTGAAAAATTAGCGCCGTTTATTGTTGGTGAAAAAACATTTCAACCTATTATGTATGAAGTTATCCTTTCAGGGTTAAATTACACAATGTTGTAACCAATTTTAATGTAATTTGAACATATTGTATGCCTTTTGATATAAACATCATCAGTTTAGACAAAAAAAGATGCATGGAATAAACAAGAGGGTCAAATAGCCCTGGGTCACTCACCTGAGTTTCATTAGTCGAACAATTTTCCATGTGTTAGATTTTTATCCGGATATGGCCTTAATCATCATGGTTTGAAAAACTTAAGTGACAACAGACATTCACAATTTGGCAACTACATATTGAAATTGAAGCTTTTTCTTCAATTTGACCGAGTGACCTAGTTTTTGACCCCACATGACCCAGATTCAAACTTAGCCGAGATACCATTGGGACAAATGTTCTGACCAAGTTTCATGACGATTGGGCAAATAATGTAACTTCTCGAGTGTTAATATTTTTCTTCAATTTGACCTAGTGACCTAGTTTTTGACCCCACATGACCCAGATTCAAACTCTATTGAGATATCATTAAGACAAATGTTCTGACTAAGTTTCATGAAGATTGGGCAAAAAATGTGACTTCTAGAGTGTTAACAAGCTTTTCTTTAATTTGACCTTGTGACCTAGTTTTTCACCCCACTTTACCCAGATTCGAACTCGGCCAATAAATAATTAAGACAAATGTTCTGACCATATTTCATAAAGATTATGCAAAAAATGTGACTTCTAGAGTGTTAACAAGTTTTTTCTTCAATTTGACCTACTTACCTAGTTTTCGACCCCAAATGACCCAGATTCGAACTCGGCCCAGATATCATTGGGACAAATGTTCTGACCAAGTTTCATGAAGATTGGGCAAAAAATGTGACATCAATTTGACCTAGTGACCTAGTTTTTCACCCCACATGACCCAGATTCGAACTCGGTCAAGATATCATAAAGACAAATGTTCTGACCAAGTTTCATGAAGATTAAGCAAAAAAATGTGACTTCTAAAGTGTTAACCAGCTTTTTCTTCAATTTGACCAAGTGACCAAGTTTTTGACCCCACATGACCCAGATTCAAACTCGGCCGAGATTTCATAGGGACAAATTGTTCTGACCAAGTTTCATGAAGATTGGGCAAAAAATGTGACTTCTAAAGTGTTAACAAGCTTTATAAGTTTTCAATAAAGTCATATAAGGAAAACTGCCCCGCCCCCTGGTGGCCATGTTTTTCAACGGAGGGCAACCATTTTCGAACTCGGCTGAGATATCATTAGAACAATGTTCAGTGCAAGTTCCATGAAGATTAGGCTAAAAATGTGACTTCAAGTGTGTTAACAAGCTTTTTCTTCAATTTGACCTAGTGAACTAGTTTTTGACAAAGGTATATTCCAAGTTTCAAGTGAATAACTTATGAAGTTACAAGACTTTTGAATAAAAACTTAGACCAATTCAGATGCGGACGCGGATGCCTGGGTTACAGTAGGATAGCTCACCTATTCTTCGAATAGTCGAGCTAAAAATGCATACTGTGAGCGTTTATAACACAAATGTATTGTGCCTATGATAATGATAAATAAATACAGTTATTTTATATCATTTGGTCTGCTTTGAAACTTTTGATTGCAAGTTCCCATGTGTATCGCCAATTCTTAATACTTAACAAGCTCTCAATATTAGTTGCATGGCAGCCTGTAGAAAGCCTTGTTATTTTTGGTAAACTCTAGTCATGTTTTGTGATCACCACAATAACAGGCAATGGGCACTATTAAACACTAGTCATGGTTTGTGATCACCACAATAACAGGCAATGGGCACTATTAAACTCTAGTCATGGTTTGTGATCATCACAATAACAGGCAATGGGCACTATTAAACTCTAGTCATGGTTTGTGATCACCACAATAACAGGCAATGGGCACTATTAAACTCTAGTCATGATTTGTGATCACCACAATAACAGGCAATGGGCACTATTAAATTCTAGTCATGGTTTGTGATCACCACAATAACAGGCAATGGGCACTATTAAACTCTAGTCATGGTTTGTGATCATCACAATAACAGGCAATGGGCACTATTAAACTCTAGTCATGGTTTGTGATCATCACAATAACAGGCAATGGGCACTATTAAATTCTAGTCATGGTTTGTGATCACCACAATAACAGGCAATGGGCACTATTAAAGCCCGATGATAAAAACACAAAGGTTAGTTCATCTAACTTGTGCATGCAATTTAGTAGTACCCAAACCATGCTACTCAAGTATGTAATTTATGTAAATCATGCGTTCCCATGCATTCCCCAAAGACGATCCAGTGCAATTATATATTACAAACCTATTTAATATTGTTGTCAAGTTTACGAGACAAGAGGGCCAAATGGCCCCGGGTCGCTCACCTGAGTTTCATTAGTCGAACAAATTTCCATTTGTTAGATTTTTATAAGGATATGGATATACTGATACGGACTGATGAAAATGCAACTTTAATCATCATGGTTTGAAAAACTTAAGTGACAACAGACATTCAAAATTTTGAAGTACATATTAAATTGATGCGTTTTCTTCAATTTGACCGAGTGACCTAGTTTTTGACCCCACATGACCCAGATTCAAACACAACTGAGATATCATTGGGTCAAATGTTCTGACCAAGTTTCATGAAGATTAGCCAATAAAAGTGGCCTCTAGAGTGTAAACGAGGTAAATGTTGACGACAAACGACGGACAAAAGGCGATCACAAAAGCTCACCATGAGTTGTACTAAGGTGAGCTAAAAAAAAAAGCACACAAAAAGTGTGAATTTTGGTGCAAAATTTGTGAATGAGGCCTTATTTCTTCCCTGAATTGACTAGAAAAAAACAACACTGCAATGAAAGGTTGAAAGTCACATGCTTGCTATAAAACGGAGAGTAAATTCTGAGTAATACAGCGTTTTTTAGGTCCAATTCGGCCCCATTCCCCTGCTTAAAAAGTCCACATTTCCCCCTATATTGACCTTAAAATTTATGCCCCAAATTGGCCCTAAAAAAACACTGTGTTAAAACAGTACATCTGAAGTCACAACTGTGTAGAAAGACCACCATTAGTTTTGCATATGTACCACTAAGGTCCTGTAATAAACAGTGGCAGTTTTCATATTGCCCACTCAGTGCAAAGTTAATTACTGAAAGAAAACGTGAGAAAAAATGCTTGCAGTTCAAAGAATGACACGAACATTTCCGTCCTGCTAAAGAACGTGTAAAGGACACTGTCCCATATTCACCAACCCTTTCTTAGACTGAAGAATAAAGAATAGACTTAGACTCAATAACGATCCGTGTGCGTTTGGAAATATGCTGGTACCAATGTCGCTTATGGCATTAATACAGTAATTTCCCGCGTATTAGCCACACGTTTTTTCAGCCATAATTCATAGCATTTTTCCAGTGCGTCTTATACGCGGATATAAGCAAAAACTCTTAGTTTTTTTATCATAAATACTAAATATTTAAATGCTATTTGAATATTCTTTACGTTTGATTTTTACTGAGGGGATTTTAAACATGATATTTACAATATTACGTCCGCACTAGTTTCTGCATAATGCGTAGTAATCGGGATTAGCAATAAACATACCAGCGCCAACTTGGATTACGATCAAATGTGCTGTGGATTAGATCTAGTTAAGCAACTTAAATCGCAATTTTTTTTTGACTCGAGGCATTATCATGGCAGCGTGTTTACAGTACGACAGTCTACTATGCTACTCAGTATATTCACAGACAATGCAGAATACGGGTTTCTAAATTTATTTAAGTTTAAATACAATTGGATACACGTAGTTGTTGAATAATGGTCAGCTTTTCAATCAAGAAGTTAACACACACTGCTAGCTTTAAATATATTTATGATGAAAGTACATATTGAAAGTGAGTGCCAGTTCCCCGAAATTCAGTTTTCTAAAAATATAGTGTGCATAGGTGTTATGATGTAAACAATAGTTAACACAGTCACGACATTCAAACGCACATATGTTTTCGCAAGCAATTTAAGCTGATTAAACTCGTAATATAAAACAAGAAAATATGTATTGTTAGGAGTGTTCTGAAATTGAATACTTACACGTACAAAGTGTTTTCTTTATTAATTATTCGGTCTTAACAACACAATTGGATTAAAAGTCGGTCAAGAATTTGAAGAAAACAAGATGGGGGAGAATTAAACGCTGAACACTTCTTACAAGAACACACATTGGATACTTGAATACTTAAGAGTGGTTACTGGATATAAAAACTTAATGCACACAAAACAATATAATTATATGCTTAATGAAAACAAGTTATTACTTAAGGGTACACTGGATTCTTGTTATATTTTGTAATTGGAGAACGGGCAATACAACAATTATGTAAACAAAGGGAGACTACTGTTAATAGGTACAGTAAACAACGAGTGCAAATGTAATATGCTGAGATGAATAAAGTGCAAAGGATAAAATAAATACTTTGGATGCTAAAATTAAATTTGGACCAAGATGACGAGCTCCAATGCCTTGTGGGTAAAACTTGTGCCTGCAAGGCATTTTCTGTTCTAGTCTCCTTGGCTCAATATGACTGAGGAAAATCCAAGAGAATATAAGAGGAAAGACACTTCAATATATCAGAGAGGTATTCTTAACATTTGGTGTTATTAATCTTCACTACTTTTCATTTTTGGTAATTCTGTATGATAAATGGTGACAACACTTACAATTAAATATTGTTCAAATCAAATAAAATTTAAAAAAGTAGTCCATCACTGTGAGTGATATAGGGATATATCTCACTGATATTTTTCTGTATTTCACTACTTTGCATTAAATAAATATTCATATTTTGTTTTTTTCTATTCTTAATTATTATTTTTCCGAAATATTTATGCAATAAAACATAATACATAAAAAATAAAAACCAGGCTTAAATGAACCGTAGTGTAAACACAACCTGACAAACTACTTCACACCTTTTATACTAAAAAGTTTTTATACTGCTCTTGCAAAACTGACCGTGTTTGTCAAACAGACCATTAGCGCTTATGGTGTAATTAAAGGTGTTGACACTTGAGACTCCTCAACACCTCTCAATACAGCGAAAACACATCTAGTGTAATGTATCCGCATCGCGATTTTCACAACAAAAATATTTTCAGTGTCAATAAACAATGGACGCGATATTTACGATTTTGACAACGTTATATTACATGTATATTATAGAAAATTTATGCTTTGAAATCAATATGCTACTTGAAGCTAGTGCTAACTTACAGTGAATGTTATCCTTCGCCGCTCCACAAACAGTGTCCTGCCATTCATAGACGACACCGTGCTGGACTTCCCAGGGAAGGAATCGGTGTTCTTCTCCGACCCCACTGTAAATTGATAACACAGATACTGTAACAATGCCAGGTTTACAGCGTAAATGTGCCATCTAACAATATATCCCCAAAACGGTGTCAAACAGAGTAAACATGTCTGGAGACTAAGGGATATCAATGGTAAATTTGGCAGAACATTAAAACCTTGTAACTATACTAGTATATAAAAACAAAAGCTAGTTTATAAAAACATCTGTAAAGCAAGGACTTACATATGAATGTCTCAATGTACTCTCTCTTAGCCTCATAGCCAGTGATACCGTTGATGATCTGCCGGTCTTCATTGGGCGCCGTGTTCAATGCCGTGTCATTGAACAGGAAGATGGTGTAAGCCACTGTGCCGCGCAGCAGGGAAGCCACCAGGGCCTCCTCGCACCAGGACGCGAACTATGAATGTATCATTTAACAGTGTAGACTGAGATATAACAATTGAGATGACACATGGGCCTCCTTGTACCATAACACGAACTGTGAATTTAACAGCATGGATTGAGATATAATGCTTGAGATGACATATGTATGGGCCTCCTCGCACCATAACAGCATGGATTGAGATATAACGGCTGAGATGACATATGTATGGGCCCCCTCGCACCATAACAGCATGGATTCAGATATAACAGTTGAGATGACATATGTATGGGCCTCCTCGCACCATAACAGCATGGATTGAGATATAACAGTTGAGATGACATATGTATGGGCCCCCTCGCACCATAACAGCATGGATTGAGATATAACGGCTGAGATGACATATGTATGGGCCTCCTAGCACCATAACAGCATGGATTGAGATATATTGCTTGAGATGACCTATGTATGGGCCCCCTCGCACCATAACAGCATGGATTGAGATATATTACTTGAGATGACATATGTATGGGCCCCATCGCACCATAACAGCATGGATTGAGATATAACAGTTGAGATGACATAATTATGTATGGGCCCCCTCGCACCATAACAGCATGGATTGAGATATAACGGTTGAGATGACATATGTATGGGCCTCCTCGCACCATAACAGCATGGATTGAGATATAACGGTTGAGATGACATATGTATGGGCCCCCTCGCACCATAACAGCATGGATTGAGATATAACGGTTGAGATGACACATGTATGGGCCCCCTCGCACCATGTATGGGCACCCTCGCACCATAACAGAATGGATTGAGATATAACGGTTGAGATGACATATGTATGGGCCCCCTCGCACCATAACAGCATGGATTGAGATATAACGGTTGAGATGACATATGTATAGGACCCCTCGCACCATAACAGCATGGATTGAGATATAACGGTTGAGATGACACATGTAAGGGCCCCCTCGCACCATAACAGCATGGATTGAGGAATAACGCTTGAGATGACATATGTACGGGCCCCCTCGCAACATAACAGCATGGATTGAGATATAACGGTTGAGATGACATATGTATGGGCCTCATCGCACCATAACAGCATGGATTGAGATATATTGCTTGAGATGACATATGTATGGGCCCCCTCGCACCATAACAGCATGGATTGAGATATAACGGTTGAGATGACATATGTATGGGCCCCCTCGCACCATAACAGCATGGATTGAGATATAAAGGTTGAGATGACATATGTATGGGCCCCCTCGCACCATAACAGCATGGATTGAGATATAACGGTTGAGATGACATATGTATGGGCCTCCTCGCACCATAACAGCATGGATTGAGATATATTGCTTCAGATGACATATGTATGGGCCTCCTCGCACCATAACAGCATGGATTGAGATATATTGCTGGAGATGACATATGTATGGGACCCTCGCACCATAACAGCATGGATTGAGATATAACAGTTGAGATGACATATGTATGGACCCCTTGCACGATAACAGCATGGATTGAAATATAACAGTTGAGATGACATATGTATGGACCCCTTGCACCATAACAGCATGGATTGAGATATAACGGTTGAGATGACATATGAATGGGCCTCCTCGCACCATAACAGCATCGATTGAGATATAACAGTTGAGATGAGATATGTATGGGCCCCCTCGCACCATAACAGCATGGATTTACATATAACAGTTGAGATGACATATGTATGGGCCCCCTCGCACCATAACAGCATGGATTGAGATATAACGGTTGAGATGACATATGTATGGGCCTCCTCGCACCATAACAGCCTGGATTGAGATATAACAGTTGAGATGCCATATGTATCGGCACCCTCGCACCATAACAGCATGGATTGAGATATAACAGTTGAGATGACATATGTATGGACCCCTAGCACCATAACAGCATGCATTGAGATATAACGGCTGAGATGACATATGTATGGCCTCCTCGCACCATAACAGCATGGATTGAGATATAACAGTTGAGATGACATATGTATGGGCCCCCTCACACCATAACAGCATGGACTGAGATATAACAGTTGAGATGGCATATGTATGGGCCCCCTCGCACAATAACAGCATGGATTGAGATATAACAGTTGAGATGACATATGTATGGGCCCCCTCGCACCATAACAGCATGGATTGAGATATAAGGTTGAGATGACATATGTATGGACCCGTTGCATCATAACAGCATGGATTGAGAAATAATGGTTGAGATGACATATGTATGGGCCCCCTCGCAACATAACAGCATGGATTGAGATATAACGGTTCAGATGACATATCTATGGGCCCCCTCGCACCATAACAGCATGCATTGAGATATAACAGTTGAGATGACATATGTATGGGCCCCCTCGCACCATAACAGCATGGATTGAGATATAACGGATGAGATGACATATGTATGGGCCCCCTCGCACCATAACAGCATGGATTGAAATATAATGCTTGAGATGACATATGTATGGGCCCCCTCGCACCATAACAGCATGGATTGAGATATAACGGTTGAGATGACATATGTATGGGCCCCCTAGCACCATAACAGCATGGATTGAGATATAACAGTTGAGATGACATATGTATGGGCCCCTTCACACCATAACAGCATGGATTGAGATATAACAGTTCAGATGACATATGAATGGGCCCCCTCGCACCATAACAGCATGGATTGAGATATAACGCTTGAGATGACATATGTAAGGGCCCCCTCGCACCATACCAGCATGGATTGAGATATAACGCTTGAGATGACATATGTAAGGGCCCCCTCGCACCATACCAGCATGGATTGAGATATAACGGTTGAAATGACATATGTATGGACCCCTTGCACCATAACAGCATGGATTGAGATATAACAGTTCAGATGACATATGAATGGGCCCCCTCGCACCATAACAGCATGGATTGAGATATAACGGTTGAAATGACATATGTAAGGGCCCCCTCGCACCATAACAGCATGGATTGAGATATAACAGTTCAGATGACATATGAATGGGCCCCCTCGCACCATAACAGCATGGATTGAGATATAACGCTTGAGATGACATATGAATGGGCCCCCTCGCATCATACCAGCATGGATTGAGATATAACGCTTGAGATGACATATGTAAGGGCCCCCTCGCACCATACCAGCATGGATTGAGATATAACGGTTGAAATGACATATGTATGGACCCCTTGCATCATAACAGCATGGATTGAGACATAACGGTTGAGATGACATATGTATGGGCCTCCTCGCACCATAACAGCCTGGATTGAGATATAACAGTTGAGATGACATATGTATCGGCACCCTCGCACCATAACACATGGATTGAGATATATAAGTTGAGATGACAAATGTATGCGCCCCCTCGCACCATAACAGAATGGATTGAGATATATTGCTTGAGATGACATATGTATGGGCCTCCTCGCAACATAACAGAATGGATTGAGATATATTGCTTGAGATGACATATGTATGGGCCTCCTCGCACCATAACAGCATGGATTGAGATATAACGGTTGAGATGACATATGTATGGACCCACTCGCACCATAACAGCATGGATTCAGATATAACGGTTGAGATGACACATGTAAGGGCCCCCTCGCACCATAACAGCATGGATTGAGATATAATGCTTGAGATGACATATGTATAGGCCCCCTCGCACCATAACAGCATGGATTGAGATATAACAGTTGAGATGACATATGTATGGGCCCCCTCGCACCATACCAGCATGGATTGAGATATAATGCTTGAGATGACATATGCATGGACCCATTGCACCATAACAGCATGGATTGAGATATATTGCTTGAGATGACATATGTATGGGCCTCCTCGCAACATAACAGCATGGATTGAGATATATTGCTTGAGATGACATATGCATGGGCCCCTACACACCATAACAGCATGGATTGAGATATAACGGTTGAGATGACATTTGTAAGGGCCCCCTCGCACCATAACAGCATGGATTGAGATATAACGGTTGAGATGACATATGTATGGGCCCCCTCGCACCATAACAGCATGGATTGAGATATAACGGTTGAGATGACATATGTATGGGCCCCCTCGCACCATAACAGCATGGATTGAGATATAACGGTTGAGATGACATATGTATGGGCCCCTTCGCAACATAACAGAATGGATTGAGATATAACAGTTGAGATGACATATGTATGGACCCATCGCACCATAACAGCATGGATTGAGATATAACGGCTGAGATGACATATGTATGGCCTCCTCGCACCGTAACAGCATCGATTGAGATATAACAGTTGAGATGACATATGTATGGGCCCCCTCGCACAATAACAGCATGGATTGAGATATAACGGTTCAGATGACATATGTATGGGCCCCCTCGCACCATAACAGCATGGATTGAGATATATTGCTTGAGATGACATTTGTATGGGCCTCCTCGCACCATAACAGCATGGATTGAGATATAACGGTTGAGATGACATATGTATGGGCCCCCTCGCACCATAACAGCATGGAATGAGATATAACGGTTGAGATGACATATGTATGGGCCCCCTCACACCATAACAGCATGGATTGAGATATAACGGTTGAGATGACATGTATGGGCCCCCTCGCACCATAACAGCATGGATTCCGATAGAACGGTTGAGATGACATATGTATGGGCCCCATCAAACCATAACAGCATGGATTGAGATATAACAGTTGAGATGACATAGGTATGGGCCCCCTCGCACCATAACAGCATGGATTGAGATATAACAGTTGAGATGACATATGTATGGGCCCCCTCGCACCATAACAGCATGGATTGAGATATAACGGTTGAGATGACATATGTATGGGCCCCCTCGCACCATAGCAGCATGGATTGAGATATAACGGTTGAGATGACACATGTATGGGCCTCCTCGCACCATAACAGCATGGATTGAGATATAACGGTTCAGATGACACATGAATGGGCCCCCTCGCACCATAACAGCATGGATTGAGATATAACAGTTGAGATGACATATGTATGGGCCCCCTCGCACCATAACAGCATGGACTGAGATATAACGGTTGAGATGACATATGTATGGGCCCCCTCGCACCATAGCAGCATGGATTGAGATATAACGGTTGAGATGACACATGTATGGGCCTCCTCGCACCATAACAGCATGGATTGAGATATAACGGTTCAGATGACACATGAATGGGCCCCCTCGCACCATAACAGCATGGATTGAGATATAACGGTTGAGATGACACATGTATGGGCCCCCACGCACCATCACAGCATGGATGGAGATATAACGGTTGAGATGACATATGTATGGGCCTCCTCGCACCATAACAGCATGGATTGAGATATAACGGTTGAGATGACATATGTATGGGCCCCCTCGCACCATAACAGCATGGATTGAGATATAACGGTTGAGATGACATATGTATGGGCCCCATCGCACCATAACAGCATGGATTGAGATATATTGTTTGAAATGACATATGTATGGGCCTCCTCGCAACATACAACAGCATGGATTGAGATATATTGCTTGAGATGACATATGTATGGGCCTCCTCGCACCATAACAGCATGGATTGAGATATAAGCGTTGAGATAACCTATGTATGCGCCCCCTCGCACCATAACAGCATGGATTGAGATATATTGCTTGAGATGACATATGTATGGGCCTCCTCGCAACATAGCAGAATGGATTGAGATATATTGCTTGAGATGACATATGTATGGGCCTCCTCGCACCATAACAGCATGGATTGAGATATAACGGTTGAGATGACATATGTATGGACCCCCTCGCACCATAACAGCATGGATTCAGATATAACGGTTGAGATGACACATGTAAGGGCCCCCTCGCACCATAACAGCATGGATTGAGATATAATGCTTGAGATGACATATGTATAGGCCCCATCGCACCATAACAGCATGGATTGAGATATAACGGTTGAGATGACATATGTATGGGCCCCCTCGCAACATAACAGCATGGATTGAGATATAACGTTTGAGATGACACATGTAAGGGCCCCCTCGCACCATAACAGCATGGATTGAGATATAATGCTTGAGATGACATATGTATAGGCCCCATCGCACCATAACAGCATGGATTGAGATATAACGGTTGAGATGACATATGTATGGGCCCCCTCGCAACATAACAGCATGGATTGAGATATAACGTTTGATATGACACATGTATGGGCCCGCTCGCAACATAACAGCATGGATTGAGATATAACGGTTAAGATGACATATGTATGGGCCCCCTATCACCATAACAGCATGGATTGAAATATAACGGTTGAGATGACATATGTATGGGCCTCCTCGCACCATAACAGCATGGATTGAGATATAACAGTTGAGATGACATATGTATGGGCCCCCTCGCACCATAACAGCATGGATTGAGATATAACGGTTGAGATGACATATGTATGGGCCCCCTAGCACCATAACAGCATGGATTGAGATATAAAGGTTGAGATGACATATGTATGGGCCCCCTCGCACCATAACAGCATGGATTGAGATATAACGCTTGAGATGACATATGTATGGGCCTCCTCGCACCATAACAGCATGGATTGAGATATAACAGTTGAGATGACATATGTATGGGCCCCCTCGCTCCATAACAGCATGGATTGAGATATAAAGGTTGAGATGACATATGTATGGGCCCCCTAGCACCATAACAGCATGGATTGAGATATAAAGGTTGAGATGACATATGTATGGGCCCCCTAGCACCATAACAGCATGGATTGAGATATAACGGTTGAGATGACATATGTATGGGCCTCCTCGCACCATAACAGCATGGATTGAGATATAACAGTTGAGATGACATATGTATGGGCCTCCTAGCACCATAACAGCATCGATTGAGATATAACGGTTGAGATGACATATGTATGGGCCTCCTAGCACCATAACAGCATGGATTGAGATATAACGGTTGAGATGACATATGTATGGGCCTCCTAGCACCATAACAGCATGGATTGAGATATAACGCTTGAGATGACATATGTATGGGCCCCCTCGCACCATAACAGCATGGATTGAGATATAACGCTTGAGATGACATATGTATGGGCCTCCTCGCACCATAACAGCATGGATTGAGATATAACAGTTGAGATGACATATGTATGGGCCCCCTCGCACCATAACAGCATGGATTGAGATATAACAGTTGAGATGACATATGTATGGGCCCCCTCGCACCATACCAGCATGGATTGAGATATAACGGTTGAGATGACATATGTATGGGCCCCCTAGCACCATAACAGCAGGGATTGAGATATAACAGTTGAGATGACATATGTATGGGCCCCCTCGCAACATAACAGCATGCATTGAGATATAACGGCTGAGATGACATATGTATAGGCCCCCTCGCACCATAACAGCATGCATTGAGATATAACGGCTGAGATGACATATCTATGGGCCCCCTCGCACCATAACAGCATGCATTGAGATATAACAGTTGAGATGACATATGTATGGGCCCCCTCGCACCATAACAGCATGGATTGAGATATAACGGTTGAGATGACATATGTATGGGCCCCCTAGCACCATAACAGCAGGGATTGAGATATAACAGTTGAGATGACATATGTATGGGCCCCCTCGCAACATAACAGCATGCATTGAGATATAACGGCTGAGATGACATATGTATAGGCCCCCTCGCACCATAACAGCATGCATTGAGATATAACGGCTGAGATGACATATCTATGGGCCCCCTCGCACCATAACAGCATGCATTGAGATATAACAGTTGAGATGACATATGTATGGGCCCCCTCGCACCATAACAGCATGGATTGAGATATAACGGTTGAGATGACATATGTATGGGCCCCCTAGCACCATAACAGCATGGATTGAGATATAACGGTTGAGATGACATGTATGGGCCCCCTCGCATCATAACAGCATGGATTGAGATATAACGGTTTAGATGACATATGTATGGGCCTCTTCGCACCATACCAGCATGGATTGAGATATAACAGATGAGATGACATATGTATGGACCCTTCGCACCATACCAGCATGGATTGAGATATAACTTTTGAGATGACATGTATGGGCCCCCTCGCACCATAATAGCATGGATTGAGATATATTACTTGAGATGACATATGTATGGGCCCCCTCACACCATAACAGCATGGATTGAGATATAACTTTTAAGATGACATGTATGGGCCTCCTCGCACCATAACAGCATGGATTGAGATATAACGGTTGAGATGACATATGTATGGGCCTCCTCGCACCATAACAGCATGGATTGAGATATAACGGTTGAGATGACATATGTATGGGCCCCCTCGCACCATAACAGCATGGATTGAGATATAACGGTTGAGATGACATATGTATGGGCACCCTCGCACCATAACGCATGGATTGAGATTTAACGGTTGAGATGACATATGTATGGGCCCCTCGCACCATAACAGCATGGATTGAGATATAACGGTTGAGATGACATATGTATGGGCCCCCACGCACCGTAACAGCATGGATTGAGATATAACGGTTGAGATGACATATGTATGGGCCCCCTCGCACCGTAACAGCATGGATTGAGTTATAACGGTTGAGATGTCATATGTATGGGCCCCCTCGCACCATAACAGCATGGATTGAGATATAACGGTTGAGTTGACATATGTATGGACCCCTCGCACCACAACAGCATGGATTGAGATATAACTGTTGAGATGACATATGTATGGGCCCCTTCACACCATAACAGCATGGATTGAGATATAACGCTTGAGATAACATATGTATGGGCCTCCTCGCAACATAACAGCATTGATTGAGATAAAACGGTTGAGATGACACCCGTCCCTATATCTGCCACACTTTGTTGCCTTTTTCCACACATTTCTGTGGAAAATGTGTGGAATAGAGTGGTAATAAGTGGAATTAGTTGGCAAAGAGTGGAATTCCACTATTTTTATTCGGTTATGCCACATGAGTGGCAAATTTGCCAGCATTTACCACATTTAAGAAGTGGAAAACATGTGGCATTCTGTGGAAATTTGGACTGGTATTTTTGTGTCTGTGGTAAATGACTGGTAATGTGTGGAAATAATGGACTTGGTTTTTTTCATGGGTGTATCATGAGTGGCAAAAATACTTAGAAGATATGAGATGTGGAAATCAGTGGAAAATGGGACTTAGTAATTTTTTTGTTACCTGACGAATGTTATTGGAGGATACAAATTCAGTGTTTGTTAAGTGAATTTTTCAAAAATAATAAAGTTACTGTTTTTGTTTGTTGCTTAACATAGGATTCAACATGATGAAATTTATATAATAAATCAATCAAACAATCAATAGAACAATGCATTTTTTTTATTTATGTATACTTAAATATAATACAAATTAAAATACAGTTTTATCTTCAACACTTGAATTAGCTACATAAACTATAAAATAAAATAACATTTCATAAAAAATTGTGTTGAAGTTTAAGACCATGAAAAATATATTATTTGCAATAAATGAGAAATTTAATTAAATAAACGGTCTCATGTTAAACTTTATTAGAAAATTATACAAGTTGAAATTTCTTGACCCAGTTCCAGCTGTGTAAGAACTAGTTATACTCCATTCAAACATGTGGCCACAGTTAAATGCAAAAATTGGCACACAATCTGATAAGCACTGACCACCAGCTGTGGTCTGCTACAGAATTTGGAACCTTCTTCCTTGCTACAAAGCATCTGCTTATCTATTGGTTAACACTTACACAGACTTCCTGATTGGTTCATTTAAACACAGGAAGTTTATCTTTGAATTTGAAAACATGAGTAGTGTTATTGCAACTTGTTTACCTAAATTGTAGTGAAATAAAGCAAGTTATGGACTTTAATTGTACATTTAAAGTTATGCTGAAATACTGACATTAATGGACATTCTGTTAAGAAACAATGTGGATGTGGAAATCAACATTTAGTGTTGTGAAACTTGCTGGTACAGGACTTCAGCCCTTTGGTTTATTGGAATAGCAAAACAACTAATGGTTTGTATGTTTTGTTTGTATTTCCTTAAATTTCTATTTTTATGATACCATCATAACAATATTTGTTTTTTGTCTGGTTAGTGTTTTAACAAATTCAATAAATACTGAAACCATTGCATGATTTTGTTTAAGTTCACAAAATAGGCAATGCAGTCAAAACATTGTTTAAGTATCTTACAGAACCATAGGCATGTGTATTCTATTGCTAAATAAATTCTTAGATAAAGAATTGGAATGTTGTTATTTTAGAGTATTCATTTAGCTATTACAATTCTACAGAAGAATAAATAAATAATTGTGTATCTAATCAATGTATGTTAAATATTGGTATTTAATAATCATAAATTGAGTCAAATTAAACTGTCTTCCAATAACATACATTGTCTAAACTTTATTTGACAATAGAATAAATATAACAAACACATTTCTTACTCATATGCTCTCACAACAGTCTAAGTATTATAAATGTTACCCTATAAAATGATTTATACGATAACATACATCATAAATAATTATTTATGGATGTAGTTTAGCAGAGTTCACTATTTGATGCATAAGTGGGCAATGGTTTGTGCAAAAATACATATTGCTTACATTTGTATTGCAGACTGCCATGAAGTATCATTCAAGGACAAGGAATAATGACATTCAGGAGGATTTTCAGCACTCTCTGAAGCACTGGAGACTTTATATATTAATTTACTACAAAACATTAAAAAACTTTGATCTATGTATCTAAGTATATTAATCAACTTCTCATAAATTCAATTGTAATGACTCAAATGTGCATACATGTACATAATAAAGCATACATTGTGTTCATTCTTATGTGTTAACATATATTAGATTTTATGTTTTTTTATATTCAGGTGACAGCATATTATTAATCAATCAGTTGGCAGAGGCAAAGCCACCAATTTTCACCATTTTCCACTATCTGTGGCAAAGAGTGAAAAATTTGCCACTGTGGTATTTATTGCCACAAAAAGTCTGGCATTAAGTGGAAAAGTGTCTAAATACTCCACTTGTTTCCACATATTGTGGCAAATACATGGAAATTAGTGGCATTTAGTGGAAATTGCATTTGCCACTAAAAGTCTGGCATTAAGTGGAAAAGTGTCTAAATATTCCACTTATTTCCACATCTTGTGGCAAATAAGTGGAAATTAGTGGCATTAAGTGGAAATTGAATTTGCCACTGAAGGTCTGGCGTTTAGTGGAAAATTGTCTAAATACTTCACTTATTTCCACACTGTGTGGCAAATGAGTGGTGGCATTTACTGGAAAACATGTATGCCCAAGTTCTGCTCATTTTTTTTTCAATTCACCATACTAAGTGTGGCATTTAGTGGAAAACTGTCTAAATACTCCACAAACTGGAAATTTGTGGCAAAGTGTGGCAGATTTAGGGACGGGTATAAAGTAAGTGGCACGCGAAACCCTCGATCCGCGATGTCTTGACGAGCCTTCGATCATCATTTGCGAAGCGTGCCACGAAAGTTCGCAACGATTCGCAATATATAGCGAGCCGCCCCAGTGCTAGATTTCGCACGGGAATTTTGCCGCGATTTCCGGCAATTTTACAGGTATATGTGCATCTGCTCTTTAAAAATTTTGGTTTCGCAACATTCTACATTGTGTGTCGCTAAATGTCGATATATTTATTTTGAATCATTCATATTATGGTTAATTAATAAATAATTATATAATAAAGCACTATTATTTGACAGTATTAATCAAAGAAAACAGTCAAAACGCATATAAAAGTCACTACGAATTAATACAGTGTGTATCAAAGTTTAAGTTTACATTTACAATTCGGACAATAATCATTAAAATCAACTTAAACTGATAAATCACTGATAGTTCTTCTGTTCACTACAAATAATCACCCATTTTACATACATGCTACAGTTCACTACTTCGCTTAATTTGAATTTGATGTAACTTTTACAATAATATGAACTGATGTCCATTTAAATGATTTATTAGTTATTTGTTAATTAATTGTTTGGATTGTTATGTGAATGTATATATGGGGTTCTTGTGATGATCATAAAAATTATTATCTTATTCTTCATGGGCGTGATTATTTCAAACATTCCTTCGTTTTGAATATCCATTCAGTTTATTTGTTCACATGTACATATAAGTCAACCTCACCCGTGCACTGGCATATTCAATTTTATCGTATCTATAATCATCATAAAGATGCAAATCACCGACGTTTTGACACGATATTTTTATAATAATCATGTACTTCAAACATGGGGTGGAATATGATCGGTTTATTTACGGTACAGATATTAATAATTATTGAGTTTATCTCAAATTCATTTTGGGGCCGATTCTTATAGTGTCCGAAAAATCGAGTGTCCGAGAAATCTCCTTGGTAAGGACCCACAAATCTGGGGTCCGAGAAGTCTCCTTAGTAGGGAACGAAAAATATGGGGTCCGTGAAGTCACAGCTTCTCTTGTATTATATTTAGGGTAAAATAATGACATCTCAATATTAATTTATACGCCGATTGTCTTTTTTAAAGACATTTCTTGTTTCACCTTTGGAAGAAAGGTGGCAGGGCCCTTCAGATGGGGAATTTTAAAGACATTTCTTGTTTCACCTTTGGAAGAAAGGTGGCGGGGCCCTTCAGATGGGGAAGTTTAAAGACATTTCTTGTTTCACCTTTGGAAGAAAGGTGGCGGGGCCCTTCAGATGGGGAATTTTAAAGACATTTCTTGTTTCACCTTTGGAAGAAAGGTGGCGGGGCCCTTCAGATGGGAAATTTTAAAGACATTTAAAGACATTTCTTGTTTCTTGTTTGGAAGAAAGGTGGCGGGGCCCTTCAGATGGGGAATTTTACAGCAAAAGAGGATTTTTTTAGAACAGCATTATTAACTGTTTATATTCTATATTGTTATAAAACATGAATGCATTGTTTTGCTACAAATGATAACTTAGATAAACTTGGTTTTATAAAAAAAATTGCTGGGATCGTTTACGAAAATTCCGCTATCTTAGTCAATTTTTGCCCGATTTGGGTAATTTTTTTTCAAAATAAAGCTTACATTCAGAGGGGAATTTTCAGGTAAATATAGGGGAAAAATATATACTTTTTGAGCAGGGGAATGGGGCCGAATTTCGGCCCCAACTTAGCTCCCAAAAAAACAGTGACACCAAAAGTAAACAAGAGGGCCATGATGGCCCTAGGTCGCTCGACTGAGTTTAAGGCATCATAATGGCTAATAACAAGAGGACAAAATGGCACGAAACCCCTTGAGTATAAAAATCTGAACCATGCAGGTTCAGAAGTTTTTGAGTCTATATAAACCATGTGACCCACAGGGCGTGGCCACTTTCTACCTTAGGGGCATAATTTGAAAAATATTTGTAGTGGACCACTATTCAATGTTACATACCAAATATGAAACCACTGCGCATTGCGGTTGCAGAGAAGATTTTCAAAGTCATTTTGCTATTTAAATGTATACAAACCATGTGACCTCCAGCAGCATCATTGGAACAATCTTTGTAGAGGACCACTCCACAATGTTTCACGCAAAATATAAAACCTCTGGGCCTTACAGTTTCAAAAAGGAAGCTTTTAAGGCCCACTTGCCATATAAGTCTATATAAACTGTGTGATCCCCGGGTCATGGCCATTTTTTACCCCAGGGGCATACTTTGAACAATCTTTGTTGAGGACAAATATACAATGTTACATATCAAATATGAAACACTCCGGTTTCAGAGATGTTAAAGACACATTTTGCTATTTAAGTCTATATAAACAGTGTGACCCCCAGGACAGGGCCAGTTTTGACCTCTGAGACATCATTTGAACAATCTTTGTAGAGGACAACTATACAATGTTACATACCAAATACAAAACCTCTGGGCCTAGCAGTTTCAGAGAAGATTTTTTAAGTCATTTTGCTATTTAACTGTTAAGTCTATATAAACCATGTAACCCCCGGGTGTGCCCAGTTTTGACCCCAGGGGCATCATTTGAACAATCTTTGTAGAGGACCACCATACAATGTTACATACCAAATATGAAACCTCTAGGCCTTACGGTTTCGGAGGAGAAGATTTTAAAAGTCATTTTGCTATTTAAGTCTATATAAACCATGTGACCCCCGGGGTAGCCCAGTTCGACCCCAGTGGCATCATTTGAACAATCTTTGTAGAGGACCACCATACAATGTTACATACCAAATATGAAACCTCTTGGTTTGCAGTTTCAGAGGAGATTTTAAGTCATTTTGCTATTTAAGTCTATATAAACAATGTGACCCCCGGGGTGTGCACAGTTTTGACCCCAGGGGCATCATTTTAACAATCTTTGTAGAGGACCACTACCGTAAATACTCAGTCATAAGTCGAGATTTTAAGCCTCTTAAAATCGTAGTTATAAAGAACATTTGACTTATGAGGCAGTTCACAAAAAATCTTAGCATATTATATTGAAATATTTGTCAAATGCATTTTATTTCTTACCTGCATATTTGTTAATCCACACACTATAATCCATTCATAATGATCACAGTTTGCCCTTTCTATTATTTACCGACAATTAAGACAAAATACATAACTGTTTCATTATTAAATAAGATGCAAACTGTGAATGAAACTATCTACTCTATTTTAATTGACTTCCCCACTTTAGGCCCCAGCTAGACCATCATCCACAAATACAAAATCAATAAACCTGCAGGGCTGTCCAGTTAGCGCAGTGGTTGGTACACACGCTTCTCAGTCCTAGGCGATCCGGGTTCTCACTCCCGGCGCAAGTGAGTTTGGTAAGTGGTCACCATACCGGACAGGTGGGGTTTCCTCCGGGTACTCCGGTTTTCCCCAACAGCACAAGACCACACCAAATTATATATCTCAGTTAAAAATAAATAGCTGACCACACCAAATTATATATCTCAGTTAAAAATAAATAGCTGGAAATTGCAACACACACACACACGCACGCACGCACGTAGTTCGTTTACACTGTCCGTTTATAAACACTGAAATATATTGTATAAACACAAACAGTGAACCACCAAAAAGGCTCATGGACATATTTACTGATCATAGTGAGCGTGTTGATACGTTCCCTATACTGGTGTAATTATTAACGATGTGTCTACGGTACAAAATCTCTCGAAATTAAAGCCTTATGAAGGACTGTGGAATTTGTCGTTTTTATTTCTGAAAATATCTACTATCACAAACAGTGCTATCGTGGACTTATATCGGTGACAATATCGTGTGGAACATTTTATTCTTTCGAATGCTTCTAGCTACTTCAGTGCCAGAATAGAGACTGATGGATCATGAATAGTGCTGTATAAATGCAAGACACACCATAAACCACAAACTCCATGTTATGAGTTGAATTCAAGAGAAGGCTGGCTTGATTTGCACCACATTGCATACAGGTTTGTTTGACAATGGTGGTTGTTCTTGGAAATCCTTTATTAGTTAGATATATTAACATTAATAATAAGTGAATTTATACAATTATATGATTTTTTATTTATTCAGTCCTCATTTATAACCATTTTCTATTGAAAAATATATCATTCTTTTTAAATTTATAATGTCGTTTGATTTGTACATATTGCACCGGATTCCTGTATTTTTTGTGTTAACTGATTCACATTTGAACAAAATGATACATAGTTTGACATCTAAATTCTAAGAAATGAAGCAATGTTCTCGGTGTATGTTGATAACAATGATGTTTTATTTACTTGTACATATACAATATAGACATAATAATTTTGTATTTGCAGCTATCTGGCTCAGCTTCCTGGATGTCACATCAATGGCAACATTTATAACTTATCCTAGACAAATCATCAATGGATTTTTTTTGAGAGAAAGAAAACAGTTCATCAGTTCAAGTTTTCACAGGAACACAAAGGTCTGGGTAACTATATTGCACGAGAAGAATTTCTAACAACAATCATCAAGATTACAATGCTTCTGTTCTTGGAATGAACACTTTTAAGTTAATGATCTGCATTATTGTGCCCATATTGACAAAACTTTTGACGTACACTTTTAAGTATCATCTTTTAGTTGTATTAATACTTAATAATTTTTGAAAATGTTGCTTTGACAGCCATGACATGTTACCATGCTTAAATTTAAGTAAGTTTTCTTCATGGATTATTATATGAACAAAATAAATTAAACATAGTTATTTATTATTTAATATAGGTTATTTGCTATTCATACTCAACAACATTAACTAAATATATCACGGTGTTAAAACGAATCGGTCACCTCTCCATTAAAACTAACCACAAACGCACCCTCACCATTACGGTACCTGTCCCTCTCCGTTAAAAATCAACATGGAAACTACTGGTAGGTCACTTTCACGTTAATATAATAGTTTTTCATCGCTAAAATTTGAGTTTTATTTGTTTTACGGAACATCTTGGACATTGAACTGCTTATGTATCATGGATTTTACTCCACAAAACAGTATGTTTTCTAGAAATAGCAAAAACAGTTGTAAACTCTGACTGACATTTGCTAATTTCATTGATGTTTTCTGTCGTAATTTCCTTTGTTTAATTAAAAGCTGGTGTTTTATGGATCAAACTTAGTTAAACAATGATTCCACTATGGATGTATGTTATTTCCGATAGCACAATTAGGCCAGAGTTTTTTAATTTTGCGATTTACGGGAGCGCCGGTTCTAAATATTGCAAAACCCGAATAAAAATAAAATTCAAAATCATATAATTTTTTTTATATTTTCCGCCCGTCGTCTCTGCTTCCCGAATTATAAAAAAAATTGGTCTTGTGTAACCTATTTACGACAACGTCATTTCATAGTAATTTTTGCGCACCAGTCGACTGCTTTACAAATTGACGTCATTTTCTGGCGTTCTGTGCATATATTTTATTGTAAAAACGGGAAAACCAGACTAGCTAGGGGCAATAAAAACAGCAATGGCGGTTGGGGCCGCTGTGTAGTTTAAAGTTGCGTGACCGCTGTGTATTTTAAAGTTGCTATCAAAAACATAAAGAACAAAATAATAATTAATTAAAATCATACAGTTTCATTCTTTTGACAAAAATTATAATGAAATAATATCAAAAAGCAGTATGGGATGAAAGATTTAGCAGGTGCCCGAAATGCGTAAACAATTTATTCCTATACGCAACACATTAAGGCATTTTATATACAAATACGTTATAATCATAAACAATATCATTGTATATGTTGTTTCATGCAACGAATGTAAAGTATTAGTGTTTAAAATACGTATATTTTCATATTTTTTCATGGGTACAAAATGGGTACGAATGTATGTTTTCTTCTAGTGCGGTTCGTACCAAATTTGAAAAATAAAACAACTGTGTTCTTGTATATTTTTTCTTATAATTTCAGCTTAAAAACGATGTGAATCAACAACAATGTAGATCTACTACATGCACATTATGCAAAAAAAATGTTTCTAGAATACAATACAGAATATGCGTTCTACTTTGATTTAGGCCAGATTGTTTATAATTTAAGATTGATGGGATATTTGTTTCAAAAAAGATATAACTTGAAAAATCCAAATAGTAGTTATAAAACCCTCTAACAATATGGAAAAATCCAAATAGTAGTTATAAAACCCTCTAACAATATGGAAAATATCTTTACTTCTAATTCTAGATTAACCTTTCGTGTAATAAAATATTTTACAATTTAGGTGCAGTTATAATAAATTAATATTTTTTTTACTTTTAATCATTTTATTTTTTATTATTATTTCCGATGCTCACTTTTTTCTATTTTATTTTTATTTTTATGCCCTCCTCCTGGTGCTCAGTTTTGAAAAAATTCCCGTAAATCTAAAAATTAAAAAACTTTGGCCTTAGTACAAAAAGTGGCATAAATGCCATAAAATTAGGCCACAAAACAGAATAGGCAGGTAACCTCACCATATGAGGAAACGGTACCCTCTCCATCGCCACAGCTTTTATTGATACTTTCGCTACAAAACAAAAACATGTAAAACATTTTGCATTATGTAATTTGTTATCATACAAATGTATGGCATTAAACATAATTTCTAGCTGTTTGCTGCCCTTTCTGAAATTGAATTGTTTTCAATTTGAAGACAAACTTTTGTTGGTGCAATGTGATTTAAAGCGGCGTATCGACGGCTAATCTGGAACATTTTCTGAAAAAGAAAATTTAATTTTAAGAAGTATTTATTAAATGACAGAGTTACCAGGCATGTTGTTATGGAAAATCCTTTGATAGTGAACAAGTATTGAAAGTTTCAAATGGATACCTTTTATATTTTTGTGAGAAATGGACTCTGACAAAAAAATTAACAAAAATCGTCGAGTTAAAAATGGTAATGTGCCTTGTTAATACGTTTCTATATTTACGGGAATTACAGTCAATATGCCGCTTTAATTCGCAAAATGGTACTTTGGTATCATTATTGTTTTCAGTTGATCTTTGACAACTGTTGCACTGCGTCTTGTTAATATTGTAAGATTATAATAATTGTCACTTGTAAATAACAGCACGGTTATTAAAATTTATACCCGAAAAATAAAAAAAGACAAAATAAAGAAAAATGATTTTAAAGTAAACAAAAATATGAAAAGAAAACAGAAAGTTTTTGTCAGGACTCGAACCACAGTCTAATATCAATCAAGGGCCACTTGGGTAGATCGGATGAAAATTGTTTGACTTTGACATGACAGAAACGAAAGTGATCTACAGACAGACAGACTGTCCGACCTACATAATGCAATACAATAGTTTAGTTTAAACCTATGTCTTTTAGCTCGATTGCATCGAAAGACTAAGGCTTATTGAGACACTCTCGAGTCCGATTCCTGGGTAGAACTAGTACTTGGTGTCTTTTGGGGATATCTTGAGTACGTTCCAAGAGTGGGGATCGAACCCAGGACATTCCAGTCGCTAGGCGGACACCATATCCACTACGCTACCGCGACCTCAAGCAAACCAATACATCGATAAAGGGACAGTTGAACATTGTAGGATTGTGTATTTTAAGTCAAAGGATACATGCATTTGATACAATTAACAAACGCGCATTTATTGCACACACAATATACAAGTCATATTATTAAAATACATAATTTTTTACTTTGTCAAACTTTAATCAATTAGTTTTTTTTAAAAGCTGACATATTCTCAATGATTATACTTTAAATTATATTTTCTTTTCATAATAATATTCATTTTCTGATGTTTTTGAAGGAAAATGTAACTGTAATAATTTTCATTGCTGTATTTTTACTGAAAATCGCGTGTATCATTTTAATTTAACCAAGTGGTCGAGTTCTACACATCTTGAGTTGAAACGGATTTAAAAAAAGAAACATCTCCCTATCAACAGCCGTATAGATAAGAACTCGTGTATTAATGAACTATAACGGAAAGGTTGCAGGTACCATACACGGAGAGGACACAGGTACCACAAAAATGAAGTAACGGAGAGGACACTGGTGCCGGGGTGATACTAATTTCATTCGTTTTTTAGACAGTATTTATCATTTTTTGTGATTTTTACTAATGAAATATTAGTTGAGAATGCACCCAACATGAATTGACAGAAATCGATACACATATAAACACAAACTTCAAATGTGAATATGTGGGGTTGACGACTGTCTGAAATTGTTTTCTTTCGTTTAAATTCCGTATTGCATTTGTACAAAATGCAAACATGCTGTTTCAAAGCTTATGATACTTATGTTCCATGCGCCATAAATTTTCAAGCAATTTACCTCATAACGTCCATTTTTATGCCTCGCTACATCCAAACATCCTGATTTAACGGAGAGGGACAGGTACCGTAACGGAGAGGGTGTGTTTTTGGTTAGTTTTAACGGAGAGGTGACCGATTCGTTTTAACACCGTGTATGTTGTATACAAATGTAAAATATATTTTTTGCAATACTACAACATGCAATTACAACAGTTTGTATTAAATTTGCTGATACACTTTGAGTAACATCTGAGTTAAATAGCAACTATGTTAGGTGTTTCAGTGTTTAATCTAATCTCAAAATTACATGCAAAGCTACTAAACATTTATTTCAACTTAATCAAGTAAGAAATTCGAATAAACTAGAGTTTGTGACAATGTAAGTTTAAAGATGATTTCTACAGTTGTTTCCCTTCCGTGAATTTTTTTTTTCATTTTTACATATTTTGCAGATCGTTCAATGCCATATACTATAAAACCATTAAAAAATGGGGGTCACCCCATTAGATTTTTTGGAAAATACATGTAAATGACCTACCCACTGATGCGCGAAAAGATGCGCAGAAAAAACTACCGAAATCGTCTTTAAAAAGGTCTGATAAATATTATTTTACAAATAACTGCTGTCAATTCTCAAACCCACCCTTCCATTCATTGGTCATCATATACATCCAGTTAGAAATGGTAAAAGTTTATAGTTTGGCATGGTTTATTTGTATTAACAACCACATTAATTTTAGTGGGTCAAATACACTTATAGCTCTTGAGCAATAGTCCAGAATTCACTTTGAAGTTGAAAGCACATTTTATAAAAGTGTTAGAATTTGTTTTTAGAGGGGGTACTTAAACATTTTGCTCATTGTCAAAATATTATTGTTGTTAACATCACAAAGTTGTATATTTTATGTATATTATAATAATGTACATAACGTACATGTATAGTCTTTTTTATTTGTATATAAATGAAAATAAATGTATTTTTAAACTACATAAAAAGATATATGCTAGATCAACAGAAACTAAAACTGTTCAGTTCTTCTTGTGTTTTACCCTTAGTAATTTGTTAACCTCCACCACTCAGTCAGGCACTGTTTGTTACAGGATTAATTTTTAATGATCTCATCTTTGCAACACATGCATATCAGTATGTTTTTTGTGTAAATACTAGGTTAAAAGACCATTGGATAATTCAGTCAGTTATTGGATGTCATGGGTCGTGTATGTTGGCATTTGTGTCCACTATAGTTTTTTGTGTAAATACTAGGTTAAAAGACCATTGGATAATTCAGTCAGTTATTGGATGTCATGGGTCGTGTATGTTGGCATTTGTGTCCACTATAGTTTTGTGTGTAAATACTAGGTTAAAAGACCATTGGATAATTCAGTCAGTTATTGGATGTCATGGGTCGTGTATGTTGGCATTTGTGTCCACTATAGTTTTTTGTGTAAATACTAGGTTAAAAGATCATTGGATAATTCAGTCAGTTATTGGATGTCATGGGTCGTGTATGTTGGCATTTGTGTCCACTATAGTTTTTTGTGTAAATACTAGGTTAAAAGACCATTGGATAATTCAGTCAGTTATTGGATGTCATGGGTCGTGTATGTTGGCATTTGTGTCCACTATAGTTTTTTGTGTAAATACTAGGTTAAAAGACCATTGGATAATTCAGTCAGTTATTGCATGTCATGGGTCGTGTATGTTGGCATTTGTGTCCACTATAGCTTTTTTCTGACGACTGTTGTCCGAGTGACTCTAATACTTACCTATAGAAACAATGTTTAGTTTTTAGTTGTATTTGTTGTCTTAAATAATAGTTTAAGTCACCAAGCTGTTATTGGAAACAGAATATTAGAATTTATGAAGTTTTGTGACATGTTCAGTTGTGATATGTACTAAATCAGGATTTGGCATGTTACTGTGCTAGGATTTCAAAACCTACCCCTGTATACTTTAGCTGCAAATATTTCTGTAAACGACGGTGAAAGTTCATATTGTTTTGGTATTTTATTTGCATATGTATGTACATAATTTTAGTGGGCTCAATTCACCTATACCCTTTACCCATATGATCACAACTGACTTTAAATTATGGACACTCATTTTCAAGTGAGTTGAATTTGTCCTTATTTTCGATAGGGGTACTGTACATATTTTAATGTTTTTGTTAATATTGTTTATATAAACATCACACAGTTGTTATTTTTATGCTTAAAGATGTCCATGTAACTGTTATGAAGTTCAAAATATGCTGAAAATAATAAACATGAACCTGTTTTGTGGCTTTTTCTAATGACATAATGTCCGCTTGAGCAATTTTTTTTACCAAGGGGGTGGCATTACAAAAATGCTAATAACTTTTTAATTACACTGGAAAAAGTCTTTAAATTTTCAAATAAACAAATTTGTGATTATAACCATTAGTGTGTGAAAACCTTAAGTTTAGCATTTGGTCAGAAAAATGTAACCGCGGTTATAATTTTATGACGCATAGGCTTCCCCAGGCCGTTTTAGCGCCCCAGTCTCAGGGCGCTTGAATTTTAAATTGAACATTCCCGGGGCACCTAAACTTAGGGTTCAGCTTATAAACATCGCCCGGGGCATCTGTATTTTATCAATTAATCAGCTGTGTTGACTGTGGTAGACCGACAGTACCTGCTGTAAAAGCTAATCTCTTGTGTCATAAAGGCCGTTTTTCATTCTAGAAACATGTACACCCACTCAACCAAGTCGGTGAATGATCAAAGCGAGTGTCACTTCGCCGAAAATTTTAACAATTTGCAGTTTTTCCTAAGCCGCAATCAATCAACATGAAGCCCCGCCCCTGTAGGCGGAGTTTCATCACGCAGTAAAATCGACATAAGCCAATAGAAACACTCAGGTTATCTTCGCTATGAATGATGTTATCATTGACCAATCGGCGCAATCGGCATGTATCCACACATAAGTAACCTTATATTCACGCCAATGCGTATTATCGATCTAAAAAGCAACCCCTCGACCTTTCGTGTTTTATAATATCCACACTTATTTATTTGCTAAATTTAATAACTACCAAAAAAAACAACTGTGAAAATTTTAATCAAGATGTTTACAATTCACCTATTATCCAGTCAGTATTATGTTCAACAGTTGTAACGATTAAAACAGTGTTAAAACACTAAACGCATGCCCATATGAACATAATTAATCGAACAAAAAAGGTTCCGTTGGTAGATCGAGAGTAAACTAAATTCGAGAATGACGAGAATAGTTGGTTTGAACATGATGTCACTGTGCGAAAGGGATGCGCAATGGACATACATGTAAACAAAATTATTAGCTACTTTTAGTTTTGCAACAAAATTGACGCCCGATGCTTCTAAAAGGCTCGAGGTATACCGTTTTAGTGATGTTTTGTTTATTTGATTTTGTTTAAACGTTTACAAAAAATGAAAAGCTGTTTGCCTAAATTTTAAGAGCTGAAAAGCACCAGATAACGTCATTTGACACATGCCGCAAATAAAAGTCCACGTAGGGAGGGGTTACCATATTTTATGACTGTTGATATAAATTATTACTGCAGTTATATTTGTAAATGTAACTGCCGTTACACATTAATAACTGCAGTCATAAAATTGTAACTGCGGTTAGAATTTTATAACAACAGTTACATCTATATTTAGGTAGCAGGCGTATATGTACTTTTGACACAAAGAGTACGCCATACAATATGACCAGTACATTGATAGTGAAGACAGGTACTGTGATATATAACCCTGTCAAAATTGAACCCTGCCAATGGGTGGTAAAGTGGTGAAAGGCGAGAAAGACTTTAAATCTTCAAGTAATAGACATATAAGCACACAATAAGTTTGTATCCACAATATATTGTTACAGTATTCAAAAAATTGAAAGCAACTAGTACTTCTTATACATGAGTATATATGTTACCACAACATATAAATGCCAACAATTAGTTAAGGTTTAAATCATTCAGGTACCAGTAGTAGTAAGTAGGCGTAAACAAAAAATTTTTGTTTCAGGCAACCCGACCTACCCTAAAAAAATGCCCCGACCCTAGAACATTTTATTGGGTTTGTCAGATTGATTTTCGTTTTTTATTTACCTTTTTCAATAATTAAATGTGTTTTGGATAAATAAGTGTTTTGTTTTGATAGTATCCACTTATAAACAATGTTTAAGGATATTACTGATATGTTTTGAATATTTATTCAGTTTTAGAATCTTCAAGTTGACCATTTACCAAACTAAAAAAACAAAAACAAAAAAATCCTGACATACCTACCCTAATTTTTTTGGGCATGTTACCTGAAACAAACACATTTTTGGGGCATTTTACCTGAAACAAACACATTTTTTTTACACCTTACCATGCATATTTTTTTTGTCTGGGTTTTCTAACAATTATATATAAGTTAACTGTGAAATAAATAAAAAATATTTAAAGACGACATAGGGCAACTAAAATACCATAAATATTTTGGTTTACAACTAGTACCAAACAGGCAAAACAGAAATATTTAAATTTTATACTATTATACTTTATACAGGCAAAAGGCCGCTGCAAAGTGGCGGGCATTGACCGCTTATTGTCAACGCTTATACGTATCAGTTTTTTTATTTACCTATGGAACTCAATTTGTTCACCACAAATCACCGGTAATCACGACCAAAAAGTTCTTTTTTTGAAATTGCAGTTAACAAGGAAACAACGCCAACAAATTTATATGTGTAAACATGCGCACATTGAAAATTTACATATTTTTACCTGATTTGATGCAATTTATTGTCAATATTTTCAAAAAACACTGAAAACATTATTATCGAACTGCTTCCAGTTAACATAAATGGCTGAAAAAATTGACTCTTTAATCCTCCAAAAATTGGAGAGCATAAAGGGAGACCACTCTGCGTTATTTCCTTTTATCTGTTACCCGGCCTAAATATAACACTGAAAGGTCAGGTCGGGAAACAATTGTTTGATATAACTTTGACGTCATCAAGGTAGTACAACTGTAATCATTTCCCGCATTTTTTCTAAGATCAACCGATGTCGGTAACTGTCTGTAAATTTCGTTACCCAGTTTATACGATGCCTTTTATATTCTGATTATTGTCTAACACGATATTTTTTATACAAGCACATTCTTTTTTTTAATAACATTATTTTATACGTGTTCATATGATGTTTATAATGTTGGCGAAATGCAAACATATGCTCGAAACCGAAAGTAGGAGGAAGTTACATATTTTCGTATAAACAAAACAACTGTAAAAGGAAAAATAAGAAGCAAAATGAGATGGCTTACTGAAAGAAATTCAGAACCAAATAAAATAAATAACTATACCAGATCGTACATATGATGAACCAGTTAAAATTCTGATAGGGAAATGAAACACTTGTAAGTCCAGAAATTGACAGAATAGGGTTCATGTACATAGGGCCATACCTTCGAAATGTAATACTTTATTAGAAGTTCAAGATAATGTGATGCTTTCATTTCAATGCTTCAAAAACAATAATATATTACTTAATTTTATATAGTATTATATAGTATTATTAGTAATTGTCTTTAATTGTGTTTGACTATGTTTCTATACATGTAAACTTACAAAGGAACATACAAGTCATAAAGTATGGTTATCTGTCAGTCCCTTAGTTTTTAGGCCTCAAGACCCTCAAGTTTTTGTCAGCTTTTTCTATTTCTGAATGGTAGTTGACTCCTTATACTTAATATGTGTGCTACTTTGCTAATGAATGTGTGCACATGTGTTTCTACAGGATTTCTATTAAAATAGTAACTAGAACTCTGCGGGTCAGATGTGTCGACTGATGTGAATCCAAATGAAGAAGCACTTCAGGTTAATGCTCAAATTTGTTTAACAGATTAACTGAAATCTTCAAAAGCACTGCACTCTGGCTAATTGCAAAGAAAAGACTAATTAAAACCAACAATGCGACACAAAAATAAGTATGAAAATTTACAAAGGACAATAACTCCAAAAGTATGAGATGCAGAGTAACAGTTCTTGAGCACTGCACTTCTCCTCAATGAGATCTATCTACCTATGAAGTTTCAAGTTGGTAGCTTTCATATTCTTAGAGTGATGCTCCCGACAAAAATTAATTATGAAAATAAACAAAGGGAAGTAACTCCAAAAGTATGAGGTGCAGAGTAACGATTCTTGTGCACTGCACTTCCCCTCAGTGAGATCTATCTACCTATGAAGATTCATTTTGATAGCTTTAATAGTCTAAGAGTTATGCTCCAGACAAGCGACAGGGGATGCCGCCGCCGACATAAGTAACCCCCATATGTCGCCAAGTCAGGCGACACAAAAAGTAATTAACCAGTTTTGACAAACACTTATTAATATTGCTTAGGTTGGGTTGCACATATATTTACCAGTTTTGTATTTTTAGCTGAAGGAAGAGAATTTCCACAAATCACCCGGAATGCTTCCCTGGAGGTCTAGCCTGGTGATAAGCACGATACACATGATTCTCTGACTGTGCCAGTTGGTGTAGATGCATCCTAAATTACCACCATATACAGCCTAAATTGCCAATATACAGAAGTATATAAACTATTTACATGAAGATAAATGGAAAAGAAGTAAAAAAGACACCTTATTGCCCATGCATAGTGTGTTGTCTCAGAGTTGAAAACAGTGAAGGGTGTGGGTGGCATTTTGTGTGAAAACTAAATATTTAATTAATAAAAATAATTGCTGTTCATAATTAAATATTTTGTTGAACTCGTGTAAATGGTGTATTTAACTTTAATTGCATAATTTTTGCCACATTTGAAGATTATTTTTGAGGAATTGCCTAAATAAAGCAATGCGCCCTGCGCGTCAAAAAGGGCATTTACGGTACCCTCACTTCTTTGAAGGGGGGCAAAATTATTATGAACATATTTTCTCATTGTATGATAAGAACAGAATATTATATTCGTTCTCAGAATTATTACACTGTTTTGTTTAGCCTAGCGGCTAGCTCTATAAATAACAACTGATTGTAGCAACAATTGATTATAGCGAGTTCAACACACCCGAAATGATCATTCTAAAATTAGCGCGTGTTTAGCTGTGGGTGTATAGCTGTTATATTATATTATCAATTAGAGTCCTGAGAATCATAAGAGCCACTATTTCAATAAATGGGGAATTGATGTTTATAACTTTACTGTGCATTTTAATTTGAGATTGAATGGCAGTTGTGTTCTGTTAAGAATTAATTAGAATTGCACATTTCTAGCAACTTCTCCTGTAGATGTTGATAAACCAATAAAAAGATATCTTTCAATAAATAATATGTGGTGAAATAAGTCTCGGAATACGTACAAATTTATTCAGGTTACTTTTGCTTCATTTGCGTAGCATTAATACATTATTTGCAATACCAATTGTACTCAGAAACCGTTGAAACATCATATTCCTACCAAATATAATTTTAAATCGCCATAGTCTAATAAAATTTTATGTTTGTGTTATCAAAAATGGAAGTCATCATTATTTCCAATGCGCTGAATGTTCTCTGAAGATTGCTTTTCATTAGAATACACAGTATAAATTATGATTGACTTCGAAATGTGTATGTATTATGCATAGATAACTTTCAAAATGAAGGTAGGGTATATTACTTCAAACCTGCGTAACTCTACGCGTCTGATACAAAATAATGTTCATTCATTCCTGCAATTATTTTCGTACATTGTTAATTTGTTAAATTTGGTTAACAAATTTATATACTTATGATGTTAACGTAAATTATTTAGGTTATTCATGTATCACTGGTCAAAACATGGTGCGGTATGATAGATTTTTTCACGGTACAAATATTAATAATTATTGGATTAATCACTCATGAATTGTGGGATCGGAGTTTTCTAATGATGCTCAAAAACTCTGGCCTTGTCTTGGTGGGGACCGAAAAATCTGTGGTCTGAGAAGCCATGTAGCCACTAATCTTGGCCCTCTTGTTTTATGTTTAGGGTAAAAATGATATCTCAATATTAATGTCAACGCAGATTGTCTTTGTAAAGACATTTCTTGTTTATATTGTTAAATAAACATGCATTTGCCCATTAACTACGTAGCATCTATCTTCATATTAATTAGGTATGGAACATTACAGCGTACTCATTATGATTATACTGCCCACATAAGAAGTAGCTCAATTAAATTATTGACACTACAGTAAATATTGTTTTGTACTGTTAAATAAATATGCTTTTGCCCGTTTACTAGGTAGCACCTATATTCATATTATTATTATGTTAACTAAGTGTATACAAATTAGACGATATTGTCAGGATATTGCCATGCAGTACATCTCAAATATCAATAAACCAGGAATATAACCCTTGACAATGAATCATAAATAAATGTCTACCTGTTAATGTTTACATGTAAAAATGTAACATACATTTTTGCGATCAATAACATTTACCTTGTATGGGACGAACGTTAATTGTTAGTAAACACGCACAGTGTCGCACATTTTGTCTCCATTAAATTTATAAACTAATATTAATCGTATGTTACAAAAGCATGCCTTTCTGCGTTGTTAATGTGTAAGAACGTAAACATATATTTGATCATTTCCTAGTTAAAGGTTTTTAGTTCTAAAAGCAGATATTATTCACGATTTAAACTTTTAAATAAACGTTACCTAAGGCTAAGCCTACCTACCTTTTGCGCACCGACGCTTGTCGATGCCATCGCCTGCATTATGTTCATATTGCTTAGATTTTCCAAGCATTTTACTGAAGAAGACGTCAATAACACCAGAAGAAAAACGCAAAATTTTCTTTCAACCATGTTTGTTTTCGAATCTGACCCAGTTACATGAAAGAATATCAACAATTTGCGCACCTGACCGCACGCGGGAAGTGACGTCACTCAGGTGTTTTACAGGTAACTACTATTGTACGGGTTTCTTGAGGGTTTATCGTGTATTATCCGGTTAAGTCTTTCATTGACAGAATGGATCATATTCCACTGTATACGCGTGGTAACACATAGTTTACAACTAAAATATTTTAAACACACACCACTAAAAAAATAGTAAAATATAGATTGAAATCAGTCTGATTTAAACCAGATCTAGTGACACAACTATTTGTACCGTCTTCATTTATTTAAATAATTTGTGGATAATGTCGGTTTCAGAGTAAATTCATTAAATTATTATTACTTAAATTATTATTACTATCTCTTATTTTCTCGTAATAGTTTAAATATCGTGCTCTTTTTATGCTTGCGGACGCATATACGTGTAAAAAGGGGACGGGGGATGACAGAAAAAAATAGATATTACACGCACCCACTCATTTATGACTAGTGTAGTAGGATTTCTTAATAAGCCCTCGCAATTTAAGTTTTTATTAATTCTAGACTACTCACGAGGAATATTCACAGCATTTGATTGGATATTGAAAAGGTCAAAAGTTCGGTTGAACAGCTACGCCGAAAAATGGTTAAGAATGTGGAGCACACACTAATTTCAAAAGTTAAGATTATCAGCCATTCCAGAAATTTGATGACCATTTGACATCTAAAATTGTTAAAAATTTTGGTAGCAATATTTTAGTCATATTTTAGCAAAGGCAAAGGCAGCGCATCGACACTCTAATCCTACATTTTTGCACGCGCACTATTTACCGGTGTAACATAAAATTTTGACCCCGTACCATGGGGTACTTTTTCAACGGATGACTGATCAATTTTCAACGTTGAAAATTACCCTGCCCGTTATATAATGACCCATCCACGCCTCAAAATTCGACCCTCGTTGAAAACTGATCAACTATAGCCAGGTCATATTTCCACTGATTCCAATAATCTTATGCAATTTGCCTACTACCATACAGACCAAGGAATAACAATTCTATTGTTGTCAGGACTATAAGCATTAATTAACGCTTAGTTATATATTTGAGTGCGCTACTAGCTAATAACGATAATTATTTGCCAATTCAAGGGCCATACCTCTACAGTTACAGGTCAGATTTAAGTGACACCTAGCGACACATTTTAAGATGCTATATGTCTGTATGTAAAGTCAGTGACTATCATTTATGTGCAATGTATAGACACGATGTCTGAAAACTCTTTAACTTACCGTATGCCGTAGAGCAGTGTAGATACTGCAGTATGCCGTAGAGCAGTGTAGATACTGCAGTATGCCGTAGAGCAGTGTAGATACTGCAGTATGCCGTAGAGCAGTGTAGATACTGCAGTATGCCGTAGAGCAGTGTAGATACTACAGTATGCCGTAGAGCAGTGTAGATACTACAGTATGCCGTAGAGCAGTGTAGATACTACAGTATGCCGTAGAGCAGTGTAGATACTGCAGTATGCCGTAGAGCAGTGTAGATACTGCAGTATGCCGTAGAGCAGTGTAGATACTACAGTAGGCCGTAGAGCAGTGTAGATACTACAGTAGGCCGTAGAGCAGTGTAGATACTACAGTAGGCCGTAGAGCAGTGTAGATACTACAGTAGGCCGTAGAGCAGTGTAGATACTACAGTATGCCGTAGAGCAGTGTAGATACTGAAGATTAGCTTATATTAGATGCCAGAATAAATATTTAACTTCGCACTGGTGTAATTTGTAATTTGACTATTATACATTTGTGTAGACAAAACCGAAACAAAACTATAACATGCTAATATACCATGGTGTCAGCTATCACTACTACTGTCAAAGGTCAAGGTCACTGCAATTGCAAATCTAGTTATCCCACAAGTCAACTAGTGTGTCTGAATTAGTGGTTAAAACAGTCAAACGAATCATTGTCAAGGCAAAAGAAGCCAAGAGTTGTTGCATTTCTGGAGTTTAGAAATACTCCGTTGCAAGACCTCGGATTTTCACAATCACAATTGTTGCAAGGTAGACATAATCAACATAAGCATTCCATTTAAAACTGAGAAACGCATACCTAGGACAATCAATACATGTGAACAGCATACCTAGGACAATCAATACATGTGAACAGCATACCTAGGACAATCAATACATGTGAACTAAGACACGCATACCTAGGACAATCAATACATGTGAACTAAGACACGCATACCTAGGACAATCAATACACGTGAAAAGCAATTTTGGTAAAACATGGTTGCCTGCAAATATTATTCCCACACACAGTGACAGATAATGCAACCGACAAACACCCGATGGAGCTATATATCACATAAATCGCCAGTTACTCATGAAAACCAACAACAGAATTTTACAGACATTACGGAATTTGCCCCTTTTGTCACCTTTAATTAGTGAGTCCACCAGAGCCTAGCAAAATACCAGAACAACAACAATTTAACTCACCAAAGAAAAACAATGCTGCAAACCCAATCCATGGGAATACAGAATTGGTGAATTTCAGGTTTAAACAAAATCTGGAAGGCTTGTCGAGCCGAATAAATTGTTTTCAGGAGCTGGGTAGAGTAGTGGGTAAATTAGTAATTAGTAAACAACCATTTCATGTGTGTTATCTCGACAGGTTGCTCAGAATTAGTTAATTTGGAAAAATGATCTACATGAAGCGTGACACTGCTGATAACTTTATTATTGCTTCAGTGTGGATTGTTGATACTGAATTGAATACGTTTATTTTGTAAATGTGTGTGATTATTATTCCATGATTTGTTTTTCGGCGTAGCTGTTTAACCCAACGTTTGACTTTCCTGAATATCCAATCAAATGTTGTGAACAGTTCCTGCCAGTAGTCCCAAATGAATAAATTCTAACATACCATCGGCTACTTTACAATAAATTCCCACTACACTAGCCATAAACGAGTAGGTGCAACATCTCAAAATATAGCAGACGAATCTCTAACAGGTTTGGAATACTTATGACAAATTAAATAAGGGAATAACATTTCGCACAAATGATTTAACATGACAATTGACACGTTATAAAGCAATAGATTTGATGTTTTGCAACGATGTAAATGAACACACTTTCTATATTTGCGTGTTTTCTGTTATATTCGTACACAATAGACACAGCGATTCTATAAATATCAATTGTATCTAAGACAATTTCACACTAGAGCGATAGTCTATATTGAGGGCGCAATGACCATTCGCTCGCCTGCAGGTAGGGTCAAACTGACACTGTGCATTACTGTTGAAAAGGCAAGATACTTGAAAATATCATTGTTGACATACATGTATTCTTTACACCTCAATGAGATTTATCTAGCCATAAATATTTTAATTTATCTAGGCGCGTGCATACTTCGAACAGAAATGTACTAGTTAATAAAGTTGCATGCCATGTATGTTCCGGCTTCTTGATGTATTCATTATCGTTTATGCCTCATGTTCTGTGTTGTTGAATATTGTTTTAATTTATTACATAATTGGTATTTTCTGTTTTAAAATTATCCCGATAATAATTTATTTATTGTTTTACCTCTTTCAAATTATTGTAGTTCAGAGTCGGTATTCACAAAGTTCCTAAGGGAAAACTTAATGTACGTTTTACTTAAATGTAAGTGAACATTCCAGTTCAATTTTCTTTATGAAGCTTGATCTTTTCGGTTCACAACAATGTAAAATACTAAACACATAAACAATATTGACTAGTTTAAATAGTTTGATGACAACGGACGTACACAGCTGTATACATGAAACAGCCAGAGACTTAAGGAATTTTACGAATTTAAGAAATTAGCTTTCCCTTCAGGGCTTTGAGAATACGGGCCCTGGACAGTCAAACATAAATACCACAGTCCTTACAATGACCACGTTCAAATGTATCATCATCATCATCATCATCATCATCATCATCATCATCATCATCATCGTCACCATAATTATCATCATCATCATCATCATCATCATCATCATCTTCGTCGTCGTCATCATCATAATCATCATCGTCATCATAATCATCATCATCATCTTTTTCAATCAAGATATTGTAGTTTTATGTGTTATATACATGTTACATGAATGTTGCTGCATAAACAATATGTAAACTATGGTTACAGTTATATCTTAGAAATTATATATTTATTTTATCGTTATCTTACAAAATATCAGCGCAGCAAACAATTAGTTTAGACTTTCTTAATTTGATGTTTGTTGAAGAACACATTATTTTGTTCTACATACGCGGCACATGTCGGTTTTCAAGTTTAGTGGGGGCCCGTCGATCATTGGTATTTGGTATTATACTGAACGTGTTTTCACAAGGTGTTAACTAACGAGTCAAAGTAGCAAACTGTCATAACAGTTTCTATCCACAAATAGTGTCGATCAACTATCTGTTCTGTTTAATAACTACGTGAAGTTAATGTTAAATGTAAGTTTTATAACGCACGAACTATTACATAAAAAATTATATTACATTTTTTGCCTCGTTGGCTCTGTGTCAAAGGAAAAGAATCTATTGTCCAACATGATTATTATATACAACATGTGTAATTGTCAGTCTGAGTCAGAGCAACATTTTTTCAAATTAGTAAAATTAGCACTTGAAAATTTCGTTACCAGTTGCCTTCACGATCTATTCTAAAGTGCGCGATGTAAAGAAACATGTAATATATTAGTGTTCTCTTTGAGTTTGAGCTTAGTTCATGTACAACTGTTGCCTTGGAAATATGCATTTGTTATTCTATAATTGTGTTTGTAATTGAGTCTTTATTATAGATTGGAATTATTGCTGTTATTATAGTCCTATATCCATGTAGATTCATAATATTGTTTCGGGTATGCAGCCACCCCCAAACCCCACCCACCTATATGACGTTTTAAAAATAATTGCGAACTTGGTGTATTGTGAACAATCTCACATGCTTTATTAAGCTCTTAAAATCTACATTTTTTAAGGCAAACATATAGTCTTTAAACACTTTACTCTGAACAATTTACTCTGTAATAGAGCTAAAACGTAAAAAAAACAGCACAAGCCACGGAATTATTAAAAGTCTCAATTTTTGTCCCTCTAGTTAGCGAACTGTGCAATTACACATTCAATATTAATATCCATATATTAATGATGACATATGTATGTAGGCAGCAGTGTAAATATTATCTGACTAAAATTTTAAAAGTAGATCTAAATATTATTTTCAAGGGTGTATCTAAGACAAAATCGAATGTTCGCCCCAATTGAAAAGCACATAAAATAATGCATCTGGAACGAAAACATCATAAAATTTGCATGAGATAAATTATAATTAGCACTTAGGAGTAGTTTTTGTTTATGTAATTTACACGTTATTGAGCAATAAATCTGCCGGTCTGAAACGATGAATAAATTTCATTCCTTTTAAATGGCCGCTTTTAATTTAAATGCAAATGTATGTAACTTTAGATTTACTGATTACGCAGAATTTTCCGTTTCGCTGGTATGTAATTTTATATTTACTGATTACGCAGAATGTTTCGTTTGCTGATTTTCTTTTGAATTTTTTGTCTTCATTTTATTACAAAGTGCTTAGGCGAGAGTTTTAAGCTGACCTGAGCACGAAGTGCTCGGTGAGCTATTGGTATACGGGACCTCTCATGCGTCGTCCGTCGTATGTAGTCCGTGTGCAGTCAACAATTTGTTTCGTTCTCGCGCTGGATACTTCACTTTTGATCCAATCTTAACCAAACTTGCACAGGATCTACGTCTTTAAAAGAACGTTGCTTCATTCGCGACGTCGTCGTCTTTGATCTTTCGTTGCGGCATCTCTTATGTAGTTCAAACTCATGGCCTTGGGAAATTATTTTTAAAGAAGCTATCCAGGAAGCCTGCGATAGTTTCTGGTTCTTTCCAATGTAACTCTCTTCTACAAACAGACTATCTCCGACATTTAACATAAATTTAACTAACCGTTAAAAAAGTGACCCCATAACTGATCAAAATTTAACGACTGATCAGTTTTCAACGATATTTTGATCAAAATTTAATGTTGAAATGTTGGCTGGGTCATTTTTCAAAGCTGAAAAAGGACCCATGGGGTCAATTTTCAACGGGTCAATATTTAATGTTACACCGGCAACAAAATATATCGGATTTAATAAATGCACCTGAATTGAAGGTAACGGAGGTTAAAGTTGGAGTAGATATCAACTTAACATTGCATTGCCGATTTCAGTATATGGTAGGCTGAATAAGTTACTGGTAATTGAATTCTGTATATGTTAAGCAGCACTTTGATATCGAAAGCAACCATCAAATGTATACCAACCCCGCATTACGGGTATACGGTTGTATGACACAGATATACCAAACCCTGTACGGGTATACGGTTGTATGACACAAAGATACCAAACCCGCATTACGGGCATACGGTTGTATGACACAGAGATACCAAACCCGCATTACGGCCATACGGTTGTATGACACAGAGATACCAAACCCAAAGCTATATTGACCGCATTCCCAAGGATAAAACCACCACTGGATTGGGCGATTTGGCCTGTTATATCTTCCTTACGCAGCTCGATTTCGGATAAGCACAAGGGATTTTTAGAGAATTATTATGAATACCACTATTTTCGTTTCAGCTGTGTTTACTTTTAGACCCAGTTTATCACAATATGTTTGCAAACAATTCAAATTATCTTGTAGTTCACATGGTGTTTTTTTGCAAAAATGGCCATATGATCAGCAAACAAACAATATCATCGAGCTGCAATTTAATCCTGACTCAACTTCATTTTGTAAATATAGTAAGTATATTCAACGAATACAAAAGATAGTATAGGTGAAAGAACCTCTCCTTGTCTCAAACCCACTACACAATAAAACGAACTCACAATAACAATTGCACGCTTTAACACAGTATTTGACTTCTGACACATATCCTGTATTACCTTTAGCAATTTACCTTGGATTTCGGAGGTGTATAACTAAAACCATAACGCATTTTGATATCTAGTATCAAAACATTTAAACATGTCAACGTATTCAACATACAAACGCTTAATATTAATATTAACTACGTGCACATGTGTGTGTTCATATCCATTGGAATTGGAAAGATAATTATATCGAAATGGGCCTTAAATGAGAGATTTCAAAGAAGTTCTGAATATGGTCGTTGCAGTATTTACTTCCCTTTGATTAAGCTTAGATTCCTATAATTGTTTAAGTAATACTCAAGACTTACGGCGTTATACAAAATGTTGGAACACTGACATATTTAAAGTCGATTTAAATTTAGCTGATTATGATGGGATTGCATCGTGTTGTACCTGAATCGTCAATGTATATAACCATTCTCATTTCCATTTAAACGCAAGGAATATGAAATTTTATTCCCACAAGTGTGTGCTTTCGGTATTAATTTCCAAAAACTGTTCAAACAACCTCTACAAATCCACAAGCTATTTCTAAAGGATTGCGCACATTCATATTTAACAACCGATCTTGAGGTTGCGTTTATACTTTTGAAAAGGAATTGACATACGATAATTTAAATGAGTATTATATTTTAAAAAATATTGAAGATCGGTTCAGTTAAACAAACGAAGAATATAGTTGCTAGTGATTTCACGCGCGTTTGTAATAGAACTTTCTAAAGACAAGAAGGCAATGAAGGTAGGGATTTCTTTTGTATTCGTCTTAATCAGCATTAAGCTTATTAAGTATTAAAGGGACTTTGTCAATGAAAAGGGCCTCAATGGTGCAATTTCTTTAGAAAAATCTGAAATTAAGATATTAATGATGGCATATAATAACGGTTAAACAGGGTATATTACGATGGGAAAAGAATGTACGCATTCTGAGATAAAAAAAATTCAATTTATAATTTGGGTCGTGTTTGTTTGGCCCTTTTCATGTTTACATTTTGACGTCAGAATTGTGAGAATTTCATATACCGGTAACCAGATTTTTTACACATGATAATCAGATTCATTACCAAACAGAATAGCGCAGTTGGTTAAAGGGCGTCTACTGTCATTTCTTCGTATGGCTCATAAGTCGTGAGCTCGATAACCACTTTGGGTTTTACTTTTATGAAACGTTTTTGCTAATATGTTTTTATTAAATATGTAATTTAGTGTAATATATTATGTGTTTTTTATATAATGCAAATATCTTAGTATAGCTCATTTCTATAATATAATATTATTTATAGTACATTAGGAAGGCATTTTTCGTAGACATGGTCCCTTTAAGGGTAATACGGGTAATACATTATATGAAACACATTCAGTTTTGTATGTGATTACTTAAAATTTTTATCGAGTCAGAAATGTTTGAGCATTTAACATGTATTACTTAAATAGTATTAGTATTATTCAGTAAGATAATGCACTAAATTTGCCCTCAAATCTTTGTGGGTTAAATATTAAAAAATGATATGTTATTTTGTGGAATCTTTAGTATAGCATAAAATGTACTAATTGTTTTGTAGATATGCAACTTAAATGCCCTTAATGTAAAACTAAGGGTAAAATTGTAAATGTGTTTGTAAAGTAAGTAATAAATGTAATAAATGTAATCTGCATCCTTATGGAACAAACTGTACATAGTTATATCTTCGAGATCGTCTATAATTTATCCAACTCAACTGCAACGCAAACTTACAATATCTACAGAGACGCAACACATTAGCACGTATTATTATATTTAGGGTCATCGTCAATTTCTAATTATTGACGTTTCACTATCAACTCATTAAAATTCACTTATTGAACGTTAGTATAATTTAAACGAAACTAATTAATTGATTGAACTATTAGTGGTTTGTGTATGTATTTTAAAGTACATTTCTTTGTTTAACAGTACAGCTTCTAGGTCGAAAATTAAAAAAATACGATTTAATATATGCTACTAACAAAATGAAAAGCTAGAGTAAACATGATCTCTTATATTTTATTTAATTTACCAAATGTTTCGAAGAAAGATTTCGGTTATTAGATTGGCATATGTCGTTGGGCGGGCGGGCGTAGCACAATTGTAATGAAACTTCATACATAGATAACTTATATCGAGACCTCGCTTGGGATTGCATATGAGATGGGTGGGGTTACGGTCAAGATCACTGTTACTAAAAATAGAAAAAACGGTGTCCGCTCAATAACTCAAGAACGCATTGAGATATCTTAATGAAACTTAACACATAAATACCTTATATTGAAACCTCGCTTGGGAGAGCATTTGGAGTGGGTGGTGTCAATGTCAAGGTCAGTGTAACTAAAAATAGAAAAACGGTTTTCGCTCAATAACTTGAGAACTCACTTAGATATTACATAAATACCTAATATCGAGACCTCGCTTGGGATTGCGTACGGGGCGGTAGTGTCAAGGTCAACGTAACTAAAACTAGAAAAAATGGTTTTCGCTCAATAAATTGATAGCACATTCAGATATTTTAATGAAACTTCTTACATAGATACCTTATATTGAGACTGCTCTTGGGATTGCGTATAGGGTTGGCGGGGTTAAGGTCAAGGCCAAGATCAGTGTTACTAAAAATAGAAAAAACGGTTTCCCCTAAATAACTTGAGAACGAATTGAGATATTTTAATGAAACTTCATACATAGATACCCTTTATCAAGACCTGGGATTGCGTATGGGGTGGGTGAGATCAAGTTCACCGTAACTAAAATAGAAAAACGGTTTCCGTTCAATAACTTGAGAACACTTCGAGGTATTTTAATGAAAATTCACACATAGATACCTTGTATCGAGACCTCGCTCGAGATAGCGTATTCAGTTGGTGTGGTCAAGGTCAAGGTCTTTGTTACTAAAAATAGAAAAAATGGTTTCCCCACAATAAATTGAGAACACGTTGAGATATCTTAATGCAACTTCTTACATATATACCTTATAACAAGACCTCGCTTTGGATTGCGAATACGGTGGGTGGGTTCACAGCGTAGAAAGACTGTTGGCGACAAAAGAAACTAAAAGCATGTGAATTATGAGTGCATTTTGCTAAAAGGAAAAATTTGTTTGAATGAAGTTCAATGTCCCACCTTTAAACTTTATAATTTGGCTTTTTATTCAATAGTATTTGACATCTTTAAAGGACTTGTTCACACATTTTCGCATTTTTTGAAGTGCGCCATTAAATGTCATAACTTGATAGGTTTAAGCATCGGAACTAAAAAGCTCAAGTATAATAACAATAAATGTATTAAGAAATAAATGTCGGTCCAACCGGGGTTCGAACCCGGGACCTCCGGATTAAAAGGTTTTCGATTTAACAACTCGACCATTCCGATTTCTATGCTTCATTCTTAATTATTTACTTTATCTAAGTTTTCCATGTGTTGTCAACAATTTCAACGAAAACAACAGAAACACTCCAAATTATTCCATCGTTTAGCGTTACAAACGCTTTCTAATTTTATCAATTTCAACTGTTGATTTACTCATGAACAAAACGGTTTTTACATTACATTTCTCGGTACGTAGTGTTATTTGCTCTCTTGTATACAGTGTTATTTTATTTTTTGGAATCGGTGACAAAAAGTTGAAAAATGGTCAATTCGTCAATCTGTGAACAGGTCCCTTTAATGAAAACTAATTTGTAAGTAACGAAAAAATATTTTGTTCGAGCTAATTATCTTATGCAAACGGAATTATATACATGCCAGTTAACAAGTCGATCTGCAAGGGCCAGAATAACCGATAAAGCGTAGTAGTTAGGTGCACCGATTGTTAGTGCTTCTTAGCCCAAAATCTATAAATAAACATGTTTATTTATAGATCTTTGTTCGTAGCCTACTGAGTCAAAATAGATCATACGATGAAAGCTCTCGATTGTCCATAGAACAGTTTAAAATTTATAAATTACAATAATTTGTTGTCAAAATATTCAGAATGAGAATTGGTAGCAAGAAAAAATACTTACCCAAAGCGTCAACAATAACCGATGTAGCGCATTAATTTGGTAGCTTTTTCTAGGACTGTCCGGTAAATATTTCGGTTACATACAAGTTAATAGCAAAAGTAGGGATGCCATTATATTAAATTTTATTATGTAATTAATTGACCTTTTTACAAACTGTAATTGTAAGAAATCACATGATATACACATTATAATACATATTACATACATTATCTTAAATAATTAAAAGGTAAGAAAACGAGTGTGAAAATTTGCTGTTTTGAAGAAGGACCCATTCTGGTTTCGATTTACTGACTAATAGCCTGCAAAGAAAAGAAGTAGTTTTCCGCGAAACTTGTTTTCTAAATTCCCCTCTCAATAGACCGTTGGTTTTCGCCAACAGTCTAAAAACCGTTTCCGCACAATAGCTTGAGAACACATTGAGATGTTTTAATGAAACTTCATACAAAGATATCCTATATCTAGACCTCGCTTGGGATTGCGTATGGGGTTGGTGGGGCCATGGTCAAGGTCGCCATTACTCAACATTTTATTTTTGGTCTGGCGTTAATGCATTTCGTTCGAAAAATTTGGTTTTCATGGAAGTTTCACTTTCTTGTTATAGAATACGTCGCCGTTGTGTATATAACCAGATATTGTCTATTTATAAAGGGAATCAAGTCAACTGTGTTGAGATGGCTGGCTACACACACGTGTTCTCTGACAAAGAGACCACGAACTGGTTTAAAGCATGCATCGCACTGAACATCACAAAGGAGGGATTAACGAGTTTAGTGGATACAGAGTTACAGAAAGTGCATCAAGCAGTTGGTTCAAGCTGTGGACAATGCTCCATAGAGAACATACTCAAATGTCCTACAAAGGGTATCTGCAGAAATGCGAAGAACTGCAACTTCCACAATACGCCCGCCAAACAGCACCGTCCATGTACGTTCATGGTTTGCGACCAAGTTCAACAGAGTATAATTTCGCTACATAGATACAAAGGACCTTCGTGGCGAAACACACATGCTGAGTCCTGGGCAAATAATCATTGGGAGATAGCCAAGTGCTTCTTGCCCCCAGATGGTTACACAGGTGTTTCCTCGGTCCATGAAACGGACTTCAATGGGTTCATAAATATCATGATGAACTGCAAACATTTCGACACGTGTCTGTCATTCAGTATTGCAGCACAACCGCCAGCATTAGATTGTCTTCTTACAAAGGTAATAGTTTGCTATCACACATAAAGAGGTAACTATATAAATGGTTACAAACCTTGCTTTTTGAAAATAATAATAAATTTGACTGTTTGGCACATTACACGGTTGCATGTACATCGGCAGTCAAATGTTTCTTTCGTTGTACAGCATGATTTTATACGTTTATTTTTAGGCACGCCAGATAGGCAGAGCAGTACGTCACACGTCCAACTGCAAGGTCACAGATGCTGAACTGCAGGACTATTTTCAGACACTAACAACGCTTCTCTGCGGCCCACAATGCCTGGCACAGGATCCTGCGGCTACATCTGCATGCACGAAGTTGACCGATGTAAGTGTTATTCCTAGACAGACGTATATAGAGATAGACAGACAGACCGACTGACTAATTGCTTATGAAACTCAAATGTCGATTATGTAAACATATAATTACTTACAACGTATACCAACATTTAAGTGTGTTAAGACTTAAAATGTTCAATTTCAATCGTAAATTATTTTTATAACTAAATTGCGATTAGGAGTAAGTAATAGTCCATAGACTCACAAACAACGTGCACATTTAATTACAGAATGGTCGTCTTTCAATAACACATGAAGAATTGGGTACACTTCTGCAAGATGTACAGCAAACATTGGTAAATGTAACTAAAGCAGGGGAGAAACTTTCACAGGAACAGGAATGTGTTCTAGAGGAGATAAATAGGCAACTGAACGATTGTCTTCAAAGAATAGACACGAAAGCAAATGAAGTTATCGAACAAATTAACCAACAATCAGAATTAGCGCGTGATGAGATCACTACTCACAAGAGACAATGTCTTCAGGATATAGATAAACATACAGGAAACATCAATACATATATGTGCAAAATTGCAAAAAAATGCACGGCTAATAGACGAGAAGGCACGTGCAGTAAACCAGAAGGTCCAGGATATGGAACAGACTGCAAAAACCATAGCAGAGCACGCATATAAACTCGAAGAACATGAACGTGCGATTGATGCGAAAGTACAAGAAATAGAAAACAAGACACATGATGCCAGCACATGCATGGAACGCACAACAATGGAAACAGGGTCAACAAATTACGAACGGGACGTAGAAGGTAAATATATTTTTTTCTCTATTGATTACATACCATTTAAATGTTGCTTATAGATGTTGGGTAAAAACAACAAAAACTCGGTATGTAACTGTGGCTTTGTTCCCGAAATATGATTTTAATTTCATCATTATGTATTAATATTAAGGTATATGTTTTTGTATCAGTATCTGCCATTTAAACTAAGTAAATATATTTAACCTAACTAAATATATTAATATCAATTAATATTAGTTCAATTTCTAACATACATTTTTGTACCAAATTCATGTATATTAATATCTAACATCATATAATACGCTTTAATACGCTTTAAACCATGTCCAGTTTCTTTTTTCTATTAGTATTGATTCTAGAAACATTATGTAAATGTTTTCCTTTACATAAATTTGGCTCTAAAGCAGAACCAACCAATTATAGAGGTATTTTATTGAAAAACGTTATGTACAAAATATTTGGTAATATTGAAAATTCATGATTATGTGCATGGTCTGAAGAATATTTGCAAAAAAAGAAACAAATCACAGGTTTTCGTAGATGCTACTCTAAAATTGATAACATATTCATTCTACAGAGCGTTGTTCAAATATACATGTAAATAACTAAACCTGGAGGGAGGTTCTATGTCTTATACGTCGATTTCTAGAAGGCCATTGATACGATTGTACTTTGTAAACAATTTGATACAATGCAAACAAGGCAGTCCAAAGGACAGCTATATCCCCCGCCGTTATCCTTCATTTGATTTTAAAGGTGACTTTGACTTATCACACTGACCTTAATCAGTTTCATTTAAAATTCCTTAAAGGGCATAGGAGATATGGAGCTGACACGAAAATGGAGGCTCAAACATTTGACCTTTAAGTGTGACCTTGACCTTGAGGTGGCAAGACTGCTCCATGCCTTCTGCACATCGACGCAATGTGATAAACATTTGAGCCAAGATTTATGAAAATTCTTCAAAGGGCATAGAAGATATGGAACAGACACACAAATGGAGGCTCAAACATTTGACCTTCAAGTGTGACCTGACCTTGAGGTGGCGTTACTGCCTCATGCCTTCGCACATTGCCTCAATGTGATAAACATTTGAGGCAAGTTTCATGAAAATCCTTAAAAGGGCACAGGAGATAAAGGACTGACATGAAAATACAGGCTCAAACATTCAACCTTCAAGTGTAACCTTGACCTTGAGTTGGCGTTTCTGGCTTATGCCTTCTGCACATGATCTTAATGAGCAAAGCATTTGAGCCAAGTTTCATGAAAATCCTTCAAAGGGTATAGGGGATATGCAGCGGACACGAAAAAGGGACACGAACTTGGAAGCTCAAAAATTTATTCTTCAAGTGTGACCTTGACCTTGAGCTGGCTTGAAAGACCCATACCTTCTGCACATCGTCTCAATGACCTCAACATTTGAGCCAAGTTTCATGAAAATCCTTCAAAAGGCATTGGAGATATGGAGCGGACACGAAATGGAGGCTCGAATATTTGACCTTCGAGTGTGACCTTGACCTTAAGCCGGCGTGACTGACTCATGCCTTATGCACATCGTCTCAATGACCTAAACATTTGAGCCAAGTTTCTTGAAAATCCTTCAAAGGGTATAGGAGATATGGAGCGGACACGAAAATGTTACGGACAGACGGACGGACGGACGGTCGAAGGGCATTCCTATAACCCCCCTCCCTCTTCGCGGCGGGGGATTAAAAAAGTAGGCTTGAAAGTAAAGCTCTGTAAGGTTCTGGTTATAATGTACTCAAATTTGAGAAGCCGTGTGCGTGTAACGAATAACAAAGTCACCCGCGAATTTAAGTGTAACCTTGGTACAGGCAACGGGACGTAACCAGTCGATAATTTTTTATCTATACATTAATGAGTTATGTTTCTTCCTTCGTGACAGGGGTCGTCAAGGACTATTCATTACAGAAGACATGCCAAATATACAATACATATTATTTGCAGACGACGTGGCGAGTTGCTCTGAAACCGCTATCGGGCTCCAACGTCAGTTAAATAGTATTTTTGAATTTTGTCAATTAAGTGACATCACTGCAAATGAAAGGAAAACTGAAATAATTGTGTCCGTAATGGCCGCCCTTTGCAATCGTATCAAAGCTTGTTTTACAATGGGAATCGTGTCAATGTTACAATGGTATGGGCTTACTATTTACTCCTAAATCAAGTTGGACTAAGGCTAATGTTAAGATGGCAGCTCAAGCTAAAAATCTATTAATGCTATAAAATACTTTCAGGGCACATTTGGAAAATTCGATATTCAAGAGTATTTCAAACTTTTTGATTCAAATGTAAAACCTATCATTACATGCGGTGCTGAAATTTGGGGTCATATTTTTTCTGATAATTTAGGAGAAATTCAAACGTAATTTTGTAAAGATTGTATTGGTCTTGGTAAGACATCCACCACTTGCATGGCTCTGGGAGAGTGTGGGAGATTGCAATTATGTGTAGAATACCATTTTAAGTTTGTCAAATAATGGTGTAAACTTGAACAAATGCCACTACATAGATACCATAGATACCATAGAAACTGTTAAATTATGTTAAAACGCCAAGATGAAATAGGCAGGATCAATCGGGCTACTTCTCTTAAAAATGTGTTATATAACTATGGATTTGGTTATGTACAAGTAATTCAGGAGGTTGGTAATGTTGATGTCTTGGTACACATTTTTAAAGATAGATTGATTTGTTGCAATACGAAAAATGGTCAGGGTGTTTGCTTGAATCGTCTTCATGTAGATGTGAAACGTATCGGCAATCTTAATCTTTGCTGGAACCAGAATAAAAAATATTTCACTAAAAATACCATTTTACGACAGAAAAGCTTTTGCAAAGTTTAGATGCTCGAATCATGAATTCCGTATTGAAACTGGAAGACACCTCGGTATAGAGCGTGAACTTATATATTATACAACTGTAGAGAGCATTAACGTCATCACGAACACGAATTTCATGTGTTTTTTCATTCTTGTAAATTTCACGAAGAACGTAATATATTCCTTAAACAGAGAGCTAAATGATTATTACTTTGATGAAAACGAAAAATGAGCTAACATAAAAAAAATAATGTGTTTGTTTATACTATTATGCAAAATGTATTTTAAACAATCACAACTCTTTCATATATAGTTTGACTGACTTGACTATTTTGTATTTTGGTCCCCAGGCCTATTATTACGCAATATATTGTCTTGTCTTGTGTTGTCTTGTCTTGTCCACGAAACATTCATTGCGAACTGTGATCAGTTTAACTTTGAAACTTATCAAGCTGACAGCGTTACATTTACGGGTTGGAGCCGACCTTCGTCTATGCACTAGCGTTTTTACGATTTTCCTCGAAAGACGAAACTCATTAGAGGAAATAATTAATGACTTATTATAATAAATCAATTAATGTCAAAATAAAATGATCATAACATCACCTAAGTAATGCTCTTTATTGATCTATTTTCAGATAGAGTGATTCAGCATTACAAAGATACTTTAAATCATGCCGCCTTATCTCCATTAAACCTGAGTAATGACACACATACATTACAAGAAATATACGCTGTACCAGATATATACAGATTGGAAAGAAATGACTTAAAACTTGAAACGAATACCACAAAGGCAAATGAAATAAAAAAAGAACAAAGCAATCAAGGAAAAAAAACTCAAATTCTTACTTACACAGACGTGTTTGGTTCACTTGATAAGTTAAATCAACGAATATTCTTACAGGGTGATGCTGGTACCGGTAAATCAACATTTACTGCGAAGTTAGTTTTGGACTTGTGCAAGGGATTTCAGTCGACATCCAATCATGATGATGAGAACCCTTTTGGTGACATCGGAACATTGCAAACATTTAATTTTGTCTTCCTTGTCACATTAAGAGACTCTATCGGAGAACATGAGGTACCAACAATAATCAAAGATCAAATTATCAACAGGATTTATTCCGAGTTAGATCGAGAAAAAGCGTACCAGCTCCTCCAAAGAATTTTTGAAAAAGAAATATGTTTAGTGGTCCAGGATGGCCTCGATGAGTGGACTGATATTAAAGAAAAACATGCTCTACCATTAATGTTAGCGTGTCATAGAATGTGTACAGTGCTGACGACATCACGACCATATAAAATGGCTGACGAACGTATCACACGCTCACAAATTGACAGTTTAATAATTCTGGAAGGAGTGAAGGATCCATTTAAACTCTGCAAAGTCGTACTGCAATGCCTTATTGGTGAGAACTTCAAAGTTCGGTTTACAGAGTTCCAAACGTATGTACAATCAAACGGGCTTTGTGAGCTGTTGTCAAAACCAATGTTGCTGGATTTGGTCGTGTGTTTGTTTGTAGAAGGAGTAACTTTGAAAGGCTCATTGTGTGAAATATACAGTATGTTGCTTGACAGCCTTGTTAAAAAGGTGACCAACAAAATGAGTTATTTTCAACAGCCACCAGTCCGATGTTTTGAAAACACACAGTATGTACAGCCAAATATTGCAAACATTGATGCCTTATCTACACTGGCATTTCGTATGCTCTTTGCTTTTGAAAAAGAGATTTCTCTAGTGTTTGACGACAGGCACTTGATGCAATATGTGTCAGAAGAACAAAAGTCGTTTGCCCTGAAGTGCGGCATTTTATCAGAAAGGAAATGTTCAAGTATTCTCCGTAAATCATCCACATTCTCATTTATCCATAAAAGTGTGCAAGAATTTCTAGCCGCATATCACTTCGCCCGAAATGAACATGTCATTAATGAAGTCATTTCAAAGTATTTGACACATTTTCCTGATGACGTGCAAGACATGTCTCAGGTATTTAGATTCCTTTGCGGACTTAACATTCAGGCAGCAAATAATATGTCAAGCTTATTGGATAAACCTCATATTAAATGGGTTCGCCGTAATTTTCAGGAAAATGTCATGGAGGGATATTGCGAAGCTAGGAACAATGGTGTAGGTGAAGATTTGATTCAATTAAAACTCAGTTACTTCTCGTATATTGATAACGACAAAAACGGTACTAAATTCCAGATTTTAAACTCTATCTTGAAAGCTAACCGATCAAACGTCAGATCATTGCATATTGAAAAAGTTGTTAATGATTCTTTGAATGGGCGTCTATATGTACCAGTGCAAGATATGCAGGGACTACTTACCTTATCAGCTGATTGTCTTGAACATTTTTAAATAAGTTTTCACAGGGTAAGGTTACCTAAAGAGGAATTGGTGGTGGTCGTAGATCAGCCGTTTACATTGGTGGAACGAGATCCGCCCAATGCATTGGAGGAAGGTGATCAGCCGGATGTGTTTGCTCGAACACTTGTCTATGCATTCTTTCCTCAACCCAATATGATAGCTGAGTTGAATGCACTAAAAACGATTGTACTGGACAATAGCACGACCACTATTAATAACGCATGTTACATAGATTCGGTATTTCCAAGAAGCAGCACATGTTTGACGTGTTTTGAGGATATTCGTCTTCCGTCCACCCTGGAACTTATTGATTTACGTTGTGTTAAGGTGTCCACCAGATGGCTACGTCACTTACTAATTAAACTTTCTACATTCGATCATCACATTGATTGTTCGATATCGAATTGTTGGATAACCAAAATACCTTCACCCACTGAAAATAAAGACACACATTCAGAATGTGATCATGCGATTTCAGATTCGTGTGCTAATAATCTTAGTGTGCACCTGAGCGAGGATTCTTCTGATTTTTACGAACCATTATGCGGCTTACAAATACATACCCTGGATGTGTATCATATTGAATATGAACGGGCATTTCAACAGCTGCTTCCTACCCTCAAACACGTGGAAAGATTGAGAGGCACTTTTGACAAATATTTTAAGATTCCGTTACCACGATCAGTGTCATTTTTAGATGTTAGTTATCTCAGATTTTCACCTTGCAATTTACGCGATCTGTTGGATTCATTGTCCTCACTGGATCATACTCTGGAGTGTAGACTGAAGTTCAACTTTTACAATGAAAGTCAAGAAAAAGATTACAACGCCATAAAACAGGAGCTTGAGGAAATGAAGTATGAAGGAATTGTGCTAAATTCTTTTTTGTTCTGTAAAGATTTAAATGAAGAAAATGTGGTCTGTTTTCACTCGTGTACCGACAAGCGCTTTGGCGGCCCGTGCTTTGTTAGAATAGAAATGATTTGCAATGGTTGTATTTAGTTTTGCAATTAACAGCACACGACCGCTTTTTATACACTTTTTTGTTATTTAAATTTCACAATTTATTGTACATATAATATGCATTTAAGGGTGATTTACATGTCAGCAGATTGATGTAAGTAATCCGTACTATGTGTAAAAATTGTCGTACAGGTTCGAATGAAAATAGTCCTCCAATAAAATCATATTGTATATTATACTGAAAACGTTTATAACTATGTGATATATGGACAGCTTAATCCCTGGAGTAAACGACTGTATACTTACATAATGAGTTTATTAACATATTTCACCACAATTGCCTTTTAAATATACATGTATTATGCCACAAGGACACTAACGATATTCTTGAACAAAACATTTGAACATAATTCAGTTTACAATAATTCATTTTTTGACACAAATAAGCATACTCAACAACAATAACATTTTACTCCAAACCCGGAAAATAATCTTCAAATATTTGACTATGTTAACTGGCTGTATGCAAATCTGGTATTTTCTTCCCATGTTCTAAACGTCTACAATTGCAAATTAATGTGAATTCCAAGTGTCCCATGCATTTCCAAAATTCAAGACACCATACGATCCGACATCACAAACACAGCAAGCTGAATCCTGCAGTTCCCCACCCAGTTTGACATCACACATGGGGTATAGTTTTTCAGAGCAATCGTCAGTAAATCAACTTTGAACACATTCTGCACTGATGGAAAAGTTGAATAATGTCTCACTTGCTATTAAATCCACTGGTTGTGTTACTTTTACATTACACACATCTTTTGAAAAGTGCATGTCGACTTCTACTTCTCATGTGTGTTAATAGATAAAATGTTGTCAATGTATTTACATTATGTTCAATGTTACAATAAGTAACAATTTCTCGCTTCAATTTTTCTTGTTAATTGGTTAAATGTATGTTAAACTGTTATTGTTGATTATTTTATCTAAAACTATTTTTATGCGTAAATATACTTCCAATTGAGGTTATGTTTTTCGCCGGATTTGGTAATTTTTTTATAAGGCGTAACATATGTTTTTTAAGGTTACATGATAAAAAAAACGGTTTGTAGGTAGGGATGTTTTTAATTCACTAAATGGTCAACTTGAAGATCTTAAACTGAATGAATATTAAAAACATATCGGTAATATCATTAAACATTGTTTTGAAGTGGATGTTATAAAAAAAAACACGCTTATATAACCAAAAAAAAACACACAAAAAACATTTTATTATTGAAAAAAATATATCTATATATAAAAACAACAACAACAATGTCAGACAAACTCAATAAAATGTTCTAAGGTCGGGGCATTCTGAAACAATAATATATTTTACGCCTAATCAATCTTACATGAACTGCCAGGAAAGGATTGGTCTGAATTTTTTCGCGGAAGGTTTAAAATAAACCAGTGAACACATGATCTGATTAATTGATCTTGATCAACTTCTGGATCCAGGGGTTATTAAAAAAGTCTTTATTATTTGGAGATTGTGAAACTTTTCAAAATTTCCTGTTCAACTAATAATTTGCATAACACACGGAGGAATAGACTGATTTGGCGGGGGTCAGCGATCTCCGAGTGCTTTCTACTTGAATAACATAATGTTCAATATCTGACATACTGGTAATTGTCTTCCGTGTTATGTCATAGTTTTTGCTTTACAAAATACTTTGCCAGTATGTCACAATCATGCCAATAACATATTTAAATGTTGTAGTTGTTCACTGTCATGTCAATAACATTATGGTAATGATGTAGGTGTTTACTGTAATGTCAATAATATAATATTAATGATATAGTTGTTCACTGTCATGTCAGTAACATATGTTAAGGGTGTAGCTGTTCACTGTCATGTCAATAATATGTATAAATGATGTACATAGCTGCTCACTGTCATGTCAATACTATATATAAATGATGTACATAGCTGTTCACTGTCATGTCAATAACATATATAAATGATGAACATATTTGTTCACTGTCATGTCAGTAACATATGTTAAGTATGTAGTTGTTCACTGTCATGTCAATAATATATATTAATGATGTACATAGTTGTTCACTGTCATGTCAATAACATATGTTAAGAATATAGTTGTTTACTGTCATGTGAATACTATCTATTAATGATGTACATAGTTGTTCACTGTCATGTTAATAACATATGTTAAGAATATAGTTGTTCACTGTCATGTCAATAATAGTTGTTCACTGTCATGTCAATAACATATGTTAAGACTATAGTTGTTCACTGTCATGTCAATAATATTTATTAATGATGTACATAGTTGTTCACTGTCGTGTCAAGAACGTATGTTAAGCATGTCGTTGTTCACTGTCATGTCAATAATATTTATTATTATTATGCCTCACTTTTGTCTACAATGATAAATCCCATTACCTGAGAAAGATATATTTTGCCTCACTTTTGTCTACAATGATAAATCCCATTACCTGAGAAAGATATATTTTGCCTCACTTTTGTCTACAATGATAAATCCCATTACCTGAGAATGATATATTTTGCCTCACTTTTGTCTACAATGATAAATCCCATTACCTGAGAAAGATATATTTTGACTCACTTTTGTCTACAATGATAAATCCCATTACCTGAGAAAGATATATTTTGTCTCACTTTTGTCTACAATGATAAATCCCATTACCTGAGAAAGATATATTTTGACACACTTTTGTCTACAATGATAAATCCCATTACCTGAGAAAGATATATTTTGACTCACTTTTGTCTACAATGATAAATCCCATTACCTGAGAAAGATATATTTTGACTCACTTTGGTCTACAATGATAAATCCCATTACCTGAGAAAGATATATTTTGACTCACTTTGGTCTACAATGATAAATCCCATTACCTGAGAAAGATATGTTTTGTCTCACTTTTGTCTACAATGATAAATCCCATTACCTGAGAAAGATATATTTTGACTCACTTTTGTCTACAATGATAACTCCCATTACCTGAGAAAGAGATATTTTGCCTCACTTTTGTCTACAATGATACATCCCATTACCTGAGAAAGAGATATTTTGACTCTCAAAAATGTTCAACCTTTTTGACACGTGACCCAGCGAAAGTGACTGTCAGGTCATGTGACCGCGCTGACTTTTTGAATGTTATGTAAGGGCAAGTAACTGCTTTATTTTTGTTTTTAACCAAATTATGGATTGTCCGCCTCCTTTGTGGTGACGTCACATAGTCGTGACGTCTCTATTAAATGCGTAAACAAGCGATTCTCTTCAAATGGCTTTCGCCTCGGGTAAAATTCTGCCTTGATTGACAATATCAAACATGGTCACACACGTTGCCATTTGATATTTATATAATGTTATAGTTGTTCAATGTCATTTCAATAACATATGGTAATGAGTTAATGTTGTTATTACAACTTTTTGTCTTTATACTGTACTGTATATACCAGGCGCGTAGCTGGACCCAAAGTTGGATTACGCACCATTCTAGGGGGGTCCGGGGGCATGCCCCCTCGGAAAATGTTTGTGTTCTAGACGCTCTTAGAAGCCATTTGGAGTGTATATAAATGTCTTTTTCGGTGTACTTCTTGGCTTAATTTTATCTAGTTGATTTCAATGAAAATGAATATACATTGCACAACAACAAACGTTTATTATCGTTCCATCAACAAATATGACGCAATCAACAACAACAAAGTTACCCTTTCAGACAGTAAAACGTCACGAAATAGTATAGCGCTAGTCGTCGTTCCTGTTTTGGCAAACAAATCGATCACCGAATTCACATTTATTTCTCTGCCTTTGCAAATGTTCCTCAGTCCTAGGCCCTATAACCGATCCGTTTTCATTGCCGACCTGGGTTACGTTTTCAACTGCCTTTTTGTTTTCACACGCCTCGATGTGCTCCCCATTAACGGTTGAAACAGCCATGGTCAGCAGTACATGTATTTGCGAGCAGAATGCGTCTTAGGGATACAACTTTCTGTTGATATGTTATCCCCAAACGGAATCAGCATCCGTGTATCCCGATTTTCATCAGGATACCTCGCTTTTGGAAATTTTCAACGGACGCTGCTGGTAGATCTTTCTCAAACATGGCAACATGGACTGTTGAATGTCAGTTGTTAAGTTATTGATCTCTCTCGGTATCAAACATTGCGCACCGAGCCTTTCACCGTCCTCGATCAGTCAAATTTAATTTCCAATATTCGAACGACAGAAGCGCATTTTGACGATGTTGCAGACGGAGATATTGGTTTGCCCTAAGGCGGGATGGATCAACGTTGCCTGTACCACGTGATCTGTTTTGTTCTGTCTGGGTCATTCCACCGAAAACAATCCCTCGCTTCAGGTAACGTTTTTTATAATTTCTCTATTTATTCTGAACCGATTTTCACGAAATAAAGACGAGGGCCCTGTCATAAGATAAATACACCATTCCATTAGAGTTTCTGGCAGATTAATTCATTTTTTTTTTTTTTTCAAAAACTTAAACCGCGCATCTTTTTAAACATTAATTGACATGCTATTGGTGGAATATTTTTTGTTTATTCGTCAATAAATTTCATAATATTTCTGCTGAAGATGCCAAACGTAGGGCGGACACTGTAATTCTTACCCGAGAAACAGCACAAAAAGTATGTTTGACCACATACGTCTGATGCCGTTTTTTTTGTAGAAAATAAAATATTGCTATGTGTGGGTCACAAATATGTTATGCTATGTGTGGAATATAAAAGTGGTTAGAACATACCTGCTTATTAATTTACATTAATATGTTGGTTTCATGCATTTGTATTGTTACTGAAAATAAGAATAATGATTTGAATAGTTTTATTTTTATAGTGTGTAACAAAGTTGTTTTATGTCCGCTTCCATATGATATGTGATATTATTATCAAATATGTTCTTTTTTCAGACTACCACTACTACTACTACTACTACTACTACTACTACTGCTGCTGCTGCTGCTGCTGCTCTGCTGCTGCTGCTGCTGCTGCTGCTGCTGCTACTACTGCTACTACTACTACTACTACTGCTGCTGCTACTACGGACTTCAATAAAGTTGAAAATGAATATACCCCAGATGAATTTCAAGTGAGGTATTCAAATCATGTTATATTATTAAATAAGTATATGCATAATGGTTCTATCACGTCAATGATTATGCAATGTTTGTATATACGAGTAGTTTGGGCAAATTTGAAGATCGTTATTTCAAACATATAAGCATGAATCCAAAGCATAATTGAAATTAATACTACTGATTAGTTATTTGTGGATTGCTCAACCACATAATAATGAAAAGCTTGTATATTTCCCGATTACATTTCAGGACCCATTTTTTTGACACGACAGCTCGCAAGAGAGTAAAGGGGCGGAACAAAGAGGAATATCTTTATTTGAACATCAATGCTGTCCAGCGTGGATCTTTTTCAGTACTCTGGGTGAATTCAAGACGAAACGACAGCAAACTCTTGCCCACAACAAGACAAGGACTTGATCTTTTAATCAAAACAGTTTTAGTGTGCAGCATACAATGCAATAAACAGTATGTTTTTATTATGTCTGTGTCCTTATTTCTTTATTACCAGTTCTGTTTTTAGCATAACGAGAAGATGAATATAATTATATATCAATTCGATAACAATTTAATCACATACAATCAGAGATATCTAATCACAGTTAAATACAGGTACAATCACAAAATGTGAGCATCACCAAGTAAACTATTGATTGATTAATGTTTGATTTAAAACGATTATAAATTCATACGAAATTTAACCTGAATTGATACAAAATATCAAGCCGTTTTTTAAAGCTGCTCTGTCACAGAAGAATTGGACAAATATTAGTGTGAATATACATAAACATAGTTTGCACCAATCTTTAAACCTTGAGAAAAACTATTGTTAGATTAATAAAATACATATTTTAACTGTACAATTAATGTATTTCAACACCAGGCTTGCCACACATTTGTATCATACTGCGCACAATATTACAAAATAATTTTACTAAGATAAACAAAAAATCTAGTGCTAATAGAACAAAAAGATAAGTTCAATTATCTTGTAGATATCTTCGTTTATAGAATAGAAACTAGCGATTCTAAGATTAGTATATTACTTATATTACCAACATATTATAATATAGTATGAACGTTCTTCCATCTGTGATAGAGTGACTTTCAGATTACGTATTGTCCGAACAAATTGACGCAGCTGTTACCTCTGTGCATTATCAAATTTGAAAACGATGACGCACAATGTCCCATTCATTAATCAACATTACGATACAAAATGTCTTTAACTTATCTGGACTAATTACATTTCTATACGTTACAGAAAAAAGGATTGTACTCGGATAAGTGTAGGATATCAATATGGTTACAATTGTCTATGGCGTAATCCGTTTTAGTGCACATCTGCAATTAGAGATTTGATTTGTTAAGTATTAGTAGAAATATTGCCAATCAAACAATGTCCTTAAGTAAAAGGCACGAAACTTATATTCCTATTAGATAATTGTTCATTATTAACATTAAACTATTGCAAGTAAAGATAGCCAATTTGTTCGGACAAAAAATTCTTATTCACACATAACAATAATTCAGTTTTTATCACTGTGTGTACATGTACGTCGATGTCTATAAATACTGCTAATATGTAATATTTTTGCAGCAATCGTTGCTCTTTTCTTCAGTGTGCGTGGACATGTGTTCCCTGCATCTGATCAGACAAACACTGCATAATCTTCATTTATTTCTGTCCTTTCGTGGGCTCTGAGAAGATAAATGACTTCCCACACTGGGTGCACACATATGACTGCCGTCCATCGTGTGCGCTAGCTCTATGCTGGTGCAGATGGTAGGAATCCTATAGAGAAATACGAGCGTACATTTAAATCATGCCAAAAACAGAAAGTATGTCTAAAGAAAACATAATATATAATCCATAATTATCGTTAGGTGGACGCGATTGAGAGGTAGGACTACGACTAGAAAATTTACGTTCTAATGAATGTTTTAGATTACGCTGTAACATTAAGGAAAATGGAAAGGAAAAACATGTATTAAATTTGCATTAATACAGGCAAAATGTGTGTACTGTTAATGATGATTTAATCTAACTAGAAATGAAATCCAAACGATTTCTCGTAGTTTATTAATACGCATTATGTGCTAAACTTTTAAGTGGGCAAAGACCAGACCAAAAGCTAAATGAAAAACTATAACATACCCTTATATATTTGATATGTATGTAGTTACAATAGAATTGTTGACCCCTAAAGATGAATTTGAAGGAAAAGTACAGGTCCAAAATTAATGTGTTAATAGACACAGAAACTCACTAGAAAAGGCTTGCCGCAACATAAGTATTTTCAAATGCACTGAACAATTCATGTTATTGACCCTCATGTGTCAGTGTTGTAGTGTAAGTTAAAGAAAATTTTACTAAATGGCGTTAATGGGAAGTTAATTGCAATGTTTTAAACTTTTGTATTTCACATAGCATGACAGATTTGTGACCCACACGTAGCAATATTTTATTTAAAAAAAAAAAATCGGCATCAGACGTATGCGACCAAACATAAGAATTACAGTATCCGCCCTACGTTTAGCATCATCGGCAGCAATATTATGAAATTTATTGACGATTAAACAAAAAATATTCCACACATAGCATGACAATTTATGCTTAAAAAGATGCGCTGTTGCAGTTTTTGAAAACATACTAAATTAATCTGCCAGAAACTCTAATGGAATGGTGTATTTCTCTTAGGACAGGGCACTCGTCTTTATTTCGTAAAAATTTGTTCAGAATTAACAGAGAAATTATAAAACAAAACGTTACCTGAAACGAGGGATTGTTTTCTGTGGAATGACCCACACAGAACAAAATATATCACGTGGTACAGGCACCGCGGGATCAACACCTATTGCATTGGCGATGTCGATTGTCGTACAAAGCATTTTATGTCGCTCAATAATTGCGTTCAAACTCGATGCGTGTATTGATACCTCAGACAGCACAAGCTTGATCATAACGCAACCAATGATCAAGCCAAAATGAGTGGTTGCCACTTTGTATGTGACGTGCAGTTTTGTTGTCACCAAAATTATGTCCAAGGTCCTCCATGCCATCAATATCAGATGTATATGAACACTTGAACATATTGGAAGCATCATCCGTGGCCGTCCATCTTGGTTCACAAAGCAGCTGTAGCTTTTTTCCATTTTAGATTTGCACTCAGTGGCTCTAATGATGCCTGCACTATCGCTAGAATTATGCAGTAAGCTTTTGCTGTGTGTGTATAGTGGTTCGGGTATGACCTGGCATATTTTGTGCTTGGATACCTAGAAATTTTCCTGAAATATTCAAGGCTCCATCATAACCGTATCCTTTCAATCGTTCAGTTTTGATTCCTGCTTCCCGTAAGTTTTCCAGAAAGGTTTGTGATTTGCCTGTGGTCGACTCATCCGCTGAAAATTCTTCTCTGACATACTTGGTGGTATTGCTTGTATATTTTTATAGAGTGTAGTCCAACCAATACCCCTGACCCACTTGGAAAAAGATTTTTAATATATTTTGGCATTTATTTCACTTTTGTTTTCTGACAATTTATGAAAATAAGCCCAGCTACGCGCCTGGTATGTACTGTTTAATTGTACATTAATGCGTAGATCGTATTGTATGCAGATAACATCGTGTTTTCTAGATAATGTCCGACATTGCTTCTAACACATTTTACTTTTTCGGTTTAAAATAGAAAACGTCAATAATAAAAAACAATATTATGTAATTATACAATGCTTATTGTTACTGTGTCTGCATTTAAGAAATAATTAGATCTATTTTGCCTCATTTCCAGTACAATAGTATAATGATTTGTGATACATTCAACTGATAATTAATACTTTTTTTTAAGAAGAGAATAAGGCAAAAACCAGAAATGCCACCATGTATTTTTAAGAAGATCAATGTGTCTGGCATGATTACTTATTATTTCGATAGGCGGCGAACGAACGCGGCATGTGATATTAAATGTGATGACTTTAAGCGGAAGATATAGAGGATATTTGTTGATTTCGGTGCAAGATCGTATTTTATTTCACGAGTGTTCATAGAAAATGATATTTTCTATGATCACGAGTGAAATAAAATACAATCGTACACCGAAATCAACAAATGTTCTTGTTATTGTATGCTTTTGGACTATAAATAAATAAAATTGCGCGAGATAAGCTTAAACGTCATAAGTTCGTGTTCTGACGTCATAAAAATAACGTCATAACGATTCCAAAACTGTATGGTGGGTAAAAAGAGCTATATTTTGTGAGTCGTTGTTGCTAAATTATAGTTTTGTTGAATTGTATAATGTGTTTAATGTAAATACATGCATGCACATACTGTACATGTATATACATTTGCCAAGGGTCGTAAACCACTACTTGTAGATCGATGCTATTTATGTTATTTATTTATAGTCCGTTTTATGTTACATTTTCAATACAGTGAAAATATAAAATCTTATATTTTCACTGTTCCAACAGTGAAAATATAAAATTTTATTTCACCAATAAAATTCGATATTTCACTGAAAAGCATATAATAAAAAAAACATTTTTTATTTATTTTCTAGAGGATGATTATTTATTTTCAAATAAATTATTTTTAAATAGTCAAACATGCAAATACTTAGTGTTCGCTAAAAACTTGTTTGTATATTGCTAATTTTAAAGACCTTGTCTCAAAACTCACTATTGTTTAAAATGTGAAAATATAATGAATGGGAGGTTTATGTAAACTTACTGCGTATTTTAATTTGTAATACCTAGATTTCATCGTATAACATTTTTAGAATTTTAAGACAAAAGTCACTTTATTGTTAAAAACACTGTGTTGATTTTCTCATGTTTAATGCGTCCCATGAATATCTGTACTTCAAGCGATAATATTAACTGTTATCAAATGGACAAGTCATTTTAAAGCCGTCTATGAAACATATTGAAAATTATTAAAAGTTTACAATATATAACAAAATCAACAATTTAAGAATTAAAAATCATTAACTAGTTTGTGTCCACCAATAAGTAAATTTGCATGGAAAAACCACGCCAATTTGTTTATAATTAACTATGTTTTCTCCATTTGCTGTACCAATCTTTTTGTTCAATTTTGGATACTAGTATAGATTTATGAGACGACCCTCAAACTTGAAACACTTCACTGACCACAATAACGGGATTTCTCCATGCAAAAGTCATGCATGGGATTAACATTCCTTTGACGGGAAGCTAGGACACTGGTGGCCGGTATTTGTACGCCGTTCTTAAACAAGCCGAGATTGCAACAATCCGCGGTTTAATGAATCCGAGCTTAATCGCACGATTGTCCGCGATTAGCACGGGTTTCTGTAACATTTATAATCCTCCGATTGTTTAAATCGAATCGTCAATCCACGGATTTTTCTATCCTGGGTTAATCAGCGAAAAGTAATCTGTATGTATACACGTTGATGTACACTGTTCGTGTTGTAGGTTATAATGCCTAGATCTAAAGGTACAACTTATTCTGTGCAAGAGCATGAGACGCTAAATGCATTAGTTGAAAAACATAAAACAAAATAATAGAAAATAAAGAAAGCTACGCGAAAATGATTAAAGTGAAGGAGGACACATGGAAGAACATGGAAAAAGAATTTAATTCAAGGTAAATTTTTATTTTACATCATGCCTAGCTATAATTATCTTATTTGTATTTTTTCGAAACATTTTTATAAAACTTTCACCTATTCATACATGCTATTGCAGTTACTGAATACAATGGTTGGTCACCTATTGTTTAAATACGTGAACTTAAGTAGATTAAACAACTTCGAAGTATTTGCTTTTGACAGTTAAACGTGCTTCTTTGTCTTGAGTATTTCCCTTTATAAATTCTAGCTTATATTTATATTTATTGTAGTCACGGTGTTTCACAGCGAACATTACAACAGCTAAAAAAATGCTGGAAAAAACTCAAGGCCGGCACAAGGAAGGCGTTCGCAACTGAAAGGAAAGAGAAGGTACAATGTTTTAGTTTCTTTGCTTACCTAAGGAACAAGTTCTCAAGGGTGAACTTATGTTGTCAGTCGCCGTTGTTTTTCTTTTATGGCTAAACTTAGAATTTTAAAAAATTTTCCTTATAGCAGTTGCTTTATTTTTATATAATAACATAGAAATGTTACTTAGGAGACTAACTACCACATCCACATACAATTTGGAACCCATTTATATGAATAAACCATTGAACGAATTTGAAAGTAAAATTTTACTTTGGAAACTATCTACCCCATTCATGCAAATTAATCGCTACAAACATGCAGTTGTCATCCGTCGTCAACATCTTACCTCGAATATCTCTGAACACACTTTTAAATTAAAACAAGCCATTATGAATCGTTAAATTCACCGAAGCGAACTAATACCATTTTGACCCACTTCATGATAATGTAACATTTATAGAACTGGTTGCAAACGGTATGTACATTGTACATCAATTTAAACGGTTGCATTTTTATACAAACTTTAATCCATTCACATCTTCAACCGTACTTTGATTTTTTACATTTACTAATTTGTGTTTAAACGTTATATAGTTGTAACCAGATCAAAGCGGTTTTTGTTTCAAATACTTGCTTAAACAGGCATTATTGAAATATGTAAATATACATTTTGTCTGTGTACAACTTTTATTGTCATGTTTGTAAAAACGCAGGCGAAAACGGGAGGCGGTCCGAACCCGATAGTAGGAACGCAGATGGAGAGCGAGCTAAAGGGGTAGTACCCTCTCAAATTAATAGCCTCATTAACCCCTTTGATGACGATGCTGATTTCCATGGAGACGAAGTAAGTTCCATGTCGATGATTAATATTTGTCCTTCCAATCTATTAAAATATATCACAAAGCATAACAAAAATAGGAAACATACCTGCTAACGTGTACTATACGTGTAGTTTATTGCTGTGTAAAATTAATACGTATTTATTTTTGCTTATATTCCATTTCATTTCGAAATTATATTACAAACTAAATACAAAAATAAAATACGCACATTTCGTTTTTTAATTTATAATGTAATATGCCATGTACCAAAACAAATTTGTCAGACGAATATTTTATTACGAAAATTATGAAACTAACCATTTTCAGAATATATAAACATTGCCAAGGTAAACGTTTATTATTTGTTGCTCTGTATTTTTGGAATTCAGTTAAATAGTTTAAATACATATAATATATATACAGAACAACAATACAGTCAATGAGGACGTATTGGCAAATGACGACGATGCACAGGACATGCACGGGGGCATGTGCTGGCCCTGACGATCTGATCGCCGTCGAAAGACCCGCGGCCCCAGACAACCAAGCGTCAAACGATTACCAGTCAAAATCTCCAAACGTGAATGCCGAAACATCGACGAAATGATCCATGGTTACCTTAAAACGCAAGAGAGACGATGTTATTAAGGAAACTTACAAGTAAAACTAAAAAAAACATGGAACAAGAACATAAGGCAATAATGCACATTTTAGAAAAAGAGGAAGAGGGCAATGCTGAATTATTTGAGTTAAAAAATATTTATTAAAAGCTGCTAAACGTAGTTTAGATCACAAATGCACGTGTACAAATGACGTAGAGGTAATTGACGCAGTGGAAAATGTCGATAAGGTAGAACAAAGTAAAATTTGGAACCCATTTGTATGAATAAACCATTGGACGAATTTAAAATTAAACTGTTTTTACTAACCTACATAAACCTGTTAATGATACTATTCCGTAATGCCTGTCCGCCCTCAATCCTGTTGACTGGTGCAGCGGGCACTTCAGGCAGATCATATATGATGATGTCATCGTCAGGCAACGGTTCGCTCATATCTCTGGCGATGTTGTGTAGCACAGCACACGCGACTATCACAACTAACGAAGTCTGCATTTTGATGCGCAGCAGATTCCTATATTGTTGTACAACACTTTTATAAAATATACATGATTGCAAAAGCGTAAATGTCAATTCAAATCTGATTTATGCTCACTCCAAAGTGTATTATGGTAAATATACTTTCAGTCCGAAAGTAACTGGTTTGCTTTATTGTGCAAATGAAAACAATTAACACAATGGACATTTTTTAAATAATAATCAGCGGTAGATATTTTTTTTTAAAAGTTCAATAATACATTTCTACATGCTGACACCTTTAACTGTCGGATATCTGTTATAGGTCTTTTTGCATTTTCGAAGTTACGCAAACATTTTAAATATGTGCGTAAATGTACATCCTGTTTGATTTCCTGTGCGTGTTGTGTGGATATCCGTGCGTAAATTACGCATGTACGCGCCTTATTTGGTCGTCTGTTGCCAATCATTAACGTTATGTTTAAATCGTAATTATGTAAACCCTGTAATACTTCAAAACGTACCTCAGACATGGAAATCGTCGTTTCCAAATCCCAAAGAGATTCTCAATACGGACACGTATTGTTGATAGGTTGCGATTCAATACCTCTTCCGCTCTAAAATAGAAACTACTTAAACTTACACAAAAAAACAATAAATAGATACAAAAAAATGAAACAACAACAAATAAAGATGATAGTGCATGGTTTAAAGTTTCAATCACAATTAAAATATATAATTAAACCTCGATGCTGGTCGTAGAAGCGGTGTTAACAGGTAATGCCATGACGGATATCCGTTGTCTCCCAGTAGAATGCCAGCATATTGTCCACGTTTGAATTTAGCAGCAATTTGCTATTGTCAAATATCCGCGAGTCGTGTACACGTCCGGGCCACCTAGCTATTATGTTGGTAAACCTGTCAAATAGAAAATTTTATGACAATAATAAAATCATTAAATGCAAAATAAGTACCTTTCAATAAATCTAATAATGAAATGGTTTTTAGTTTAAAGATTGCATGCTTATTACATATTTCTTTAAAGCTTGTACTGCACAGTTCGATAAAAATAAGTTTGAAATACATTCTTAATATTTATTAAAAATGGATAAATACTCTGATCACAATAACCTTATACGATTGCATTTATAATAATAATAATAATAATAATAATAATAATAATAATACCAGAGATTAACAATTTCCAATTCAACAAATAATATAAAAAGAAATATGATGTGTTATACATTAATTTAAAATAAATAACCTGTGTGAACTGTCGCAAACGGCCTGCACGTTAATGGAGAAATACCCCTTTCGGTTCCTAAACAGCTCCGTGTCTTCACCACCAGGACTTAAAATGGGTATGTGGGTGCAATCTATGGCACCAACAACGCAAGGAATATGTCCAAGCACCATAAAATCTTGCTGGACACGGGCTGCGGCAGCTCCAGTAGGGAAGCGAATGTACCTCACCCTTTGACGTGCTATGCATTCAGCCACTATCCGTATGATCCTACTTACGGATGTGCCGTGAATGCCAACTGAATCTCCGACTAGCTGAGAAAACCGCCAGTTGCCAGAAACCTCAGAAACACCAATATTTGCACAATGGGCTTAATGGTTTCTATCCGGTTGCGTCTTCGAATGAGGCCTTCTTGAAGCTGTAACGTCAACGTTTCTACTGCACGTTTAGTAAAACGGAAACGATGCACAAAATCGACGTCATCAAACTCTTTGAGAGGGTTCAGTCTAAGCCGAACTATTCGGTTTCGGCGTTCTTCTTCCTCCTCAAAGTAATCGTCCCCACCCAGGTGAATATAGTTAACAACACGTAACGTATCCATATTGCAAATACAACACCCTCAAGCCTAGTCGGTACCAGGATTCATCAATCTCGGATTAAACCCAAATAACTGGAAATCATAACCGTGACACACGAAATCTTACAAATACCCGTTTATACAATCCAGGCTTGACAAACCGTTGCTGTAAAAATCCGTCTCCTACACAAGCTACGATTACTATCGCTAGAAATAACCGATATCCTCGGATAATAATTATTCGAGGATTAAGAGGTGTACAAATACCGAACATAACATTTTTATGTACATTAACTTGTGTAATTACGCTCCTACCATTCTTTGATATAAATACTTGCATGTGTTTTCATGTCAACGTAACGTATTTGACGATAAAGGTAAATCAGGTATCTACAAATAACTTAATAAGTGTAAAAAACGCATTGCATTTTCAAACAATGTCACGTCCGCCTGAACAATGGCTTTGGTTTGGTATTATATGCGTATTTATTTTACATTTGGGAGATTATTAGGTCGAACCCATTGGAATATTCGATATTTGCAATGCATGTATACATATGCATCAACTGTCACTTATACATATCGTGACGGTAATGTCTCATGTGCATGATTATGTCTGTTTGTCAAGACGTGAACAGTCTTTGATCAAAGCAAAGCAAAATATATTTACAAGCGTTATATTATATTCGAAGACGTTTTCAGAAGAGATTTAGAATGTTAAACAATGTCATATCCACAAAGATTTTAACTTCCTGAGGGAAATCTTTAGTCATTTTAAAGGGACTATGACACGAAAAGGGCCTCAAATCTGAAATTTAGATAATAGTTCAAACCTATTTATTTTAGCTCGATTACATCGAAAGCTTTTGTCTTATAACGATACTTCGAGTCCGTTTCCTGGGTAGAACCAGTACTTGGTGTCTTTGGAATGATCCTGAGAACGCTTCCTGAGTGGGGATCGACCCCGGGACCTCCCGGTCGCAAGACGGACACAATATTTACTACACCATTCCGACCTTAACATTTAGATATTAAAACGAAGATATAAAAGAGTTAAAATAAGCCATACATGATGGGATTTTTTTTTATTCTGAGAGAAAAATCAATTAATACAATATAATATGTTTTTCGTGTTTGTTTGGCCATTTTTCATGTTTACATGTTGACGTTAGAATTGTATTTTGTACACAGTTTACACATACATATTTTCATTACAAAGCAGAATAGCGCAGTTGGTTAAATCGCTATCTACTGTCTTTTTTTTGTATGACTAAGTCGTGAGTTAGATCCCCGCTTGTATTTTTTTCCCAAACGTTTCCTGCTGTCATTGTGTATTATAGTATTGATTCTTTCTGTAATGTACAAGCTTTAGCATAGCCCACTTCTTAGTCTTATATCATTTAAAGGGCAATAGGAAATCAATTGTCCATAGCCCACTTCTTAATCTTATATCATTTAAAGGGCAATAGGAAATCAATTGTCCAAAGCCCACTTCTTAGCATCTTATATCATTTAAAGGGCAATAGGAAATCAATTGTCCATAGCCCACTTCTTAATCTTATATCATTTAAAGGGCAATAGGAAATCAATTGTCCATAGCCCACTTCTTAATCTTATATCATTTAAAGGGCAATAGGAAATCAATTGTTCATAGCCCACTTCTAAATCTTATATCATTTAAAGGGCAATAGGAAATCAATTGTTCATAGCCCACTTCTAAATCTTATATCATTTAAAGGGCAATAGGAAATCAATTGTTCATAGCCCACTTCTAAATCTTATATCATTTACAGGGCCATAGGAAATCAATTGTTCATAGCCCACTTCTAAATCTTATATCATTTAAAGGGCAATAGGAAATCAATTGTTCATAGCCCACTTCTAAATCTTATATCATTTACAGGGCAATAGGAAATCAATTGTTCATAGCCCACTTCTAAATCTTATATCATTTAAAGGGCAATAGGAAATCAATTGTTCATAGCCCACTTCTAAATCTTATATCATTTAAAGGGCAATAGGAAATCAATTGTTCATAGCCCACTTCTTAATCTTATATCATTTAAAGGGCAATAGGAAATCAATTGTTCATAGCCCACTTCTAAATCTTATATCATTTAAAGGGCAATAGGAAATCAATTGTTCATAGCCCACTTCTTAATCTTATATCATTTAAAGGGCAATAGGAAATCAATTGTTCATAGCCCACTTCTAAATCTTATATCATTTAAAGGGCAATGGGAAATCAATTGTTCATAGCCCACTTCGTAATCTTATATCATTTAAAGGGCAATAGGAAATCAATTGTTCATAGCCCACTGCTAAATCTTATATCATTTACAGGGCAATAGGAAATCAATTGTTCATAGCCCACTTCGTAATCTTATATCATTTAAAGGGCAATAGGAAATCAATTGTTCATAGACCACTTCTAAATCTTATATCATTTACAGGGCAATAGGAAATCAATTGTTCATAGCCCACTTCTAAATCTTATATCATTTACAGGGCAATTGGAAATCAATTGTTCATAGCCCACTTCTAAATCTTATATCATTTAAAGGGCAATAGGAAATCAATTGTTCATAGCCCACTTCTAAATCTTATATCATTTACAGGGCAATAGGAAATCAATTGTTCATAGCCCACTTCTAAATCTTATATCATTTAAAGGGCAATAGGAAATCATAGCCCACTTCTAAATCTTATATCATTTACAGGGCAATCGGAAATCAATTGTTCATAGCCCACTTCTTAATCTAACATCATTTAAAGGGCAACAGGAAATCAATTGTTTATTGACCCTTTAAATTGAAAACATCAATAACACTTTTCTTGTACAAAGAAAAACCAATATTATATATTTGCAGAGTAGTAAAATATAAAACACACTTTTTAACAAATGAGTTTTGTGAATACGGGCTTGTGAGGAAAGTACTGATACTAATATTGTTATTTTGCCATTATCTCGCTTCTACCAAACCTGGCTGCATCCGATGAATTGTCTATTATCACTCTCGATGTCTGTTCCAGTACATGTTTTCCTTTTTCAAGCGACCGGAAGTTAGACTTATTCTGTGCAAGAGATGCCTAGGAGGGTTCAGTTAAGACACAATTTTCGATTTAGTGTTCTTAATCGGCAAAATAAACATATGGTAATGACTTCACTTTATTGATTTTCGTTACGTAATTTGATCTGTGTACATGTTGTTTACTAGACATGTTTTATTACGCAGCAAAGACACGTAAAGGGTCTAGTGCCGGGATGAATGTTATATTGGCCACTGTTCCTTATTCAGATTTCGAAGCTTTATAATATTACATATTTAAAACTAACGCGATGTTCTCTATAATTTAAAACGGCAAACGACCGAATTTTGTCTAAACAACATTTAAAAGCTGTGTTCCCATAGACCAGCTTCACTAAAACAAACTTTGTTGTGATATACGTAAACTTCTATTGTACCAAACATCATTTCAACAATAACTCACAACATTGCTGTGCAATTCGTAGTGGGTTTCTGTGAGCACTCCCCGGCGCAGTAATGTGCACAGATCAGCCTAATTTCCGGGTCTGCGCACACGCACATTTCCGCCTGCAGTCTAGGACACTTGTTGTCGTCACTGACCAAGTCCCCGCAGCTGCTGTACACCGGCGTGATAGCGGGCTGGGCTGTAACCAGCAACAGAGGTATTAAAGCAGTTAAATCAAATAAACTTAAACGAAACCGGTCAAGAAGCAATATACTAGCTGTTTTACACGGGTGCTACGTGGGGCTGAGATGTAAGCAGTCAAAGAAGGTTTTAAATCAATAAATGAGCTTGAACTAAACCAGTCAAGAAGAAAAACAATACTGCTATACACCAGTATGAAAGGTATTAAATCAGTAAATGAGCTTAAAGGTCTAGTTTAATGCTTTATTTGACCCTCCCCCCCCCCCCAAAATCTGGGGTATTGTACCTCTGTGTATTGGCACTCTGCAGTGGTCACAGTGTGGACACAGTGTGGCGACCCTTATCAGCTGATATCAATACCCTGCTGCAGGGGAAACAGTGCACTTTGCAATTGCTCAGTCAGCTAAGAGAAAAGATTGCAGGTAATGATAGAGATTTTATGGTGGACCAATACACAGAGTGGATTACGCCACAGAGACGCCAAACATTCCTTAAACTAGGCCTTTAAAAGCAACCAGTCAGGAAGTCAACCTCCGCAAAAACGTGGACATCGAGTAATCCTTGCGTTATGTTAACCTTTTTATTTATCTCTTTTCGGTTTTCATTTTAACTCGTAATAAATATACCAGGGCCAACAATACAACATGTATGTGGGATTTTTATGAAATAATAATATAATAAAAAAAAATCAAAATGTAAAATTTAATATTCAAACACCTCACAGTGTCTCTCCTTCCAAATCGGGAAGTTTTTCACTCATGGTGGCAGTGGTTACTGAAGAACGCCAAGGTAAAAGTAACTGCTGCGAGGAGTTTGTCAGGAAGTTATTAAATCAGTAAAAGAGCTTGAAGGAAACCTGTCAAGAAGTAATACATAGTTGCTGTACACCGGGTGATTGCGGGCTGATGTATAACCAGTCAGGAGTGATTAAAATGAAACCAGTCCGATAGTTATATATTTACGACTAACACGCACACGGAAATCAGGCTATAAGCATTAAACCAGTCCGATAGTTATATATTTACGACTAACACGCACACGGAAATCAGGCTATAAGAATTAAAACCAGTCTTAATACGAAATTAACGACTTAAACAAAAAAGTCAAGAAACAATTTAAAAAAAAACAAATCATCATACAAAAGAACACTTTCAAGCGTTGTCAAGTAACACAGTCAGAAAACGGATGTACGCGGGTCAATGTTAAGAGTTTTACATTATGACCTACTGCAGGCGTTGCAGGTCTTCCGGCAGTACATCCGGGCATTCACACTGGTCCGACATATCATGGCCTCACACACAACACCTGGAGCATACATTGATGAGATGATGATCGGATGATGATGATGATGATGATAGGGTTGATGATGATGATGATGATGTTGCATTACAAGCAGACCTCTTACCTTTGCACAGTGTGTCACTACAAGAGATGGCACTGAGTTCATAGTCGTTCCCAGACGAACACACCGTGGAACTTTGACACGACCTAAAGTGTAAAATTGACATGATCACCTTGGCACAGTATGTCACTACGAGAGATGGCACTGAGTTCATAGTCGTTCCTAGACGAACATACCGTGGAACTTTGACACGACCCGAATGGGAAAATATCGCGTGAAACGGTTATCTTGCGAAGTTTACTTCCCCTGACATGAGAAACATGTGTAATTACTTGTAATAAACAGTGTGAATTAAAATGTTGGATATAGAGGCTTCATGAAACCTCCTGTAATTTTCAGTGCATTTTGATTAATTGTATTATTCATAGTAAAACATAAACAGAAAATGTCAAAGGACTAAATGTTAAATATACATTAATTTGATTCACAAAAATTTAGAACAAAAATCAAAACATCAGGAATTTGAACCGCGGATGACTGTACGTTGGAATTCGATATCGAATAAGAATAAAAGAATAAACAAACTGTACATCAATGTATGTGCTTGTAGAGTCATTGCCATGAAGGATAAAACAAATCCATCACATGGTATCACCTATGTCTGTTGGAGAAACACAGTCCGTTACTACTGGTGCACGTTGCGGACCCCCACTGTCCCCATGGCGACGGTGCAGGGGTCGTGACCTGGGCTGAAACGGAGGAGTAATGCATGCATATTAGAGATCTATAACATATTGGACACGTATTGATAGTAAACTAGTAGTCCATAAACGCCTAAGGCTGGATGTTAATAACAATACAACAATATAAAGTAAATGGCCGTTTCATAAGTCATAACGGGTTGGCGTGTTTTAGCTGTTAACAATCGATTTTGATCATTAGTTAAGTATTTTCATAAGAACTCTATGAGTTCAAGCATGTTAATGATAAATGATGAGGGATATAATCAGCAATGTCTGATAAGCTCCGCCTACAACCAGGTTCGGAAAATGGAATGTTTGATGCTGTCGTGTTATTGGTTGATCTTAGATAATCACAGTAAATAAACGTAACAAAATTAATCGCATTTGGGTTTTTATCATACCTAGTTTTTTCATAAACCATCCCTTTAAGGGTCTTGAACATAACAGTTAGTGCCATCGGTTATTATACTTTAAAATGGCTTACCTGAACACAGTCCACACAACCACATGTCTAACCTAAACACAGTCCACACAACCACATGTCTTACCTGAACACAGTCCACACGTCTTTGCACACTGCGCGTTTAAGGTCGGGTCAGGACACACGAACTCTTTCACTCCATCACAATTGGCGGCGGTGTCCTCGCAAGCGCCTGCAAAGACAGATAACTAGAAACAGCGACAGACACAGTAGAACTCCAGGCAGGGTCTTTTATTCCTTTTGCTCTGGGCAAACGATAAAAAATCGTTAATAAAGTATTTCAGTTTAGACATTAAATATTTTAAAAATCTGTTCACGCTTTTTGTATCTAGCACTAAAGGACATTGCTATTTCTACACAGACCGGTAATTATTATCAATGTACTAAGCAGTAAACACCGACCTGAGTAATGTGTGGTTGCCGCTGTTGTAGTCGCCGGCGTTTCACAGATGTGTTTGTTACAAGCGTCTGTGTGACAGCACTGGGTGCAGACGGCACGCTTTCCGACTGACCTGCCGACAACTTGAGAGCTAACCGACGGACATTGCTGTCATAAAAGCACGATCACAGTTTTTATACAGATAAGAACGTAAGTGTGTCTGCTTTGACATTTTATAGACACGACTTTAACATAACTGTTACTCTAAGGACCTCAATAAAATTGTGAGAAATGAACATTATTTCAACCCTAACTTATCAATACCAACTTTATAGTATGTACGTATTGGATACAAACTAAAACACTAATCAAACGAGTATATTAGATAGTTTATACTATTAAGCAGATTTCTGATATCGTCGCAATGTGTCCCTGAGATGTCATTCATCTCTGTGTGTAAGAGAGGTAACAATAATATCGTCGTAATGCATACTTGAGGTGCCCTACATCCCTTTGTGTAAGATGTTTTACAATAATATCATCGCGATGTGTACCCGAGGTGCCCTACATCTCTTTGTGTAAGAGGTATAACAATAATATCATCGCAATGTGTACCCGAGGTGCCCTACATCTCTTTGTGTAAGAGGTTTAACAATACTATCATCGCAATGTGTACCTGTGGTGCTCTACATCTCTTTGTGTAAGAGGTTTAATACTAATGTCATCGCAATATGTACCCGAGGTGCCCTAAATCCCTTTGTGTAAGAGGTTTAACAATAATATCATCGCGATGTGTACCTGAGGTTCCCTACATCTCTTTGTGTTAGAGGTTTAACAATAATATCACCGCGATGTTTACCTGATGTTCCCTACATCTCTTTGTGTAAGAGGTTTAACAATACTATCATCGAAATGTGTACCTGAGGTTCTTTATATCTCATTGTGTAAGCGGTTTAACAATAATATCATCGCAATGTGTGCCTGAGGTTCCCTATATCTCATTGTGTAAGCGGTCTAACAATACTATCATCGCAATGTGTACCGGAGGTTCTTTATATCTCATTGTGTAAGCGGTTTAACAATAATATCATCGCAATGTGTTCCTGAAGTTCCCTATATCTCTTTGGGTAAGCGATTTAACAATACTATCATCGCAATGTGTACATGAGGTGCTCTACATCTCTTTGTGTAAGAAGTGTTACAAAAATATCATCGCGATGTGTACCTGAGGTTCCCTATGTTTCATTGTGTAAGCGGTTAAACAATAATATCATCGCAATGTGTACCTGATGTGCCCAACATTTATTTGTGTAAAAGGTTTAACAAAAAATTCATCGCAATATGTACCTGAGGTGCCCTGCATCTCTTTGTGAAAGAGATTCTGACAATAATATTATCGCGATGTGTACCTGAGGTTCACTACATCTCTTTGTGTAAGAGGTTTAACAATACTATCATCGCAATGTGTACCTGTGGTGCTCTACATCTCTTTGTGTAAGAGGTTTAACAATACTATCATCGCAATGTGTACCTGAGGTTCACTACATCTCTTTGTGTAAGAGGTTTAACAATACTATCATCGCAATGTGTACCTGTGGTGCTCTACATCTCTTTGTGTAAGAGGTTCTGACAATAATATCATCGCGATGTGTACCTGAGGTTCACTACATCTCTTTGTGTAAGAGGTTTAACAATGCTATAATCGCAATGTGTACCTGTGGTGCTCTACATCTCTTTGTGTAAGAGGTTCTGACAATAATATCATCGCAATGTGTACCTGAGGTTCACTACATCTCTTTGTGTAAGAGGTTTAACAATACTATAATCGCAATATGTACACGAGGTGCCCTACATCTCTTTGTCTAAGAGGATCTGACAAAAATATCATCGCGATGGTACCTGAGGTTCCCTATATCTGTTTGTGTAAGCGGTTTAACAATACTATCATCGCAATTTGTACCTGAGGTGCTCTACATCCCATGGTGTGAATGGCCCCCGAGACTGTCTCCGTCCTCTCAGCGTAACATACCTGAAGAACATCTGACATTATAAAAACGGATACCCAAATTTAGAGATAAATTGATATGAACACGGATGTTTTTTTAAAATTTAGTTTGATTTTGTTGCATCACAATATGAGCTTTAAACTGCAAACTGTAACGAATGTAGCGTGCAGTTGAAACTGCAAACTGTAACGAATGTAGCGTTCAGTTGAAACTGCAAACTGTAAAGAATGTAGCGTGCAGTTGAAACTGCAAACTGTAACGAATGTAGCGTGCAGTTGAAACTGCAAACTGTAACGAATGTAGCGTGCAGTTGAAACTGCAAACTGTAACGAATGTAGCGTGCAGTTGAAACTCTCGTTTTTATCGGTTCAATTAGAACACTGCGGTCGTTTGAAGAGCAGTTCTTCCCTAAGTTATTGTACAATTTACCCTCAATAACTAACATTGCATATCGCGGCTATACTATACACTCATAGGCACTTCCAACTAAATATTTTTTGATTGCGGTTTTCTCAAAAATGACAAATCGCAACGGTTTCAAAGTTTGCACAGCACCATGATGCACAATTTCCATTACAGGTATGATAACAATCGAAAGGTTCAGTGATTATTTATATTTCCACGTGCTCACAGGTGTCAAAACTAATTATTGCACGAGAAAATCGTGGTGTATGTAGAAATTCGATGCAGTTTATAATCAAAGTGATTAACAACAACACTCCAACCAAATAACATTTAACATCAATTATTTCACGAATAACACCATCCCACAATGAATATAGATGTTTCCATACATGTCAGTAATACGAAAATTAATCTGCAATTTTGTACAATCATTGTACTTGGATATCACGTGATGAACGTGTAATCTATTTTGCACGAAGGAGCGCGTGGTAAACTTCTAAATTGTTTGTGACATTTGATGGATATAATTATAAATTAATTATTTAACGAAAGCTGGGGAGGAGTTTAAAATGTTAGTGGCACAGCCTTAAAAATGGCTAAAGTACTGTGCAGTATACACGACACGCGCGCGCCATTGGTATGTAAGAGGCCGCATTTCACGTACTTAGTTAGGTATGGAGTAATTATTACAATATAAATGTTATCTTTGTTTAGATTGACATTTATTTTTTTATTTTTTTTTCAGGAAATAGAAGGAAAATAACGACAATATTTACTCTTAATTTCTAACAGAGAAATTGACTTTATTTCATTTTTGCATTTTGCGAACTTTTGATTTGATATTATGTTTTATTTTTTGTTAAGCTTTGTATAAACACGATATTTCAGATAAACGAAATTAAATACATCTAAGTCTTATATATTATTTTATGTTCTTGAAAAGGTTGGAGAAATTTGGTCTAAAAATACAAAAGTTATAGCTGATTAAGCGAAGGTCTACTTAGTAGTGCCTATGGGTGTAAAGGTGTTATATCAGACAGAGAAATCAAACCCAGAGCATATTTCCCTCATACCCCCATTCCCGAGGAACCCTACCAGATGGAGGGAGGCATTATATGCTTACCTGACCGCTGGGACAGACGTCGACACTGTGACAGTCAGACACGGAACGGAGTCCCGAGCAATTGTAGCAGTCTAGGCATTCTGTATAAGATATTGTGAGGGTTTATATCGAGAGAAACTGGTGATTTCTAAAGACCCAATGAAATGTATTATTTAAGATCTATTTTCATACAACACAGTTATCAACAAGAAAAACACGAAAGAAAAAGGACACAGACGTAACGTAGAAAACATTTCCATTAGGATCGAAACATTCATCTAACGTGCTTTTGATGCGACCTTACAACAAGATACAAGTTAAATTATTATGTAAGATTTAATTCAATTATTCAATACATATTTCTTACCAGCATATACTTAGCAAGAATACCGTGAACTCCTTTCTATGAAACTGCATATGTTAATGTTTAATTGACCGTAGTCATGATGTCAACCATTGCATATGAGAAACAATCTGATAGTGACATTACAGTTGTTTCTCTATAAATAAATCAATACTAACCTGATTTGTGTACAGCAATAGAGAACAATAATCCCAGATAAATTATGACATTCATCTTCAAAACTTCATTTCACAAGTCTCCACACATCATCAAATCTGTGTGTTTCCCAATTTTAACCACGAGACTCACGATGTACAGAGTTCATTTGATAAGGAAGAACGTAGGTACCTTCGTTCACCACGATCGGCCTGTGATATCTCATGGCCGTGAAAGCGAATCGCCTTAAGGGACTTGTAATGTAATGTATTGTTTGAAGTGAAATGATTATTGTAGCGTAAACAGTATTTTTCTCTAAATAAATATTCCAATTCCCATATGTTATATTTAAGCGTCTAATGGTAATAATTATGTTGATGCAAAATAATGATTTAGAAGAAATTATTGATGTAGAGCGATACAAAGACAAACGTGCGCGAGTTTCTAATCATTTTATTTAAAATAAGAGCATATGTAAACCTTATTGTGGTGTGTTTACAGCGGATATAGTAGTGCATTCCAGGCATCAGGAATCAGTAATTCCGGAGAATTCCATATGTATTATAAATATCAGTGAACACCGGCCCACTTACGATATTGTTGCCGTTGTTGGAGTTAATTCCAAGTGGGGTTTGTGATTAATTTTACATTCTAACATGATCCTCGCTTATTTTCTAGTTTTAACATTAAACATTATGAATTCAATGTATACATTTGTATGTGCGTGTTTTGCATTACAAAAGCAAATTGCCATATTTAATTGAAGTAGTTAACTATAAAAGGCACATATGTGTATAAAAACAACATATCTTAATTTCAAGAAGGCAACTGGGAAAATAAAAATATCTCAAAGGTCCTTAAATTAGAGTTTCAACGAGGTTTTGAATTTGCCAGTTTCTGTATTTACTTCCCTTTGTTTGAGCTGGTTAGGCGTAAAATAATAAGTTTTTTTTCAGGTTGCATGCCCCAAAATTAGGGTAGGTAGGTAGGGATTTATTTTTTTTTTTTTTATTTGGTAAATGGTCAACATGAAGATTCTAAAACTCAATACATATTCTAAACATATCAGTTATATCCTTAAACATTATTTATAAGTGGATATTATCATAACAAAACACTTATTTATCCAAAAACATTTAATTAGTGGAAACAAGTAAATAAAACAAAATCATATCGGACAAACCCGATACCAAGTTCCAGAGTCGAGGACTTTTTTAAGGGTAGGTCGGGTTATCTGAATTAAACAATTTTACGCCTTATTAACATTAATGTTATTCGTATCATTGTTTAAGTAATATTATATTTTGATACTCGCTTATGTTTATAAAGAAAACAAGTATCGTTGCTAAACTACACAACAAACAACGCAAAAAGTAGTCCCGATTCTGAGCGCAGCGCAGTAAAATGTAGATCTCATTACAATTGCAAAAACATTTATCAGACCTTGTTATAATCGAATACTTTCTGCATTATCGGTGTTTATCGTCGTTCGGATGCGTGGCTATTAAATAACTCGGGTTGACGCCCTCCAAATCGTTGTTTATTGGTCGATAAACAACGATAAATCGAAAATTATTTCTTAACCCAAGACTGATGTCCAACGTTTAGCACAGTGTTTGAATATCTCGTATTTGAAGGCGATGCAACTGTGAAGCGTTTATTCATGTTTTGTTAAAACAAAAAAGAGTGGGACATCGTGTTGCTTGTTTTCTTTTAATAAAAACTTTGCAGTAGGACCTTTAAGCCCCGGTCAAACTGGTACTATTTGGGCTACGATAACCAACGATTGATCGTGGACGTGTTAAATCGTGATGATTCGGGGTGTCCAGATTGTCTTCCTGCGCATACATTGTTGTAGGACGAGACTACGAATATCAACGACACTTGTAGGTTTCTGCTGCCGATTCACCACGGTTTTACCAAGAATGATGCGACCTATTATGGTTGTTAAACGTTAGCGTCAGGTATACGCTACGATAACAGACGATTACAGACGATTGTTAACGTTTCTCTCAAGATTCACCACGATAAACCTACGTGCAGCCAATAATTCACACGCTTCACTACGCTTCAATGCAATTTGGACATCATGATGCCTCGTACATAATTGTGACACCAACGTAGGTGAGTGAGTAGTAACATCCCGATAAACCGTACAGGCAACGCGACCCAATTGTACAGTTTGTTCCATCAGGATGTTAATACATTTATAACTAACTTTAACTACATTTACATTGTAACATATATATTAAGGGCATTTAAGTTGCTTATCTACAAAATAATTATTACATTTTAGGCTATACTAAAGTTTCCACAAAATTTCAAATTATTTTTATTATTTAACACTCGAGTGTTTGAGGGAAACTTTAGTATATTATCTTATTGAATAACAATAATAATATTGAATAATGACATTGAACTATTTAAATCATACAGGACACATGTTTAAAAAGCATTCCCGACTCTACCAATAAAGCATCGGAGTCACACTGTCACGATATTGGCTAAGATAGCCCACGATTGATCGTGGACATGTTAATCGTGACGAGTCGGAATGCACAGTGTCCCGATTGTATCTTCCTACGGATACCTACGGTTGTTGTAGGACGAAACTACGAATATCAACGACACGTGCAGGCTACCGCAGCCGATTCACGGTTTCACAGGATATGATACGATCTGTTGCGGTTGTAATACGCTAGCGTCAGGTATACGCTACGGTAACAGACGATTACAGACGATTGATAACGTTGCTCCTAAGATTGTAGTAAGATTAAAGAAGTCTTTTGTATATATCTAGCAAAATTATATTCTGTATTATAGAAAAGGTATACGTTGTGTATGCAGCCAGATGGCTGGCCACACACATGTGTATGCGGACAAAGAGACCACGAACTGGTTTAAAGCCTGCATCGCTCTGAACATCACCAAGGATGGATTAACGAGTTTCGTAGATACAGAGATACACAAGGTTCAACAAGCAGTTGGTACTAGCTGTTTTCCATATAGAACATAGTCAAATATACCACGAAGGGTGTCTGCAGAAATTGGAAGAACTGCAACTTCCACAATACGGCTGCCAAACAGCGCCGTATATGTCCGGGCAAGGTTTATGACCACGATAAACAGACCATACTTTTGCTACACAGATACAAAGGACCTTCGTGGCGAAACACACATGCTCAGTCCTGGGTAAATAACCATTGGGAGATAGCCAAGTGCTTCTTGCCTCCAGATGGTTACACAGGTGTTTCCTCGGTCCATGAAACGGACTTCAATGAAATAATACATGTCATGCTGAACTGCACACATTTAGACACGTGTCTGTCTTTCAGTATTGCAACACAAACGCCAGGATTATAATGTCTTCTTACAAAGGTAATAGTTTGCTATTACACAAAAAGAGTTGACTATATAAATGGTTACAAACCTTGCTTTTTAAAAATAATAATACATTTGACTGTTTGGCACATTACACGTTTGCATGTACATCGGCAGTCAAATGGTTTTTTCGTTGAACAGCATAAATTTACACGTTTATTTTTAGGCACGCCAGATAGGCAGAGCAGTACGTCACACGTCCAACTGCAAGGTCACAGATGCTGAACTGCAGGACTATTTTCAGACACTAACAACGCTTCTCTGCGACCCACAGTGCCTGGCACAGGATTCTGCTGCGACATCTGCATGCACGAAGTTGAACGATGTAAGTGTTATTCCTAGACAGACGTATATAGAGAGAGACAGTCAGACGGACTGACTAATTGCTCTTATACGGTTATGAAACTCAAATGTCGATAATGTATAGATATAATTACTTACAACGTATACCAACATTCAAGTGTGTTAAGACTTAACATGTTCAATTTCAATAGTAAATTATTTTGATAACTAAATTTCGATAACGAGTAAGTAATATTCCATAAACTCACAAACAACGTGCACATTGAGTTACAGAATGGTCGTCTTTTAATAACACGGGAAGAATTGGGTACACTTCTGCAAGATGCACAGCACACATTGGTAAATGTAACTAAAGCAGGGGAGACACTTTCACAGGAACAGGAATGTGTTCTGGAGGAGATAAATAGGGAACCGAACGATTGTCTTAAAAAAATAGACACGAAAGCAAATGAAGTTATCGAACAAATTAACCAACAATCACAATTAGCGCGTGATGAGATCGATAATCACAAGAGACAATGTCTTCAGAATATATATTAGCATACAGGAAACGTCAATACATATATGTGCAAACTTGCAAAGAAAGCCGGGCTAATTGACGAAAAGGCACGTGCAGTAAACCAGAAGGTCCAGGATATGGAACAGACTGCAAAAAACATAGCGGAGTACGCACTCAAACTCGAAGAACATGAACGTACGATTGATGTGAAAGTACAAGAAATAGAAACCAAGACACATGATGCCATCACATGCGTGGAACGCACAACAATGGGAACAGAGTCAACAAATTACGAACGGGACGTTGAAGGTAATTTTATTTTTGTCTATTGATTACATACCATTCAGAAAACAAAAACTCGGTATGTAACTGTGGCTTTGTTCCCGAAGTATGAACTTAATTTCATTACAATGTATTAATATTAAGGTATATATTTTCATATCAGTATCTGCCATTTAAACTAAGTAAATATATTTAAACTAACTAAATATCTTAATATCAATTAATATTAGTTCAATTTCTAACATAAATTTTGGTTCTAAATTCACGTATATTAATATCTAACAACATATAAACGCTTTAATACGCTTTAAAAACATGTCCAGTTCCTTTTTTCTATTAGTATTGATTCTAGAAACATTATGTAAATGTTTTCCTTTACATAAATTTGGCTCTAAGGCAGAACCAACTAATTATAGAGGTATTTCATTGAAAATTCATGATTATGTGCATGGTCCGAAGAATTATGCAAAAAATGAAACAAATCACATCCAGGCTTTCGCAGATGTTACTCTAAAATTGATAACATGTTCATTCTACAGAGCATTGATCAAAAATACATGTAAATAACTAAACCTGCAGGGAGGTTCTATGTCTTATACGTCGATTTTCAGAAGGCCTTTGATAAGAGTGTACACTATAAACAATTTGATACGAAGCAAAACAGTAGGCTTGAAAGGAAAGCTCTGCAAGGTTCTGGTTATAATGAACTCAAATTTGAAAAGCCGTGTGCGTGTAACCACCAAGCAAGGGGACGTAACCAGTCGATAATTTTTAATCTATACATTAATGAGTTATGTCTCTTCCTTCGTGACAGGGGTCGTCAAGGACTATTCGTTACAGAAGACATGCCAAATATACAATACATATTATTTGGAGACGACGTGGCGAGTTGCTCTGAAACCGCTATCAGGCTCCAACGTCAGTTAAATGCTATTTTTGAATTTTGTCAATTAAATGGGATCACTGTAAATGAAAGGAAAACTGAAATAATTGTGTTTCGTAATGACGGCCCTTTGCGATCATATGAAAGTTTGTTTTACAATGGGAGTCGTGTAAATGTTACAACGGTATGGATTACTGTTTACTCCAACACTTGCATGGCTCTGGGAGAGTGTGGGAGATTGCAATTATGTGTAGAATACCATTTTAAGTGTCTTAAATATTGGTGTAAACTTATACAAATGCCACTTCATAGATACCAAGATGAAATAGGCAGGATGAAATGGGCTACTTCTGTAAAAAATGTGTTATATAACTATGGATTTGGTTATGTAAAGTAAATCAGGAGGTTGGTAATGTTGATGTCTTGTTACGTATTTTTAAAGATAGATTGATTTGTTGCAATACGCAAAAATGGTCAGTGTGTTTGTTTGAATCGTCTACATGTAGATGTGAAACGTATCGGCAATCTTAATCTTTGTTCGAACCAGAAGAATATATTTCACTAAAAATACCATTTTACGACAGAAAAGCTTTTGCAAAGTTGTTTAGATGCTCGAATCATTAATTCCATATTGAAACTAGAAGACACCTCGGTATAGAGCGTAAACTTAGATACGGTACACATTGTTTAACTGTAGTAAGCATTAACTTCATCGAAAACGAATTTCATGTGTTTTTTAATTATTGTAATTTTCATTAAGAACATTAATATATACCTTAAACAGAGAGCTAAATGATTATATTACTTTGATAAAAACGAAAATTGAGCTAACACCAAAAGAATTATGTGTTTGTTTGTACTATTATGCAAAAGGTATTTTAAACAATCAAAACTCTTTCATGTATAGTGTGACTGACTTGATTATTTAGTTTTTTGGTCCCAGGCCTTTTATTACGAAATAAGTTTTATTTTTTTGTGTTGTCTTGTCTTGTACACGAAACATTTATTCTTAACTCAGTTAACTGCGATCAGTTTAACTTTGAAACATATCAAGCCGACAGCGTAACATTTGCGGGTTCGAGCCAACCTTCGTCTATGCATCTATGCACTAGCGTTTATACGCTGTTCCTCGAAAGACGGAACTCATTAGAGGAACTAATTAATGACTTATTTTAATAAATCAATTAATGTCAAAATAAAATGATCATAACATCACCTAAGTAATGCTCTTTATCCTGCTACTTACCCAAACAGTGACCTAATAAAGCGGTGACCGTATAAACGTGTTGATATCCGGCAGTAGATCACGTGACTGTGATATACCGTCAATAGGTATTCCTACGCGCCGGATAACAACATTGTCGAGAATGACACAGCATAAAATCTACTTACCAGAGTTTTTCATCGATACAAACTTTGTGTTGTCAAGTAATAGTTTAACAGAGTTAAACTATAATGAGTTGTTTGTCCTCACGTTCCATTTAACTGGTTAACTAACACCAACTTCCTTCCAGTTCCATTCCATTTCAACACACTTGAATCTGATGCAAGCAGGTTATTCTTTGTGACAGACTTTCTTGGGTCATCAAAGAAGTAACCCTCGATATAAATTTCCGATGAAAATATATGAAAAAAGTCATCAAAGGCTACATCTGTAATTTAAACGTAGAACGAAACATTTTATGATTTATTTTACTTTCTGATACACTGTCCTCCACCCTCAATTATTCGAGTAAATAGTTGAAAATTGAAAAGGGATCAATCTCACCGTTTCCATTTGACTTTCGACGCAAATATTCCATACACTTTGTATCTGAATGCTATAGCATAATAGATCTATAATCCATCCAAAACACAGAAGCACCAAATATTTATTCCGATTTCATGTATTTTAAACTGCAAAACACTCGCGTTCTGATTTGACTACATTGTGTAAACTTACTTGTTTCTCAAAATGAATGACGTAGTTGGTGAGACGTAATGAAACTCTTCAAAAACCAATATAATGTGGTTTAAAACAAAAATAAATTTACTACGTCATGTTCGTGTCGTGCTGACATCAGCAAATAAGATTTATTAATATTTTACTTTCGCTTTTTAATAAAAGTGATTAAGAAATATAGAACTATTTTTTTCCGGGCAGTACGCATACATGCAAGCGAGTTATTAGGTTCGAGGTCTGTCTAGATTTGTTTTTAATTTAAACCTTTAATTAGTGTTTGGTGTTTGTTTTAATGCAATAGGATAGAGCTCAGGATAAATAGAATACACGGTAGGTGCCGGAAAGGAGAAAGTTTATCCGGTTCGGCCCGAAAACAAAAATAGGGCTCGCTAAAGCTCGCCCTATTTTCATTTTCTAAGCCTCACCGGATAAACTTTCTCCATCCCGGCACCAACCATGTATTCTTTATTTATTGATTTATTTTCAGAGATGCGCAGTAAAGTGATTCAGCATTACAAATATATTTTAAATCATGCCGCCTTATCTCCATTAAACGTGAGTAATGACACACATACATTACAAGAAATGTACGCTGTACCAGATATATACAGGGTGGAAAGAAATGACTTAAAACTTGAAACGAATACCACAAAGGCAAATGAAATAAAAAGGAACAAAGCAATCAATGCAGGAAAACTCAAATTCATACTTACAAAGACGTGTTTGGTTCACTTGATAAGTGAAATGAACTTATATTCTTACAGGGTGATGCTGGTACTGGTAAATCAACATTAACTGCGAAGTTAGTTTTGGACTGGTGCAATGGCTTTCAGTCGACATCCAATCATGATGATGAGAACCCTTTTGGTGACAGCGGAACATTAAAAACATCTAATTTTGTCTTTCTTGTCACATTAAGAGACTCTATCGGAGAACATGACGTCGGCCTAATATCAAAACCTCGTATAGAGCCAATTTTCGGAAAATCACTTTTTAACACCTCGGGAATTTAAAAATACTAGCGCTTTTTCTGTCAAATTCTCGTACATCTAAGCCAATGGGAAAATGACAAAACAGTCATGTGTAAATTTGTCGTATATGGATTGGTTGAAATTTCCTAATATCAAAAAATCGTATATCACCAATGTGCTATGATTGTCTTGGATGAAAGGTTGTTAATTGAGTGTTTTTCAATAATTACGTGGATTTTGGAAAAGAATGAGAGGTAAGAATATTCTTTTGTCTTTTTACATGTAAAGCATATTTGAAATATTGCTTTTTGTAGATTACAATATGATTGTATTGTTTGTTGATTTATAATCGAAATGAAAATACAATAGCGTAGCATTTTGTCAATGCATTTTAAAACTATAAATGAAACATATATCTTAAGTATTATAGTGGTAGAAATGTTTGTAGAGATGCTTTGTATTAAAACAATCAATTTTGAAGAATATTAAGTAATCAAATCAGTTACTGATGTGGTAAATTTACATTTTGTACGAGATACGAGGTTTTGACATTAGGAATGTGTGGTTTAATAGCAAGATGCATGGAAAGTATACGATATTTTGATTGAGGCACGCAATAGACAGACGTTGAATCCAAAATGTTTGTGAACAATTTTTATGTTAAATTAAGCTGTAATAATGAAACACTTGCTTGTGTATTTTCAGGATTTAAAGACGTTGAAATTTGGAATCGTCGTTGTCAGAAATGGACATGTGGCACGTCGTGACATCATGTGAAATTTGTTGGACTTTGTAGACTGTGCTTTCATTTGAACTGTGCATTTAAAGTGTATGAAACCTCGACAGAGAAAAATATTGCGAAGATGAGTAGTAAATGGTTGCGATCAAAGGAAGACATATATGAAAATCAAAAGCTTTTGACTTGCTTGAGAATGAGAGAAATAGGCAATTACTCAGTGAAAGGAAAACAGTACAACTTTCTTAGTGACTGTTACTATTCCCTTTACAGAGAAACAACTCCAAGATATATTGTGATTGAGAATATCAATGGAAAATATAGATGTTTGGAAATGAAATTTCATCCCAACTGCAAGAACGGTTGCTAAGTACAGGTATGGGCAGTAGAGGAAAACAAATAGTGCAATTGGCACTTGATAAACTGAAATCCCAGCGAAGTACTAACTGTGAATTATTAAAGGATAGAGATTGCAAACAGAGAGAAAGTACATTTCTAGCTTGTGATGAGACATTGTCAACAGATAGTGAATATGGGCCCGAGGACACAGTGATAAGTGATGATAATAACAATGAACAAGACTTCCAGATATTTGAAAACAATATCTAAGACAAGGCAAATAGTAGTGAAAGGGCTGTAGTTAAGAAAATCAGATATGAGAATATACATAGGACTTTTAATTTTGCTGATGCGTTACGTGGAACTTGTAGTGATGAAGATGATGATCTTGATTTAGGTCAATATTTAGCAAAGCCTGATTATGTGCAAACGAAGTTTGTAATCGAGTCATCAGACGAATTGGAAACCTTTCCCACTCAAATAAACACAGCTTGTAATACTGATCGATGTGATAATGGATATCACGATGGTGACAATATGTGTGTTATTGAGACTAGCAATGTTGGTGAAAGACAAGAGCACGTTGAGCGCATTGAAGATAAACCAGTTGACCATGTGGACAATGGTGAACATGAAAATGTTGATGTTACTGACGGAACGTCTGATGAAGAAGATTTAGACCTAGATGACTCCTTGGTAGATCCCGATTATGACCCATCAAAAGACAATGACACTGAATCATCTGATAACGAAGCATTGATTGAAGACGAAGAACAAGAAATGCGCATAGATCTTGAAGAGGTTGTCAATGATGAACCCTTGATGAAAAGAAGAAAATATAAATCACCAAAGGAATGGCAGAGAACAAAGCAAAGGGTTGCTAGAATGGAAGGAAATGAATATAAAGGGTTAAAGAAGGACAAAGAAGGGAAATGGAAGTTTAGTGAAGTGAAAAAAGAGAGAGAAATGAAACCTCGTGGTTGTTCAAGACAATGTGAAAGTTCTAAAGTAAAAAGTTGTCCGAAAATATCTGAGTCGGATAGATAAGCAATATTTCGGCAGTTCTGGAAAGAGTTTAATTGGGACGAGAAGAAAGTGGCTGTTACAAACTTGATTGCAGAATCAGAAGTGAAGACAAAGAAGACAAAGGGAGCAGAGGCTTTAAGTGGTCGAAAGGGCAATACTTACACATATTTCCTGAGAGTCGGTGAAGAAAGATATTGTGTATGTAAACCTATGTTTCTGAACACGTTAGGGATCGGGGAGAAGACAGCATATGGTTGGAAACAGAAAGAAAACAAAACGGTTACAACTTCAAATGACAATAGTGATGAAATAGTGGGCACTCTAGTACCTACGCCTACTACCAGTAGTTCAAAGGAGAGGAAAGATAAACCTCTGTCGGATGCACGGATCAGCGCACGTGACTTTCTTGAACAATTACCTTAAATGGAATCTCATTACTGCAGGTCAACAAGTTCTAAACACTATCTTGAACCACTGTTCACAACTAAGACTGATCTTTACAAAGTTTACAAAGATCACTGCAAAGAGCGTAACGTAAAGATTGCTTCGAACTGCCTGTTTGACAATGTATTTCAGGAATTGAACTTGTCACTATATAAGCCGAGAAAAGATCAATGTGACAAATGTTGCGAGTTTGAAGTTGGAAACATTTCTCAGAATGACTACAATGAACACGTGAGGTTGAAAGATGAGGCGAGAAAGTCCAAGTCAGACGATAAAGCGAGATGTATTAAAGACCCAACATTTAAGGACCTAACAATGGACTTACAGGCTGTGCTTATCTGTCCACGTCTGCAAGCAAGTGCTCTTTATTACAACACTAAACTTGCTTGTCACAACTTTACAGTGATGGACCTTGCCTTCAAAGATACAACATGTTATGTATGGAACGAGACTGAAGGAGATCTGTCGGCAAGTACCTTTGCGACATGCATAAATGACTATATTGAGCACCTCATAACACAAAGCAATGACGTGAAAGAAGTTGTTATATACAGCGATGGCTGCAATTATCAAAATCGCAATGTTGTATTGTCAAACGCATTACTAAAGACTGCTGTTAACAAGAAGGTTACTATTATGCAAACATACCTTGAAAAGGGTCACACTCAAATGGAAGTAGACTCAATACACAAGCTTGTAGAACGGAAACTGAAAAGGAGGCCCATCTATGTACCTCAAAACTACGTAGAAGTAATAGCCTCCTGTAGGCCGAGTCAACCGCTGAATGTGAGATATGTGCTTCACACATTCTTCAAGGATATGAAACAATTGAACTTGTACAATTCAATCAGACCCGGAAATAGAGTTGGTGACCCTACAGTCACAAACCTTCGGGTCTTGCGCTACAGTCCGGATGGGACAATTCAGCACAAACTTGCGTTCAATGACCAGTACCAGGATTTCCCGCGTAAAGCAAAGGTGCAAAACGAAGTTGGAATAGTCTCTCAGCTATCGGAACAGGATCCCCATCAAGGCATCCAAGTTTAAGCACCTGCAGGAACTCAAGAGTGTTGTTCCTTCAGATTACCATTCCTTTTATGACAGTTTGCCACATGAATAATATTTCTTTGGCAATTGATAGACGCAACAGAGACCTCTTACTGTCGGACATGATACAATCTTTATTTTTCGAGTAAAACGTGTGTGAGCATCAATGTAAATAGTTATTTACTGGTTATTTTAGCGGCAACATTAAAAATTTTGTTGATGGTATTGTTAGGATACATTGCCAAGAGAATCGAAATTGATTACTTTTCACAATATAATGTTGTGACGAAAAAGATTCTATAGAATTTGCGTTTTAAGTGTTTACGACTAATGTCGTATTAATTTGAAATTTATGGGTTATTAGTTTCTTGTTCTACAAATTACAAATCATCTTTTGTGTAACGTCAAGTGTTTGATCAGAAATGTTATGTTAGTTTTAATCGATTTTGACAACATTTGTGTTAGTATCTAGCTTGTTACTGTTTAAAACGTTCGTCATGATTAAGTTGTTAATTTAATGTTGAAATGTTTTACTGTTCAAAATCAAAGCTGTTAGATTGTTTTCAAATATAAAAAAAAAAAAAACTTGAAAATGTTTATTGTTTGCAATACTATTACAATACTAGTTACTTTGAGCTCAGAATGCTGATAAAAAATCATACATTTGAGATATTGATTATATATACTTATGGTTAAGTCCGTTTAATGGCTTATGGTTATTTCATTTGCGTAGCGAAATGCTTATACAAACTTGACGTTCTGCCTTCTCACAACAAGTATTTGTGCGTGTGACAGTCTTATTAGTACTGTTTATTAGGATGCAAAATGTCGTATATGATTTTAAAAAAATGAAAAAAATGATCAAAATCTCGTATAATCCTAAACATGATAATTGTAAATAAACAGCATGACAAAACATGGTAAATCGCATTTGACATGTTAAATAATACAATTGTTAATTAGTTTAAGTTTAGTGAGATTTTAACAAGAAATAATATTTTGAAACAAAAAAAATGTTTATCCTGTAAAATTTAAAAAAGTGCCGATACGAGGTTTTGATATTAGGCCGACGATGAGGTAACACAAATAATCAAAGATCAAATTATCAACAGGATTTATTCAGAGTTAGATCGAGGAAAAGCGTACCAGCTCCTCCAAAGAATGTTTGAAAAAGAAATATGTTTAGTGGTCCAGGATGGCCTCGATGAGTGGACTGATATTAAAGAAAAACATGCTCTACCATTAATGTTAGCGTGTCACAGAAGGTGTACAGTTCTGACTACATCACGACCATATAAAATGGCTGACGAACGTATCACACGCTCACAAATTGACAGTTCAATAATTATGGAAGGAGTGAAGGATCCATTTAAATTCTGCAAAGTCGTACTGCGTTGCCTTATTGGTGAGAACTTCAAAGTTCGGTTTACAGAGTTCCAAACGTATGTACAATCAAACAGGCTTCGTGAGTTGTTGTCAAAACCAACGTTTCTGGCTTTGGTCGTGTGTTTGTTTGTAGAAGGAGTAACTTTGAAAGGCTCATCGTGTGAAATATACAGTATTTTGCTTGACAGCCTTGTTAAAAAGGTCAGCAACAAAATGGGTTATTTTCAACAGCCACCAGTCCGATGTTTTGAAAACACACAGTATGTACAGCCCAATATTGAAAACATTGATGCTTATCTACACTGGCATTTCGTATGCTGTTTGCTTTTGAAAAAGAGATTTCTCTACTGTTTGGCGACAGGCACTTGATGCAATATGTGTCAGAAGAACAAAAGTCGTTTGCCCTGAAGTGCGGTATTTTATCAGAAAGGAAATGTTCAAGTATTCTCCGTAAATCATCCACATTCTCATTTATCCATAAACGTGTACAAGAATTTCTAGCCGAATATCACTTCTCCCGAAATCTGACGTCATTTCAAAGTATTTGACACATTTTCCTGATGACGTGCAAGACATGTCTCAGGTATTTAGTTTCCTTTGCGGACTTAATATTCAGGCAGCAAAAAATATGTCAACCTTATTGGATAAACATCCTGGTAAATGTGATGGCCGTAAACGTCAGGAAAATGAAGGGATATTGCGAAGCTAGGAACAATGGTGTTGGTGAAGATTTGATTCGTCTAAAACTCACTTTTCGTTTCGTCGTGTTCATAATGACAAAGACGGTATTAATTTCCAGATTTTAAACTCTATCTTGAAAGCTAACCGATCAAACGTCAGATTATTGCATATTGAAAAAGTTGTTAATGATTCTTTGAATGGGCGTCTATATATACCAGTGCAAGACATGCAGGGACTTCTTACCTTATCAGCTGATTGTCTTGAACCTTTTCAAATAAGTTTTCAAATAGCATGGATTTCTAAAGAGGAAATGGTGGTGGTCGTAGATCAGCCGTTTGCATTGGAAGAACGTGATCCGCCCGATGCATTGGAGGAAGGTGATCAGCCGGATGTGGTTGCTTGAACACTTGTCTATACATTCATTCATAAACCTAATATGATAGCTGAGTTGAATGCACTTAAAACGATTGTACTGTACCATTGTACGACCACTACTATAAACGCATGTTACAGAGATTCGTTATTTCCAAGACATGTTTGTCGTGTTTTGAAGATATTCGTCTTCCGTCCACCCTGGAACGTATTGCATTTAGCTATGTCAACGTGTCCACCAGATGGCTACGTCACTTACGAATTAAACTTTCTACATTCGATCATCACGTTGATTGTTCGATGTCGGATTGTTGGATAACCAAAATACCTTCACCCGATGAAAATAAAGACACGCATTCAGAACGTGATCATGCAATTTCAGATTCGTGTGCCAATAATATTAGTTTGCACCTGAGCGGAGCTTCTGCTCATTTTTAGGAACCATTATGCGGCTTACAAATACATACCCTGGATGTGTATCATCTTGAATTTGAACTGTTATTAATACTTCTTCTTCCTACCCTCAAACATAGGGAAAGATTGAAAGGCACTTTTGATAAATATTTTACGATTCCGTTACCACGATCAGTGTCATTTTTAGATTTTAGTTATGTCAGATTTTCACCTTACAATTTACGCGATCTGTTGCATTTATTGTCCTCATTGGAGTGTAGACTGGAGTTCAACTTTGACAATGAAAGTCAAGAAGAAGAATACAACGCCATAAAACAGAAGCTCGAGGGAATGAAATATGAAGGAATTATGTTCTGTAAAGATTTAACTGACGAAAATGTGGTCTTTTAACACTCGTGTACCGACAAGCGCTATTGCAGCCCGTGCTTTATTAGAATATAAATGATTTGCAATGGTCGTATTTAGTTTTGTAATTAACAGCACACGACCGTTTTTTATACACTTTTGTTATTTAAATTTCACAATTAAAAGTACATATAATATGCATTTAAGGGTGATTTACATGTCAGCAGATTGATGTTAGTAATCCGTACTATGTGTTAACATTTATGTACAGGTGCGAATGAAAATAGTCCTCCAATTAAATCATATTGTATGTAATACAGAAAATGTTTATATCTATGTGATATATGGGCAGCTTAATCCCTGGAGTAAATGACTGTATACTTGCATGATGAGTTTATTAACATATTTCACCATAATTGCCTTTTAAATATACATGTATTATGCCACAAGGACACTAACGATATTCTTGAACAAAACATTTGAACATAATTCAGTTTATAAGAATTCAGTTTTTGACACAAGTAAGTATACTCAACAACATGAGCATTTTACTCCAAACCCGGAAAATAATCTTCAAATATTTGACCATGTATGCTGTATGCAAATCTGGTTTTTTTCTTTCCATGTTCTAAACGTCTACAATTGCGACATCACACGTGGGGTATAGCTTTTGAGAGCAATCGTCAGTAAATCAACTTTGAACTCATTATGCACTGATTGAAAAGTGGTATATTGTCTCACTTGCTATTAAATCCACTGGTTTATATCTAAGGATTTAATAGCAAGTGAGACAATATACCACTTTTCAATCAGTGCATAATGAGTTCAAAGTTGATTTACTGACGATTACTTTTACATTACACACATCTTTTGAAAAGTGCATGTCGACTGCTACTTCTCATGTGTGTTAATAGATAAAATGTTGTCAATGTATATACATGTTGTTCAACGTCACAATAAGTAACAATTTATCGCTTCCATTTTCTTGTTAATTGCTTAAATGTTAAATGTATGTGTAACTGTTTAAACCATTTTATGCGTATATATACTTTCAATGGGAGGTTATGTTTTTCGCCGGATTTGGTTAGTTTTTTATAAGGCGTAAAATATGTTTATTAAGGCTACATGATACAAATATTTAGGGGTTGTAGGTAGGGATGTTTTTAATTATTTAGTTTTATTCACTAAATTGTCAACTTGAAGATCTTAAACTGAATGAATATTAAAAACATATCGGGAATATCATTAAACATTGTTGTGAAGTGGATGTTATAAAAAAAAAAAACGCTTATTTAACCCAAAAAAAAAAAACAACAAACAAAAACACATTTCATTATTGAAAAAATAAATATATAAACAACAACAAAAAATGTCCGAAAAACTCAATAAAATGTAATAAAGACGGTGGATTCTGAAACAATCACATATTTTACGCCTAATCAATCTTACATGAACTGCCAGGAAAGGATTGGTCTGAATTAAAATAAACAAATAATTTGATTATTGATATTGATCAACGTTTGGATCCAGTGGTTATTTAATGAAGTCTTTATTATTTGGAGATTGTGCAACTTTCAACATTATCCTGTTCAACTAATAATTTGCACAACACACGGAGAAATAGATTTGGCGGGGGTCAGCGATCTCCGAGTGCTTTCTACTTGAATAACACAATGTGCAATATATCTGACATACTCGTATTTGTCGTCCGTGTCATGTCAGAGTTTTTTCTTTACAAAATACTTTGCCATTATGTCACAATCATGCCAATAACATGCTTAAATGTTGTAGTTGTTCACTGTCATGTCAATAACATTATGGTGATGAGGTAGTTGTTTACTGTAATGTCAATAATATAATATGAATGGTGTACATAGTTGTTCACTGTCATGTCAATAATATATGTTAAGAATATAGTTGTTCACTGTCATGTCAATAATATTTATTAATGATGTATATAGTTGTTCGCTGTCATGTCAATAACATATGTTAAGGATGTAGTTGCTCACTGTCATGTCAATAATATATATATATTATTATTATACCTCACTTTCGTCTACAATGATACATCCCATTACCTAAAAAAGATATATTTTGACTATCAAAAACAGTTTCAACCTTTTTGACACGTGACCCAGCGAAAGTGACTGTCAGGTCATGTGAGCGCGCGCTGACTTTTTGAATGTTATATAAGGGCAAGTAACTGCTTTACATTTTTTTAAACCAAATTATGGATTGTCTGCCTCCTTTGTGGTGACGTCACATAGACGTGACGTCACTATTAAATGCGTAAACAAGCGATTCTCTTCAAATGGCTTTCGCCTCGGGTGCAATTCTGCCTTGGTTGACAATATCAATCATGGTCACACACGTTGCCATTTGATATTTATATAATGTTGTAGTTGCTCAATGTCATTTCAATAACATATGGTAATGTGTTAATGTTGTTAGTACAACTTTTTGTCTTTATATTGTACTGTATATACTGTTTAATTGTACATTTATATGTATATCGTATTGTATGCAGATAACATCGTGTATTCTAGATATCGTCCGACATTGCCTCTAACACATTTCACTTTTTCGGTTTAAAATAAAAACCGTTATTTCGATAGGCGGGGCGCGCACGAACGCGGCATGTGATATTAAACGTGATGACTTTAAGCGGAAGATAAAAACATTTTTGAATTATTTTCTCGAGGAAAATTATTTATTTTCAAATAAATTATTTTCAAATAGTTAAACATGCAAATACTTAGTGTTCGCTAGGAAATTGTTTGTATATTGCTAATTTTGAAGAAGTTGTCTCAAAATTCACCGTTCTTTAATATGTGAAAATATAATGAATGGGAGGTTTATGTAAACTTACTGCGTATTTTAATTTGTAATATCTAGATTTCATCGTATTACATTTTTAGAAATTAAAGACAAATGTCACTCTATCGTGTTGATTTTCTCATGTTTCATGCTTTCCATGAATAACTGTACTTCTGACGATGATATCAACTGTCATCAAATGGACAAGTCATTTTAAGGGCCGTCTATAAAACATATTGAACATTATTAGAAGTTTACAATATAAAATAAATTCAACAATTTAAGAATTAAAAATCACTTAGTTAGTTTGTGTCCACCAATAAGTAAATGTGCATGGAAAAAACACGCCAATTTGTTTATAATTAACCATGTTTTCTCCCTTTGCTGTACCAATCTTTTTGTTCAAGTTTGGATACTTGTATAGATTTATGAGACGACCGTCAAACTTGAAACACTTCACTGACCACAAAAACGGGATTTCTCCATGCAAAAGTCGTGCATGGGATTAACATTCCTTTGACGGGACACTAGGACACTGGATATTTTAAGTTTCTAGCCATTTCAATTCTTACGAAGTCGGATGATGTAACGATAAAACTGCACGTCCGTTTACAGGCAAATCCATCGCATTAAGCTCCCTGCTAGGGAATATCAATGAGCTCAGATTTGAATGCAGGAGTAATTGTGAACAATCCGCTCTATAGTATTCTACCAGTTTTATGTACATTAACTTTTTAAAATACGCTCCGGTCATTCTTTGAATTAAATACTTTTATGTGTTTCCCTGTCAACGTAAAGTATTTGACGATAAAGGTAAATCACGTAACGAATAACTTAATAAGAGTAAAAAAGCGCATTGCAGTTTCAAACAATGTCACGTTCGCCTGAACAATGGCTTTGGTTTGGTATTATATGCGTATTTATTTTACATTTGGGAGATTATTAGGTTGAACGCATTGGAATATTCGATATTTGCAATGCATGTATACATATGCATGAACTGTCACCTATACATATCGTGACGGTAATGTCTCGTGTGCATGATTATGTCTGTTTGTCAAGACGTGAACAATCTTTGACATTATATTCGAAGAGAGAGATTAAGAATGTAACTCAATGTCATATCCACAAAGATTTTAACGTCCTAAGGGAAATCTTACATCGAAAGCTTTTTTCTTATAACGACACTCTCGAGTCCGTTTCCTGGGTAGAACCAGTACTTGGTGTCTTTGGAATGATCCTGAGAACGCTCCCTGAGTGGGGATCGACCCCGGGACCTCCCGGTCGCAAGACGGACACCATATTTACTACACCATTCCGACCGTAACATTTAGATATTAAAACGAAGATATAAAACAGTTAAAATAAGCCATACATGATGGGATTTTTTTTTGCATTCTGAGATAAAAATCAATTAATACAATATAATATGTTTGTATTGTTTGTTTGGCCATTTTTCATGTTTACATGTTGACGTTAGAATTGTATTTTGTATAAACACAATTTACACATACATTATTTCATTACAAAGCAGAATAGCGCAGTTGGTTAAATCGCTATTCAATGTCATTTTTTCGTATGACTAAGTCGTGAGTTCGATCCCCGCTTGTGTTTTTTCCAAACGTTTCCTGCTGATTTGTGTTAATTAAATATGTAATTGTGTATTATATTATTTATTCTTTCTGTAAGGTACAAGCTTTTAATCTTATATCCTTTAAACGGCAATAGGAAATCAATTGTTCATTGACATAATCCCTTTAAATTGAAAACATCAATTACATTTTTCTTGTGCAAAGAAAAACCAATATTTTATATTTGCAGGATAGTAAGATATGAAACAAACTTTAACCTTAACTGAACCTGCCGCAGTATTAAGGAATATATTATACTTAGATTTTTTTTAACAAAGGAGTTTTGTGAATACGGGCTTGTGTGGAAAGTACTGATACTAGTATTGTTATTTTGCCATTATCTCGCTTCTACCAAACCTGGCTGCACCCGATAAATTGTGTATTATCACTCTCGATGTCTGTTCCAGTACATCTTTTCATTTTTTAAGCGACCGGAAGTTAGACTTATTCTGTGCAAGAGATCCCTAAGAGGGTTCAGTTAAGACATAATTTTCGATATAGTGTTCTTAATCAGCAAAATAAATATATGGTAATGACATCACTTTATTGATTTTTGTGACGTAATTTGATCTGTGTACATGTTATTTACTAGACATTTTTTATTACGCAACAAAGACACGTAAGAGGGTCTAGTGCCGGGATGAATGTAATATTGGCTAATGTTCCTTATTCAGATTTCGAAGCTTTATAATATTATATATTTAAAACTAACCCAATGTTCTTTATAATTTAAAACAGGAAACGAACGAATTGTGTCTACACAACATTTTAAAAGCGGTGTTCCCATAGACCAGCTTCAATAAAACAAACTTTGTTGTGATATACGTAAACTTCTATTGTACCAAACATCATTTCAACAATAACTCACAACATTGCTGTGCAATTCGTAGTGGGTTTCTGTGAGCACTCCCCGGCGCAGTAATGTGCACAGATCAGCCTAATTTCCGGGTCTGCGCACACGCACAGTTCCGCCTGCAGTCTAGGACACTTATTGTCGTCACTGACCAAGTCCCCGCAGCTGCTGTACACCGGCGTGATAGCGGGCTGGACTGTAACCAGTCACAGAGGTATTAAAGAAGTTAAATCAAATAAACTTGAACGAAACCGGTCAAGAAGCAATGCACTAGCTGTATTACAAGGGTGCGATGTGGGGCTGAGATGTAAGCAGTCAAAGAAGGTAATAAATCAGTAAACGAGCTTGAACTAAACCAGTCAAGAAGAAAAACAATACTGCTATACACCAGTCTGAAAGATATTAAATCAGTAAATGAGCTTAAAGGCCTAGTTTAATGCTTCTTTATTTGACCCCCCCCCCCCCCCCCAAATCTGGGGTATTGTACCTCTGTGTAATGGCACTCTGCAGTGGTCACAGTGTGGACACAGTGTGGCGACCCTATCTGATATCAATACACTGCTGCAGTGGACACAGTGCACTTAGCAATTGCTCAGTCAGCTGAGAGAAAAGATTGCAGGTAATGATAAGAGATTTTATGGTGGACCAATACACAGAGTGGAATACCCAACAGAGACGCCAGACATTCCTTAAACTAGGCCTTTAAATGCAACCAGTCAGGAAGTCAACCTCCGCGCAAACGTGGACACCGAGAAATTCTTGCGTTGTTATGTTAACATTTTTATTTATCTCTTATCGGTTTTCATTTTAACTCGTAATATATATGCCAGGACCAACAATGCAACATGTATGCGTGATTTTTATGAAATAATAATAATAAAAATCAAAATGTAAAAAATTTAATATTAAAACACCTCACAGTGGTCTCCCCTTCCAAATCTGGAAGTGTTTCACTCATGGTGGTAGTGGTTACTGTCGAACGCCAAGGTAGAAGTAACTGCTGCGAGCAGTTTGTCAGGAAGTTATTAAATCAGTAAAAGAGCTAAAAGGAAACGTGTCAAGAAGGTAATACATGTACACGGGTGTGCTGACGAACTGAGCTGCAACCAGTCAGGACGGTATAAAATCGGTACATGAGCTTGAAAGAAACCAGTCAAGAAGTAATACATAGCTGCTGTACACCGGGTGATTGCTGGCTGATATATAACCAGTCAGGAGTGATTAAAATGAAACCAGTCCGATAGTTATATATTTACGACTAACACGCACACGGAAATCAGGCTATAAGCATTAAACCAGTCTTAATACGAAATAAACGACTTAAACAAAAAAGTCAAGAAACGATTAAAAAACAAACAAATCATCATACAAAAGAACACTTTCAAGCGTTGTCAAGTAACACAGTCAGAAAACGGATGTACGCGGGTCAATGTTACGAGTTTTACGTTATGACCTACTGCAGGCGTTGCAGGTCTTCCGGCAGTACATCCGGGCATTCCCACTGTCCGACATATCATGGCCTGCATGGCAGCTCTTGAACAGTTGACCTCGTCCACACATACAACACCTGGAGCATACATTGATGAGATGATGATCGGATGATGATGATGATGAAAGGTATGATGATGATGATGATGATAATGATGATGATGACGATATAATGACGATGATGGTAATAATGGTTATTCAGAAGATGAAGATATATATTATATATATAAATATTATATTTAGTTCATACTTGAAGGAAATTTTCAGTAATTCACAGTACATGTTTATTTGGTGTCTTTCTTCCTCTCTTCATTACATAAGACATACCTTTGAATAATCCATCTAAATATCAATGTTGCATTACAAGCAAACCTCTTACCTTGGCACAGTGTGTCACTACAAGAGATGGCACTGAGTTCAAAGGTCGTTCCCAGACGAACACACCGTGGAACTTTGACACGAACTGAAGTGTAAAATTGGCATGATCACCTTGTCACAGTGTGTCACTACAATAGATGGCACTAAGTTTAAAGTCGTTCCATGACGAACACACCGTGGAACTTTGACACGACCTAAAGTGTAAATTTGACATGATTACCTTGACACAGATTGTCACTAAAAAAGATTGCAATGAGTTCAAAGTCATTCCAACACGAACACACCGTTGAACTTTGACACGACCTGAAGTATAAAATGGACATTATCACCTTGGCACAGTATGTCTCTACGAGAGATGGCACTGAGTTCATAGTCGTTCCTAGACGAACACACCGTGGAACTTTGACACGACCCGAATGGGAAAATATCGCGTGAAATGGTTATCTTGCGATGTTTACTTCCCTTGATATGAGAAACATGTGTAATTACTTATAATAAACAGTGTGAATTAAAATGTTGGATATAGAGGTTTCATGAAACCACCTGTAATTTTCAGCGCATTTTGATTAATTGTATTATTCATAGTAAAACATAAACAGAAAATGTCAAAGGACTAAATGTTAAATATATATTAATTTGCTTCACAAAAATGTTAGGAAAAAAATCAGAACAGCAGGAATTTGTACCGCGGATGACTGTACGTTGGAATTTCTATATCAAAAAAGAATAAAAGAACAAACAAACTGTACATCCATGTGTGTGCTTGTTGAGTCATTGCCATGAAGGATAAAACAAATCCATCACGTGCTCTCACCTATATCTGGTGGAGAAACACAGTCCGTTACTACTGGTGCACGTTGCGGACCCCCACTGTCCCCATATTTTCATCAGAACTCTATGATTTCATGCATGTTAATGACAACTGGTGAGGGATATGGTCAGGAATGTCCGATAAGCCCCGCCTACAACCAGGTTCGGAAAATGGAATGTTTGATGATGTCGTGTTATTGGCTGATCTTAGATAATCACAGTAAATAAACGTAACAAAATTAATCGAATTGGTGCTTGTATCATCCCCAGTTTTTTCATAAAAAATCCCTTTAAGAGTCTTGAACATAACAGTTAGTGCCATCGGACTGAGTGCTATTATACTTTAAGATGTCTTACCTGAACACAGTCCACGCAATGTCTAACCTGAAATCCGTCCACACAACCACATGTCGTACCCGAACACAGTCCACACGTCTTTGCACACTGCGCGTTTAAGGTCCGGTCAGGACACACGAACTCTTTCACACCATCACAATTGGCGGCGGTGTCCCCGCAAGCGCCTGCAAAGACAGATAACTAGATACAGCGACAGACACAGTAGAACTCCATGCAGGGTCTTTCATTCCTTTTGCTCTTGGCAAACGATAAAAAATCGTTAATAAAACATTCCAGTTCAGACACTACATTTAAAAAGAATCTGTTCAAGCTTTATGTATCTAGCACTAAAGGACATTGCTATTCCTACACAGACTGTGTACCGGTAAGAATTATCAATGTACTAAACAGTAAACACCGACCTGAATAATGTGTGGTTGCAGCTGTTGTAGTCGCCGGCGTTTCACAGATGTGTTTGTTACAAGCGTCTGTGTGACAGCACTGGGAGCAGACGGCACGCTTCCAGACTGACCTGCCGACAACTTGAGAGCTAACCGACGGATATTGCTGTCATAAAAGCATGATCACAGTTCTTATACAGATAAGAACGTAGTCTGCTGTGACATTTTAATCTCATTTTATAGACACGACTTTAACATAACTGTTACTCTAAGGGCCTCGACAAAATTGTGAGAAATGAACATTATTTCAACCCTAACTTATCAATACCAACTTTAAGGTATATACATATTGGATACAAAATAAAACAATAATCAAAAGAGTATATTAGATAGTCTATACTATGAAGCACATTTCTGATAGAGGTTTAACATAAATATCGTCGCAATGTGTCCCTGAGATGCCATTCATCTCTGTGTGTAAGGTTTAACAATAATATCGTAGCAACGCATACATGAGGTGCCCTAAATCCGTTTTTGTGTAAGAGGTTTAACAATAATAGCATCGCGATGTGTACCCGAGGTACCCTACATCTCTTTGTGTAAGAGGTATAACAATAATATCATTGCGATGTGTACCCGAGGTGCCCCACATCTTTTTGTGTAAGAGGTATAACAATAATATCATCGCGATGTGTACCTGAGGTGCCCTTCATCTCTTTGTGTAAGAGGTATAACAATAATGTCATCGCGATGTGTACCTGAGGTGCCCTACATTTCTTTGTGTAAGAGGCATAACAATAATAGCATCGTAATGTGTACCTGAGGTGCTCTACATCTCTTTGTGTAAGGGGTTTAACAATAATATCATCGCAATATGTACCCGAGGTGCCCTACATCTCTTTTCGTTAGAGGTTTAATACTATCATCGCAATGTGTACCTAAGGTGCTCTATATCTCTTTGTGTAAGCGGTTTAACAATAATTATCATCGCGATGTGTACCTGAGGTTCCCTATATCTCACTGTGTAAGCGGTTAAACCATTATATCATCGCAATGTGTACCTGATGTGCCCAACATTTATTTAGTTTAAACATATTTATTGCCAAATATATACATATACAGTAATATATGGAGAACACAATACAATACAACATGTGCATTGTGGCAACGGAATCAAGACGAAAGCTTTAAGCTTATAACGTCTCTCTCCGGTTTTGTGTTAAAGTCGTGTTTATGTATGTGTAACGAGGCTCAACTAAACAGAAATAAAAGTGTTATGGTATTACTAGCTGGAGGATAAAATGTAAATATGTAGATGATAATGAGGGTAAATTAGAAAATATCATAGCAGAGAGAATTGGTAACAAGAAAGATTAGACAAATGAAAGACAATATTGATATATATGTTTAAAAAAAAAACAATGAAAAAAACAAACAACAAAAAACGACGAAGAGAGAAAGTTAATGAAAGAGATAATGAAAGAGATCGTGTGGTTTATAGTTAAGAGGACGATCGTGTGTGTGTGACTGCCTAGAATCGAATGGATGTTTTAATAAAATGTTGAACAGCGTCAAAGATGGATTTATTAGAGTCAGTATCCAAAGTAGCGTTGCCAGAGAGGAATGCTTCGAGAGAAGGCTAGCAAAGAGGGATCACTGATGCATAAGTGATGCTCTTATATGATTATAGGCCGGGCAAGAAAAAAAAGAAATGGTAGTTGTCTTCGACCATATCGCAATGGCAAAATGTATATTGTTATCAAATAAGTGTTTGTTTAGTCCACTGGACATTATCCGGAGACGGTAGTGGAGGACCTGGAGTCTTCTTGGACCGTGATTAAAGTGGAGGGGTGTTGCGGTTTTATTTGGCCTAATTTTATTTTTGAAAGATGCAATCGATGTAGATTGTCGCGTTCGGCAGGCAGATTATTCCACAGAGATATTGTGTGTGGCAAGAAGGAATTGCGGAGAGTGGACGTGCGACAAAGAGGTACCCGAATGGAGTCTGGGTTGCGTAAATCATCACCTGAATTAATTTGCTGAGCGACGAGATCAGACAAGTATGGTGGTGTAAGATTAGTTTTCATTTTGAAAAGTTGAGTTAGGCTGTACTGAGATCCGCGCGACTCCAACGTTTCCCAACCAATTGATGCATATAAATTATTTTTAGAGATTAGATTGGTTGCGCCGGTGGCTATTCTGGCTGCCTCTAGCTGGATCTTTTCTAATTCTTCCTTTTCATACTGAGTACAGTTTGACCAGATAATGCCACCATATTCTAAAATAGGACTTACGAAAGAAGTGTAAATCGTTTCAAAGCTTTTACGGTCAAGAGTAAACTTGAGCTTCCGCATAATGTTTATACGTTTCCATGCTTTGGATGTGATGTATTCAATTTGCGAGTGCCAAGTACAATTGGACGAGAATATGATGCCAAGATGTGTGTGATTTGAGACCTCTTTGATGTATTGATGATTCATTTTTAGCGGTGAATGCTGTGGTTTGACTGTTTTTCGAGATATTATGAGTGATTATGTTTTAGATGATTGCAATTCACTAGCCTAGCCAGGTGTTGGCCCAAGATGTAATTTTATCGAGGTCATGATTGAGGAATATTGATGATTGCAAGGGATCCTCTACGATGACATATTTAAGACGTATCGTCAGCAAAAATCTTATATGTGTTTGAATTTCTTGAACAATATCGTTTATGTATATTAAAAATAGAATCGGGCCTAACATTGATCCCTGTGGAACTCCTGCTTTAATGTCCCTTGGGTTAGAAATACTTACAGGAAGAACAACACTTTGTTTACGAGATGAGAAGTAGTTAACAAACCAATTGAGAAGAGATCCGTTAATACCAACTGCATTTAATTTAGCTAAAAGACCTTTATGCCATACACCGTCGAATGCTTTACTAATGTCCCAGAAGACCACTCTAACCTCCTTCCCAGAATCAAGAGCACCACAGAATGTGTTGTAGAGATAGGTAAGTTGGTTTATTGTTGAGTCTCCTGGGATAAATCCAGACTGCAGCGGTGTTAGAATAGAATTCTGGAGTAGATGGTTATACAGTTTCTTGAAGACCAAGCGTTCAAGAACTTTGGTTACATTACTGAGATGAGATATAGACCGATAGTTAGATGGGAGAGATGCGACCCCTGATTTAAGAATAGGTGTAACAAATGCATACTTCCAGGAAGATGGAACAAGACCAGCGGATAGCGAAAAGAGTTGCAAGCGGTGAGGATAGCTCTTCGAAAAGTTCTCTAAGTAAAATGTTGTTGATACCGTCAGGGCCTGATGCTTTACCCGTTGGTAATGATCTCAGGATAAGGGATACCTCCTCAGCTGAAAAAGTTAAAGTATCCAATGTGGAGTCACATTGAGGGAGAAGGACGGGAACAGGGGAATTTGAGTCGTCGAGGAACGTCTGACTAACAAAGAAGTTGTTAAGCAAATCTGCTTCTTCATCATTTGAAGTAAACACTGTGTTACCTGTACAGAGTGGGAGAATTACTGAGCTAAGGTTAGGATTAATAAATTGCTTGAGTGTTGTCCACCAAGACCGTGAAGTCGACGTGTTTGGATTTAGTTTTGAGGCAAGTTGGTAAATGTGGTCTTGTTTTGCAATACGGATAAGTTTAATGACTTCATTTCTAAAATGTTTAAACCGTTCCCAGCTTGAGTCTAGCTTTTCTGCAAAGTCGTTTTCTCTTTCTAATTTTGCATTTGATAAAAGAGTTTAACCACGGAGGTTCAGAAAGACGTATTGTGACTGTTTTAGAAGGGATACATTTGTGTGCTTTATTTAATAAATTTGTTGTTAAGTTGTCAGCATCATCCACACAGGAATCCCAATCAAAAGAAGAAACTTTATATCGTAGAGTATTGAAGTTACCACGCTGAAATACAGGCGTGCGTGGTTTTGTGAATTTGAGAAAGGTATAGATAGGACAATGATATCTAGCAGGTTGGTTCAGGAAAGGATCACCAACACAACAATGTAGGACGCTATTTTTATTGTGAAGAAGCACTATCTCGATCAAGGAAAAACTGTTTTTTTTTTAAATGCAAGGGTTTCAACACTCTGATAAAGTTAAATTGTCTGCAGATATTAGTGACTTTTGTTGAACAATGAGGTTTGAGAATATCCCAATTGAAGTCTCCCGTAACAATAAACATTTATTTGTGTAAGAGGTTTAACAAAAAAATCATCGCAATATGTACCCGAGGTGCCCTACATCTCTTTGTGTTAGAGGTTTAACAAAAATATCATCGCGATGTGTACCTGAGGTTCCCTATATCTGTTTGTGTAAGCGGTTTAACAATACTATCATCGCAATGTGTACTGAAGGTGCTCTACATCCCACGGTGTGAATGGCCCCCGAGACTGTCTCCGTCCTCTCAGCGTAACATACCTGAAGAACATCTGCCATTATAAAAACGGATACCCAAATTTAGAGATAAATTGATATGAACAGGGATGTTTTTTTAAATTTAGGCTGGTTTCATTGCATCACAATATGAGCTTTAAACTGCAAACTGTAACGAATGTAGCGTGCAGTTGAAACTAGCGTGCAGTTGAAACTGCAAACTGTAACGAATGTAGCGTGCAGTTGAAACGCTCGTTTATATCGGTTCAATTAGAACACTGCGGTCGTTTGAAGAGCAGTTCTTCCCTAAGTTATTGTACAATTTACCGTCACTGACTAACATTGCATATCGCGGCTTTGCAATAAACCCATAGGCACTTCCAACTAGATCTTTTTGATTGCGGTTTTCTCAAAAATGACAAATCACATCGGTGTCAAAGTTTGCACAGCACCATGATGCACAATTTCCAATACAGGCTTGATAAAAATCGAACGGTTCAGTGATTATTTATATTTCCACATGCTCACATGTGTCAAAACTAATAATTTCACGAGAAAATCGCGGTGTATGTAGAAATTCGATGCAGTTTATAATCAAATTGTTTAACAACGACATTCCAACCAAATAACATTTAACGTGAATTATTTCATGAATAACATCATCCCACAATGAATAATAGATGTTTCCATACATATCAGTAATACGAAAATTAGTCTGCAATTTTATACAATCATTGTACTTGGATATCACGTGATGAATGTTTAATCTATTTTGCACGAAGGAGCGCGTGGTAAACTTTTAACTTGTTTGTGACATTTGATGGATGTAATAAATTAATTAGTTAACGAAAGCTGGGGAGGAGTTTAAAATGTTAGTGGCATAGCCTTAAAAATGGCTCAAGTACTGTGCAGTATACACGACACGCGCGCGCCATTGGTATGTAAGAGGCCGCATTTCACGTACTTAGTTAGGTATAGAGTAATTATAAGAAAGTAAATGTTATCTTTATTTAGATTGACATTTATTGACTCATTATTTTTAATGAGTCTTTTTCAGGAAATAGAAGGAAAATAACGAAAATATTTACTCTTAATTTTTTGCAGTGAAATTGACTTTATTTCATTTTCGCATTTTGCAACTTTTGATTTGATATTATGTTTTATTTTTTGTCAAGCTTTGTATGAAAACGAAATTTCAGATAAACGAAATTAAATAAATCTAAGTCTTATATGTTTTTGTTAGCCATGTTCTTAAACGACATTGAGGACATATACGTTCACAGTGGTCTATCGGGTATTGAAATAAAATGTTCAAAATGTTTTTAATTCTCTATGCTGATGATATTGTAATTTTTGCTAATAGTAGTGAAGAACTACAAATCAGTCTTAATCTACTTGAACAATATTGTAACCAATGGAAACTCCTCGTTAATACGACGAAAACAAAAGTTATGATTTTTCGTAAAGGTGGTAGAAACCATCAGAATCTAACATTCATATATAAAACTAATCCGATAGAAATTGTTAACAAATTCACATATTTAGGCATAGATTTTACTACTGGTGGCTAATTCACTGAAGCACAAAACACTCTTTCTGGACAAGCCCTTAAAACAATATATAAAATGAATAAATACTTATACAAATTTACAGAAGTAACTATCAACCACAGACTAGGCTTATTTGAAAACCTTATTGTACCTATCTTGAAGTATGGTTGCGAAATTTGGGGCTTTAATAAAGGCCTAGCTGTTGAACGTATTCATTTGCAATTTTGCAAAAGTATTCTTTGCGTTAAAAAGAGTACACAAAATGGCTTTGTTTATGGTGAACTGGGTAGGTTTTCTATGCAGACTATGATACATTATAACATTATTAAATATTGGATACAACTATTACAGTGTAATGAAAACAAATTTGTTATAAAAGTTTACACAATGTTAAACAACGCTTTGAAAATAACCCAAATAAGAAAATTGGTGCTCACAAGTTAAAATACTCCTCTTTTCCTTAGACTTTCACTATGTGTGGATAATGCAATGCGCTGGAGATGTTAAAGTGTTTTTATCAATCGTTAAACAACGTCTAAAAGACGCATTTGTGCAAAACTGGTCAAGTCAATTGAGTGAGTCTAATAGAGCCTTATTGTATAAGTCTTTTAAATACCCTGACTACCTGAGTCCAGTTAACTGCAAAAAATTTCGAATGTGTATTACAGAATTACGTGTTTCATCTCATAGATTACATATAGAAACAGGCTGATGGAATAGACCAGAAGCCACACCAGTTGAAAACAGAACATGCTTTTTATATAATACGTTAGAAGATGAATATCACTTTATTATGGAATGCGTTTTATATAATGATTTGCGTGCTAAATATATACCCAGATATTTTCGCACCAGGGCAAATATGCAGAAATTTATACAACTACTTCAAACAAAAAACAAAAAGTTGCTTAGAAATTTAGGTGCTTATATATTTTATTCCTTTGAGTTAAGAAATCAGTCCTTATATGACTAAATTTACTAACCAGACTGTTGTTATGCTTTTTGTAACTGTAAGTATGTACTGAGATTTTAACGTATAATGTATGTCCAAATCATGTGACTTATATGTATTTGAAATTGTTAGGCTCGCAAGCGTATGCATATGACATATGTCTCTTTATAGTTATATCTCCACATTATATGTTACACTACTCTATTCTTATCCTGTTTAGTAAAATATGATTGCGCCATCTCCATCTCCAACGTGTTTTACAGTTTTTCATAATTGTATGCCCTATAAGCAACAAACATTGTGTACATGTACTTTTTTAGTTATTGTGGTTCTATACTCTGTCCTGCCATATTGCTTTATGTAAATATGTTGTCCTCATGGCTCTTTGGACCTAATGGAACTTATGAAAATAAACAACAAGCTATATTATTTTGTGTTCTTGAAAAGTTTGGAGAAATTTGGTCTAAAAATACAATAGTTATAGCTGATTAAGCGAGGGTCTACTTAGAAGTGCCTGTGGGTGTAAAGGTGTTATATCAGACACGGATGTCAAACCCAGAGCATATTGCCCTCATACCCCCATTCCCGAGGAACCCTACCAGATGGAGGGAGGCATTATATGCTTACCTGACCGCTGGGACAGACGTCGACACTGTGATAGTAAGACACGGAACGGAGTCCCGAGCAATTGTAGCAGTCTAGGCATTCTGAATAAGATATTGTGAGGGTTTATGAAACACATATCGAGAGAAACTGGTGATTTCTAAAAACCCAATGAAATGCATTATTTAAGATTTATTGTTCACATCACACAGTTATCAACAAGAAAAACACGAAAGAAAAAGGACACAGACGTAACGTAGAAAACATTTCCATTAGGTTCGAAACATTCATCTACCGTGCTTTTGATGCGACCTTAAACAAGATACATGTTAAATTATTATGTAAGTTTGAATTCAATTATTCAAAACATATTTCTTACCAGTGTGTACTTAGCAAGAATACAGTGAACTCCGTTCTATAAAACTGCATATGTTAATAATTAATTGACCTAGTCACGATGTCAACCATTGCATATGAACAACAATCTGACAGTGACATTACAATTGTTTCTCTATGAATAAATCAATACTAACCTGATTTGTGTACAGCAATAGAGAACAAACATCCGAGATAAATTATGACATTCATCTTCAAAACTTAATTTCACAAGTCTCCACACATGATCAAATCTGTGTGTTTCCCAATTTTAACCATGAGACTCACGATTTATACTTCATTTCATAAGAAAGAACGTAGTTACCTTCGTTCACCACCATCGGCCTGTCATATCTCATGGCCGTGAAAGCGATTCGCTTTATGGGACTTGTGCACAGAGTTTGTTTTAAATATGCAGTTTAACGTCCTAACGTATGCTATATTTAAGGGTTTTGATTATGTAGATGTAATGTATTGTTTGAGGTGAAATGATTATTGTATTTTTTTCTAAATAAATATTCAAATTCCCATATGTTATATTTAAGCTTCTTATGGTAATAATTATGTTGATGCAAAATAATGTTTCCGACGAAATTTTTGATGTAGAGCGATGCAAAGACAAACCTGCACGAGTTTGTAATCATTTTCTTTAAAATAAGAGCATATAAAAACCTTATTATGGTGTGTTTACTGCGCATATACTAGTGCATTCCAGGCATCAGGAATCAGTACTTCTGGAGATGCTTATTCCATACGTATTATGAATATCAGTGAACACCGGCCCGATTAAGATATTGTTGCCGTTGTGGTAGTTAATTCAAAGTGGTGTTTGTGATTAATTTTACATTCTAACATGATACTCGCTAATTTTCTAGACAAAGAACACAATTATCGTCGTTAAATTACCCATACAAAATGCAAAAAGAAGTCCTAAATCTGAGCGGAGCATAGTAAAAAGAAGTTCCAATTACAATTGCAAAAATATATGTAAAATCCTGTTAGAATCGAAATAATGTTCGCACTATCGTTGTTTATTTGCCATTAAACAAGGATAAATAGAAAATTATTTCTTAAATAAAACAAAATCCAAATGTGTGGAAAGTTAAACAAATTAAATAATACATTGGATTACCTCGTCAGTTAGCGAGGAGCAAATGGTTCCTAAACTTTGTATAAATGTGGCCAACTAAACACTGCATGAATAAACAAAAAAAACAACGCTATTCTATGGAACTTTTACAATTACGTGTTTCTATTCGTCTGTACTATCATTCTTATCAGAACATTTACTACATAATTTGCTGTATGTGCGATATCATGCCACTTTACTCTTTACTATTGTGTGTAACATGCTAAACAGTAAGAAAGTGTTGTGAATTGGTGTGACGTCATATCAATATTTAATATCATTTTAATTTCTTGATGCTCCATTTGTGTATATATTTTGTAATGAAATTACACTTTTTAAATGCCCCATTTAAAGGCACATTGTTTGATAAACAAATAGTTGAGTGTTAACATTAAACACAATGATTTCAATGTATACATTTGTATGTGCATGTGTTGCATTTCAAAAGCAAATTGCCATATCTAATTGAAGTAGTTAACTATAAAATGCACATATGTGTATAAAAACAACATATCTTAATTTCAAGAAGACAACTCAGAAGATACAAATAACTAAAAGGTCCTTAACTTAGAGTTTCAACGAAGTTTAAAGTTTGCTAGTTTCAGTATTTACTTCCTTTGTTTTAGCTGGTTAGGCGTAAAATAATATGTTTGTTTAAGGTTACATTCCCAAAATATTAGGGTAGGTAGGTAGGGATTTATTTATATATTTTTTTTATTTGGAAATGGTCAACATGAAGATTCTAAAACTCAATAATTATTCTAAACATATCAGTTATATCCTTAAACATTACTTATAAGTGGATATTATCAAAACAAAACACTTAATTATCAAAAAACATTTAATTAGTGGAAACAAGTAAATAAAACAAAAACATATCGGACAAACGCAATACAATGTTCCAGAGTCGGGGACTTTTTTAAGGGTAGGTCGGGTAACCTGAAACAAACAATTTTACGCCTTATTAACATTAATGTTATTCGTATCATTGTTTAAGTAATACTTTATCGTGATACTCGCTTATTTTTGTAAAGAACACAGTTATCGTTGCTAAACTACACAACAAAGAACTCAAAAAGTAGTCCCGATTCTGAGCGCAGCGCAGTAAAATGTAGTTCTCATTACAATTACAAAAATATTCATCAGACCATGTTATAATCGAAATACTTTCCGTATTATCGGTGTTTATCGTCGTTCTGATGCGTGGCTATTAAATTACTCGGGTTAACGCCCTCCAAATCGTTGTTTATTGGTCGATAAACACCGCTAAATCGAAAATTAGTACTTTACTCAAGACTGACAACGTTTAGCACAGTGCTTGAATAGCTCTATTTGAAGCTATTTGAAGGAAATGCAACTGTGCAGCGTTTATTCATGTTTCGTAAAATCAAAAAAGAGTGGGACATCGTTTTGTTTATTTTCTGTTAATTAAAACGTTGCAGTCGGGTTTTTAGCGGCAACTATCACGACGACTCACGAATATACACGATAGACCACGACAACGCGACGATTGGGTCGCGTTGCATGTACGGGGTATCGCGATATTACTACGCACTCACTACGTTTACCTACGTTCGCGTCACGATTATTCACAAGGCATCGTGATGTCCAAATTCCCCAGAAGCGTAGTGAAGCGTAAGAATTATTGGCTGCTCGTAGGTTTATTGTGATGAATCTTCTTTAATCTTATTACAATCTTAGGAGAAACTTTAAGATATCAAGTTTACTAAGTTTTTGATTTTGTTTGTAGCATATATTATATAGTATTTCAGACGTAGAAGCTGTACTGTTAAACAAAGAAATGTACTTTTGAGTACATACATAAACCACTCATTTTAAATAGTTCAATTAATTCATAAGTTCCGTTTAAATTGAACTGACGCATTTCAAAAAGCAATTTATAATTATTTGATAGTATAACGTCTATAATAAGAAATCGACAATGACACTAAATATAAATTGTATCTAATCTACGTATACCTACGGTTGTTGTAGGACGAGACTACGAATATCAACGACACTTTCAGGTTACCGAAGCCGATTCACCACGGTTTAACCAGGATATGATAGATCTGTTGCGGTTGTAATACGCTAGCGTCAGGTACTCGCTACGGTAAAAGACGTTTACAGACGATTGATAACGTTTCTCCTAAAATAGTAGTAAGATTAAAGAAGTCCTTTGTATCTATCTCGCGAAATTATATTCTGTTTATTAGAAAAAGTCTGCGTTGTGCATGCAGCCAGATGGCTGGCTACACAAACGTGTACTCTGACAAAGAGACTACGAACTGGTTTAAAGCCCGCGTCGCTCTAAACATCACAAAGGATGAATTAACGAGTTTCGTAGATACAGAGATACACAAGGTAGCAGTTGGTACTAGATGTGGACAATGCTCCATTGAGAACATAGTCAAATGTCCTACGATGGGTGTCTGCAGAAATTTGAAGAACTGCAACTTCCACAACAAGCCTGCCAAACAGCCCCGAATATGTCTGGTCAAGGTTTGTGACCAAGATAAACCGATCATAATTTCGCTACATAGATACAAAGGACCATCGTGGCGAAACACACATGCTGAGTCCTGGGTAAGTAACCATTAGGAGATAGCCAAGTGCTTCTTGCCCCCCAGATGTTTACACGGTTGTTTCCTCGGTCCATGAAACGGATGTTCATTCCACATAGAAATATGAACACTCGAGATATTTCGAGAAAGGCATTGTCATGTTTTTTTTTATATCCGCAAATTACATCATCAATGACGTATGTATTGCTGGAGATATGATATGCAGTTAGGAATTCTTGCACACTTTTATGAATGAATGAGCATGACCCCACAGTACTCCTTTTAGCTCTTCTCTTTGATAATATTCCTGCAGTAAGTGCGTAATCCTTTTCTGATGTAGAAACATAGTTCGACAATTGTACGTCGATGAACACAATAGACGTTTCCCTTGCAGGAGAGAACAGCAGATAACAAGCGGCTTTAGAAATGGCGTTTATTGTTTCAATATTTGGTTGGAGGTATCTTGTGCCAGAAAAGCAGTTTATCGGCGGCGGATTCGATTCGTTGAAGTAACAAGATTTATCCGCAAGATTTTTACCACGACTTTCAATAACCAAATTCTTTTTACAAAGACTTTCAAGCAGAGTAGCGTATAGTGCGCACAATGACGATCCTGTAAAACATTCCGCCGTCTGTTCAACCCGTGTGCAGATGACCAGCGTGTACAACATTGGTGAAGAATATAACCACGTGAGTTTATGTTTCTCAATGAATGTCTTAATGTTCTGAACCGTTTCTTTAAGGTCAATAGTCTTGTCTATTAAACATTGCAGTATCCTTTCACTAAATTTATCAGGATCGCTAATACCATTAATCTCTAACAGAATGTCGATTTGGGAATTTTTAATACGTTCGTCATCCAGTTTCCATGGTCGAGATGTTGTAAGAACGGTGCCTTTGTCTGTGGGAATTCCATACATGTACGGTTCAGCTAGGATACCATTAGGATCCGCTCATTCGTCTAGACCGTCTCGAACCACAAGATACGTTTCAGATTCCATGATTTGTTGCAGTAGTTTGTAAGCATCATCGCGCTTTGTTTTTGTATATTAGTTGGGCGTTAATCATATCTTCTACATCCGCTTGGTAGTTCGAGTTTCTCAACGAGATGAAAAAAATGAACTTAAATTTCTGAAGGGTGTCCGCATCATCAAACGGTGTTCGTTTACTGGAAGCTGCTGAAGAAGGCGAGTGTCCGTTGCACCAATCGTGTACTAACTTGGAAGCAAACGTCGACTTTCCGCTGCCGGGTTCGCCTTGTACGTAAATACGTCGTTTTGAATTGTCACCTTTGTTCTTAAATAAATCAGTGTAGGAACGTATTTCTTCACCTGGCGTGCGTTTTCCATCTTCTCCAATATCGAGTCGGCGTATTTTTGGCGTGACATATACGTCTATTAATCTTTTATCAAGACTCTGATCCAATGTAGAAAGAGGCACGTAACTGGATGTGTCCTTGTAATGTTCCACCAAACGTCGGCGAAGATCTGAAATGATAATACACTACTGCCTTTAAAATCAATAATACTAGTAGTTTTATAAATGCTGTGCACGAATACTTTTTTAGTCAAAGACGAAGGAAATTCTCGCAAGTTATTTTACTTTTACTATCGCAAACGTTCTAGTCAAGAGAAATAACCTCAGCGATAAAGTCATGTTCCTGATGGGCCGTATTGCGAATATTAATAACGAATTGTAGTGCATTGCATACCAACGAAATAGGCATAAGGTATGTTAACATGCACGAGTCATTTGTTGAATCTCCAGAGAAAAGTGTCAGTTTCACTAACTGGTGAAGTGTATATATGCAAGCCATAATAAGACGTATACATGTGAAAGCAATAACCGGATAAGTGTACATTGGGAAACAATAGTTGGGAAGTGTTCATGTGAAAGCCATAACCGAAGAACTTTACATATTATAGCAAAAACAGGATATGTGTACACGCGATAGCAATAACAGGAGAAGTGTACATGCGATAGCAATAACAGGAAATCTGTAAATGTGATGGCAATAACCGGAGAAGTGTACGTGTAATAGCAATAATGATGAAGTGTACAAGGCTAGCAATAGCCGAAAAAGTGTACATACGATAGCAATAACCAGAGAAGTGTGCATGCGTTAGCAATAATGGTGAAATGTACATGCGTTAGCAATAATGGTGAAATGTATATGCGTTAGCAATAATGGTGAAATGCACATGCGTTAGCAATAATGTTGAAGTGTACATGCGTGAGCAATAATGGTGATATGTACGTATGATAGCAATAATAGTGAAATGTACATGCGTTAGCAATAATGGTGAAATGTGCATGTGATAGCCATAATGTTGAAGTGTGCATGCGTTAGCAATAATGGTGAAATGTACATGCGTTAGCAATAATGGTGAAATGTGCATGTGATAGCAATAATGTTGAAGTGTATATGCGTGAGCAATAATGGTGAAATGTACATGTGATAGCAATATTGATGAAGTGTACATACGTTTACAATAATGGTGAAGTGTACATATGATAGAAATTACGGCAGAATTTTTCATACGATAGAAATAACAGGATAATTTTGCATGCGATAGCAAAAACAGGAGAAGTGTGCATGTGAAAGCATTAACCGGTAAAGTGCAGATGTGAAATCAATTCTGAAGAAGAGAACATACGGTAACAAACACCGAAAAAATGTGTACATGCAATAGAACTAACAGAAGAAACGTACATGCGACAGCACTAACAGGATAAGTTGCATTCGATAACCGAAGAAATGTACATGTGAAATCAACAACAGCAGAAGTATACATGTGAAAGCAATAACAGGAGATTTGTACATGAGAAAGCAACATAGGAGAAGTGTGCAAGTGATAGCAATAATCGGAGAAATGTACATATGGTAGCAATCACCGGAGAAGTGTGCATTAGATAACTGTCACATGAGACAATTAATATAGTTGCAATAGCAATAACATAAAAAGTGTACATGCGAAATAAAAAATTGTTACGCGTTCATGTGTACGCAATAACCGGAGAAGTGTAGCAATAACAGGAGAAGTGTACATGCGATAGCAATAACAGAAGAAGTGTTCGTGTAATAGCAATAACCGTAGGAGTGTACATCCGATTGCAATAACAGGAGAAGAGTACATGTGAAAGCAATAAATGGAAAAATGTTCATGCGTATAAATAACCGAAAACGTGTACATTTGACAGCAGTAATGGAAAAGTGTACATGCGATAGCAATAACAGGCGAATACAACTAGCAATATCGAGAGAAGTGTTGTTATAACAATATGTCTTAGGACATTCGAAATTTTCAGACTTTCTCCTTTTAGCCAAAATAATTATTCTATGTACATTTATTTTTCCAGACACCCAGTTTATTACCCGTTATTAACCGCACCAAATTGAATACTTGGTCATCGGATTTTTTTTTTAATTTGGAGCTAGCGAGCGCAAAAATAAAAATATTTTTTTCAATCTTGGTTATTTTGGTGCGAGCGCATATTTTTCGCAAATGTATAGATATAAAACTTAATAGTTTTGATTTGAACCTGAAAATTAATGTATAAAATGACGAAACATGAGATAAACAGACCTAACATAAAACATTTCTTAATACCGAAATTGTTTAAAGTTTAACAACTATCAATTAACAGTTCATTCAAATATTTATTTATGAACTAGTTCAGAATTTAAATTCAAATGCAACATTAAAGCACTTATATATGATGTACAATTATTATGTTTGGAGAGATTTAACCATTTTGAAATTAAAAATATATTTAAGATAAAAATAAAAATAACAATAATACGGCATTTATTATTTGAAGTATTGTCTAGTAGCGATTGTTTAACCGTTAGGATGTAATAATCCTGAAATTGTCCGTAGTTTTTGGTTTATATTACTAAAAATTAATTTGGAAAACGTGTTACTTGTAAAGCAGATCATGATGAGAATGTAATTTAACAGATTCGGCCTTATATCGATCATTGTGTATCAAAGTAATTATTAACTCATACATATAGTGAAATAAAATCATGTGCTAGGTATGTTTAATTTAATAGACATCATTTATTACATACTAGTTTATCTTTTGATGGTTTGTATTCCTAAACAAATAGACGGCATTTATACATGTATTAAACTAAAATGTACACACAGAATTTTCAGTGTTCAACGTAACTACGACATGTAAATAACCAACATTTTTTGTACACTAGTATAATCAATTTCAATTTAACGAAGTCATTCATATTTTGTTATTTTATAGCATTTAATAACATTCAAACACATTAAGATGACAAAATCGATGCTTTTTCATATACATTAATGTCAACACGTTAATTCAATGTTTACTTATAATTTCTATTTATTGTACAATTGTACGCAGAGGTTGGAGGATGCCACTTTTGATATACGTTTGCATAATGTACTCATCTAAGTCAACAATTAAATAAATACATTGAGTCGAAACGCGATACTGCAAATCGCAATACACTGACTACGAAATGATAGGATACTACGAATAAGGCTGACGGTCTCGTCGATTTCCTTATATGTTTACTTAATAAAATACGCGATACTATGAATTCGCGATACTACGAAAGATGCGTTAGTACGGAAACATTTTCCGGTCCCATTATTGTGTCATGCATTAGAATTTAAACGCAATACAACGAATAATAGTATCACTGAGACTTTCCACACCTTCTCGACGAATATTTCATACCTCTGCCAAGTCAGACACCAAGCAAGTTTGTTTGCACTATGGACAAAGATAGTTGTGAGTTACAAGTTTAAGTCACTCTAAGGCTAATTAAAAATAGTGATTTGTTTCTCAGGCAGCGCAGCAACGTTTTCTAATGGCCCGCCACGAAATTGATTAAATGCCCCCCCACCCCCAAAAAAAAAAAAAAAAAAAAAAATAATAATATATACATTATTTACTATTTTTGACGATCGCGTCCAGATTTTAAAGGAGCAGTCCAGAAATATGTTACTAAAATTAAAACTTTGAAGAAAGTGTTCCTAATGGACATGTACCGAACAAAATACAATAACTTATCATTGAAATCTGTGAACTATCAACATTTTGGTAACTTGCTATATTATATTTTCTGTATGCGATGACTGGTGATGACTCTTGGGTAAACCAGCATGTTCATTATAGTATAGTGCTTTTGAACAATGCCTTTCGTAAATAAGAAACAGATTTCGGACGAATAAACACCAAAAACGTTCAAAAGAACTATCACTAAAGTTACGATGTATTGATTTAAAATTAAACGAAACCGCATTTTAACATAGTGGAAGAAGAGTTACCCGGTAGCGATTTCGGTATTTCCAAAAACATTTTCTTCCTGTCTGATTTAATTATATAAAAAATGTCATATTCGATTGGAAACCGTTATAAAAATCGTCTATTTGTTGACTTAAACTTTTGTTTTGTAGATGCTTTTGATTGTGTAATATTTAGCGTTCCATATTTTTTAAGCAAATCTGCCAATATAAAACATATGGAAAAAAAACGAAAATGCCGACTGCAATGAAAAATGTTGATTTTTCTTTCAAAAACTTATTAATGATTGATTTCAAAAATAATTCCTTTTTTACAGTTATGAAAAATATGAATTACGGAAAGTTAAATTCTATAAATCGGACTACTTTAATGCTGGTGGCTTATCAATTTAAAAGCACTTATGTTAATTATAAACATTCAAATTGATTGCCTTTTTACGTCAGCTTGCATAAATGACCGTTTGTGATTAATAAATCTATATTTAGAATTTAAAAAAATGGGATGCTTATGTTGTTATGAAAACTTAAAATTGTCTTTAATCTGCACGTATTTACTTGTTTTAATAAACCATTACATAGTACCAATAGAAAAGAGCAGGAGAAAATAACATACTTCACAAAAAAATCTCCCTCCTTCCTGATTGTTTGGAAAAAGTGCATGACAAACAATTCATTTTTTTTTAGCCTAATGATATTGTGTGTGATATTACAAGCTTTTGACTAAACGACTTTCGCGTTTGCGGATTGTCATCGCGATACTATGAACAAATCCGTGTAGCCCGTGCCTATTCGTTGTATCGCGTTTGGACTGTATATTATAAAACAAACAAAAAACTCAAATGGTGACTGTTATTCCATTGTTTAAATGACTCGCTCCAACAAAGTATGTTTTTGTCTTTTTTTAATGGAGCGAGCGAAGAGTGTTTTGCAAAAATAATATTATTTTTTGAATCTTCAAACAATCGGTGCGGTAATCCTGACCAAGACTTCAATTTGATGTGGCTTTAGATACTACTTTAAGATTCATTTGTTTAATTTGTATCAGTTTAAATTAAGAGTCGTAATCATCAAGTATATACTTAGCTTAATTACTGCAAGAGTTTGTGAAAACTTAATGCAGGTTTTTTTTACGCGTATTAATATATATATACATGTATAACGCGTTGATTTAATACTTAAATGAACATAAGGGACAAATTTACCATGCTCCATTTTTGGCAACGTTTGTAATTGCCATTCAATAAACGATTTTTCATGTTAATATTGATAAGTTTTTTAATAAAGTGGCAAATGAAAAGTGTGATACTGAATACTATGAAACATATTTATATAATAATAGTTCGTCAATACACCTACCGTCGCCGTCGCGTTGGTTCTTTTATTTGAATGTAAAAATATTTTTCATCGCAGACACTTTGGCTAGGATTTCGAACTTTCCTTTGTTTCTGGCAGCATCTGCTCCTACAACACCAGCTAATTTGGCAGAATTAAAAGCACCACGCTCTTCCAATCTGATCAACTCTGTAGCCTGTGCCCCTTTGATCGATGTTTCTGTTTTCGACCTGTTCAATGATGTTGACTGACAATCAATTGGCATGTCGTCGTCATTTTCTGTGTCGTTCTGAAAAATGGATACTACATTCTATGCTTAAAATAAAATTAATTATAAGCTGTTTTGGGAGATCCTCGTATATATATGTAACGGAAGTTTAATATTCTGAATCTCCTTAGAGCTCTTCTTCGTTATTGTAATTGTGAAACGTGTCTTATTGTGAAAACAGCACACAAACAAAATGCACTCAAAATTGCACTGTATCAGTAAATAATCGCATCGGTAAAAATGGGCTTCATTGTACACTTCGGGTTAATAATGTACACCAACATCAAACTGGTTTGTACTCCGTCGTCAGTAATAGAGTTAATTTATGCTAAGTGATGAAATATAGAAAAGTATCAGTGAGATAAATCCTTATGTGCTATACTACTTTTTTAATGTAAAAAATACTCCAAAGCATATAATAAAAAACGTGTTTGTTTTCGGTGTGATAAACGTGATATCATCACTGAAAAGGGATACACTTTACATATTTTCAATCGCGCAAATAAATGAAAATTTGAATTGCCTCCCTTTCCAGTGATGGCAAATAGAGAAAAGCAGGTTAGCTATTGCCTGGGCTTGAGTAATTTATATCAGGTGAGGCTTAGACTAATTTAACGGCGAGGCGTATCGAGCCTGATATATTACACAAGACCAGGCAGTCACCTGTTTTCTATTTATCATACCACATTTTTCTTAAAATTACACCAAACGAACTGATTGTTATATATTTAAAAACTAAAGGCGGCGTTGATTTTGCTGAGCCGGCTTTTACACGTTCACGTATATATAGTTAAGGATTTCTAAAAGTTGACTGGATACTACCTTATAATTAACATTTCGTAATGATAAATGAGTTGTTTTCACTACGAATACATAGATTACACGCATGTTTATTCATATTAGTTTGAACATGCAAACTGATATGGATTGCAACTATAAATTTCATCGGAGAACACACATCGCCGAATAGTTTGGACACGCCATCTTGGAGTTGTGTATTAACATTTACATTTTCAAGATCGTGTATATATTGACTATAGTGTGTTCAATTGTTGGTAAAGATGTTTTTGGTTCAACATAAACTGATGATGTGGACTGTAATGACTTTTAGTTCATACATTTTGAATGTATTGAAAAATAATTTTGTATGGATGATTTAGTGTTCAATTGATGACGTCATATCACTACCAAAGCGCGGGTTAATGTAAATATTAAAAAAATAACGTTGTTTTGATTTATGACGATAAAAAGTAATAAACTATATATGTCCTTGGTATCAAATTATTTGTTTTGTTGTAACTGATTCAGGTGTACCGAAACTGTTGACACTTAGGAGTTGATATCAGGTAATATGACGTACCTCCAAACATTGACTGATATAAACGCTACTGTTAAAAAAAAATCATCAGGCACCTTTGCATCAGCCCGACATCAGCATGGTGGTATAATAAAACGCGTTATGACACCGAAAAGGTTGAGTTATCGTCGTGGACATACACACAAACGTCACAGCAACATTGACATTTTGACATTGTTAAGGTGTCCTGGTACCGCCATCGTAGAGACGCGGCTTCGACCTGTTCTTATGAAAGGGCGCCTAGGAGCCGACACGATACGCCGAAGCGTCGAGCCGATGCGCCGAAGCGCCGACACGATACGCTTCAGCGATATAAACGTCGCATTCTCATGTGATTTTTTCATATGTGGCTATAAAATTTGGCAAAGATACGACGAGACGACGTTTAACGACGTTTATATCGCTTCGGCGCATCGTGTCGGCGCTTCGGCGTATCGTGTTGGCGTTTCGGCGTATTGTGTCGTTGCTTCGGCGTATCGTTTCGGCGCTTCGTCGTATCGTATCGGCACGTCGTCGCCCTATTATTTCTGAGGTCGAAATCGCGCCGAGACGATACACCCACGCGCCGAAACGATACGCCGACGCGCTGACACGATGCGCCGAAGCGTCGAGACGATACGCCGAAGCGCCAACACGATACGCAGAGGCTTCGAGACGATACGCTAAAGCGCCGGCACGATACCCCGAAGCGCCGAGACGATACGCCGAAGCAATCTAAATGTCGCAATATCGTGTTGTTTTTTCATATGTGGCTATACAATTATGAAGTACCGTTTAAGTCAAAAGTAAATGAAAACACAACAGCTATACATTGCTGTGGCACAGAGGTGACTACTCTTTTTTTCTCGTTCCCACGAGATATTAACTCGAGAGAACGCGCTACTATCTCATGGGAACGAGATGCTAACTCATGGGAACGAAATAACTATGTCGCGGGAACGACTTACTATTTCGTGTGAACGAGATACTAAATTGGGCGGGCGACTTAGTACCATCTTACAACATGATCGTTTTTTACGGCATAGTTAATACACAAACATTTTTACGGAAACATTACATTGGTTCTCTAACTCGTTAGAACGAAATACTAACTCGTGGGAACGAGATACTAAATCGTATCCTTGACATAGTAACTCGCTCCCTCGACTTATTATCTCGTTGCCTCGACATAATATCTCGTTCTCACGAGTTAGTATCTCGTTCCCACGAGTATGTTTCTCGTTCCCATGAGTTTGTATCTCGTTCCCATGTGTTAGTATCTCGACATCAAAATAGAGTAGTGCGGGTCACCTCTGTGCAACCGTAATAAATAGATGGACCTACAGGTAAAAAATTGTACCCACAGGCATACTAAATTCATACCCGGACTAAAATTGTACCTGTAGGTATATTTTCTGACCCAAACGTAAATTAAGCAGACAATGTTATTGCAAGCATTTATTTTATTTTAAATGTAAAATTCGTTAGTGTTAATATTAAATACGTATATCAACAAGTAAATAAAACAAGTAAACAATTGTGTTTTCATAAAATTGTTTAATATACATTTATATATTTGCCCAATTTTAAAGCCACATATGACAAAAAAAAACATAAGAGATTGCGGCGTTTATATCGCTTTGGCGCATCGTGTCGGCGCTTCGGCGTATCGTGTCGGCACTTCCGCGCATCGTGTCAGCTCGTCAGTGTATCGTCTCGGCGCGTCGGCGTATTGTCTCGGCGCGATTTCGACTTCAGAAATAATATGGTGCCGACGCGCTGAGACGATACGCCGACGCGCCGAGACGATACGCGGAAGCGTTGACACGATACGCCGAAGTAATTCAAAATGATATAATATTTTGAATTGCTCGAAGAACAAAATGTTGATAAATTATATAAACATATTATTATTATAATTACTAGCCGCTGTCGCCTCGTTCAATATGGATTTTGCTGTGCACCATCACACGATATTGCACAGCTAAAAAGTCCATATTTGTATAATAATTTATAATTCTAACATGATACTCACTAATGTTTCTATAGACAAAGAACTAAATTATCGTTGTTAAACTACCCAATTAACAGCCCAAAACGAGTCCCGATTCTGAGCATAGTTAAAAGTAATTCCAATTACACATGCAAAAATATGTGTCAAATCATGTTAGAATCGATTTAATTTGAGCATTACCGTTGCTTATGGGCCAATACACAACTCTTTATCGTTCTGATGCGCGGGTATTAAACAACTCAGGCTAACGCCCTTGTGGTAAAAAAATTCCTACGCATCAAAACTCCAATCGTTGGTTGATTGATAAACGACGATAAATCGAAAATTATTTACAAATCAAAACACATAAACAGTAAGCGACGAACGCACAAGACTTATTTATATAGTCAGTATACAAGCAAAGCATTATTTATGTTCATGGTTGAAATTGTAGCGCGAGGCGTCTGTCTCAGGCTGCCAACGACCGGTATGTGCGCGGCCTCACGATGCGGTGGTGCTACCCAACAGTCAATATTCAACAGAAACAATTACATCAACAATTTTCTTTAGGCTGTCTGCATTGCGATTAATTAATAAACTAAAACTTATTACGTCGCTACGAATATAAACAAGGTGAAACTTTTAGGGGACCAATGCCTCATTGAAGCATCAGGATTCCGCGAAGCCTCCTTTCACCACGACACACAACAGTATTTTCCGTTGCTTCACATACCAGGTCCTACCCGGCCTTAACGACCTTCAGATTACCTTTGACAACCATTTCAATTTGCAACCCAGGCAGCATGGTTTGAAGCTCTATAGCTTACGTTGTTACCAAAATATCTCAGAATCGTTCTTCAAATTAAGAGAATTTGGTGTATATCATTGGAGGCTAACTAGAAAGGTGAACTTTTGGGCTGTTTACTGTAGAATGGGGCTTTTGTCGAAAAACGACTGCCCAAACCCAAACAGTCCAAGTACTGAAAACGAAAGCCAGATGGCTTATCATGTGTGATACTCAAATGGGTGTTTAAAGCATTTCTACTAAGCGAATCGACCTGAAATTATGCATGTGTGGTACAAGTAGGTTAATAATGATGAAGACGAGATTTTGTTCATGATAGCAACATTTAGAGTTTTCTTTAAGGTCAGATACTATTTAATAATTGTGTATTCCTCCGTGGTCCATTCGAAAGTAATGCATATTACTAAAGAGATCCATTTTTTCTGGTATACAATCCATTTTGCAATCTCAGCTTTGCCTTTTTTTATATCCCATGTGTGCCTGGAACATTTAGGTGCATTTCATTGCAGACTAACTTGAAAGGTAAAGTTTTGGGGAGTTTACTGTAGTATGGGGCTTTTGTCGAAACATGACTGCCGAAACCCTGTTTTCTACGGGTGTCTGCATTCAGACGAGGTGCACTTTCTTAGAAGTAACATGACAAATCGTTTTTTTTTGCAATTTTTGGAAGAGGAAAGATTCGTCTTTAAATTGTTACAATGCTTGCACAATCTGAAAGAAAGGAAAGGCTATTTAAATGCTTGGAAAGTTCGCCGTTTTATAATGGGACCCTATGTGAATAGACCGATCTGGGATTTTCCACGAATAGTTTTAACTCCTCCCCAGCTATTGGTAAAGGATTAATATCCATTCATCGAACATCACAAACATTACCACGTGCTTATTTGAATCACACATACATTATGCACGTGTTCGTTTGATTTTATGAGATTTTTATGAGAAGATACGCATATCCAGTCACTTATGGCCACAGAAAAAGGCTTGTAAAATATACGTAAATTAAGTGACCAATGGAAACAGCAAACTGCGATTTCAATGTAAATATATGTAAAACCAGTGAGCTATGCTTTAGCTAATGTAAATTTCAAGTGATTATACGCATATACAGTGTCCTATTGCAACAATAAATAAATATTTCTATGTGAATGTACGCATATAAAGTGGCTTATGGTCATAGCAAATTACCATTTCAAAGTGAATATGCTCATATAAAGTGTCTATGGCCATAGTAAATGGCCAATTATATGTAAATATACGCATATCAAAGTGACTAATGGCCACGACAAACAACCATTTCTTTGCGAATGTACGCATATAAAGTGACATTTGGCTGCAGATAATGCCAATTTCTATAAGAATATAAACATATCCAGTGACCGATGCCCACATTAAAGGGCAACTTCTACGAGAAAACAAACACATCCAGTGACCTATGGCCACAACATATGGCGATTTCTATGTGCAAATACATAAATTAAGTGACCTATGGCCACAGAATATGGCGATTTCTATGGGAATATAAGCACATCAAGTGACCTCTGGCCACAACATATGGTAATTTTTATGTGAATGTAAGCACATTCACTGACTATTTCCATGTAAATACACGCATATCAAGTGACCTATGGCCACAGCTAATGGCCATTTCTACGTGAAAATAGGCATATTAAGTGACCTATGGCCACAGCAAATGGCAATTTCTATGAGAGTATAAGCACATCCATTGACCTATGGCCACATTAAAGGGCGCTTTCTATGAGAATACATGTGATATGCTGTTTAGCTAATATTTTTGCTGCAGTAATGTTTATTGACACTCAAAAATGTTCAATGATTTAATACAAAACACTGTTTTTATGGAGCTTGTGTGTTGACAAATATAACAAATACGAATTCTCAAAGCCTTGCATATGCAGGTTCCGATTTGAACAATTTTGGAAGAGGGTCATCCAAGGATATCTTCTGTGATGTTTGGGTACTATCTGGCAAGAGGTTAAGGAGGAGATATTGTTTGAATGAAAATGTTGACGCATGTTGCACGACGGACGACTAACGACGGACAAAAGACGAACTTAAATTCAAATCGGATAGTTGCAGTTCTCTGGATTTAAACCTAAATAAGCATTGCTTTCTGTGTTTTCCATGTATTCCAACATATACATTATGATGGAGTCTGCTAAGTGAACACTAACTTGTTTTTAGAGCCCCTTCCTTTATAATCATGCTCCCTGCGCAAAATATACTTAAAAACGTCAGATCATTGTAAATGCTTGAATATTTTCGTATGTTGTCATTTGAATCTGATCACAGTTAACTTAATACTCACAGTATATGCCCATAATCACACGTCGTAGGATCTTTTGTGTAGCCTGTTTGCTCACCAAGGCACAACAAACGGCGGCCTTTCAGATGTGACATGATCGCATAAAAAGACACACGTAGTTAACATTGCTCTATTGAAGCCACAAAATGTAAAACGTATTTGAGATGTATTTGTATGCATGTATGAATGTTATGAATATATAGGTCACTGATTCTTCATACATTCCCATTAATTTCACCATTTGGTTTACGTATATTCTCATAAAAATCGGCATATGATGTGATCATAGGTCACTGAATATGCATATGTTCTTTAAGAAATGGCCATTTGATGTGGCCTGTGTATATTTCTCATAGAAATCGCCCTGGACTATGGCCATTGGTCACTTGGTTTCAGGGGACCAGTTCACAGAATTGCAAATTTACAATTAAATTAGTTTTTGTCATAGATCCCAAATAGGTCACTTAATGTTTATATATTCACATTTAAATCGACATTTGCTGTGGAGATGGTTAGTTAATTTACGTATTTTCTCATAGAATAGCCATTTACAGTGATCATCGGTCACTGTATATACAAATGCACATTTAAATAGCCCTTAACTATGGACTTGGGTCACCTGATGTTTATATATTTACATTTAAATCGTCATTCGCTGTGGCCATAGGTCATATACGATACGTGTATTATCATAGAAAGTGCCCTTTAAGGGCCATAGGATATGCGTCTTTTCTCATAAATATCGCCATTTGATGTGGTCATATGTCACGCGATATGCAAATATTGACATATGAATGGCCATTCGCTGTTGCCATAGGTTACTGGATGTGCTAATATTCTCGTAGAAATAGCCATTTGCTGTGGCAAAATGTCACTTAATTTACGTATATTTTAAAATAAATCGCTATTTACTGTGGCTATAGGTCAATGAATATAATAAACATAATTATATTCTCATTGAAATCACCTGGTGCTATGGCCATACGTCACTTGATATGCGGATCTGAATATCAAAATTGGAATTTGCTGTGGCCATAGGTCACTTGATATGCATATATCCTCATATAAATCGCCATTTTATGTGAATACAGATCACTTCATATGCATATATTCACGTAGAAATGGCAATTTTATATGGTCATAAGTTACTTGATATGCGTATATTCACATAGATATAGCCCTTTACTTTGGCCATTGGTCACTTGATATGCGTGTATTCACATAGAAAACGCCCTTTACTGTGGCCATAGGTCGCTGGATATGAGTATATTCACATATACATAACCCTTTACTGTGGCCATAGGTCACTATATTCACATAGAAATAGCTCTTTACTGTGGCCATAGGTTACTGGATGTACGTATATTAACATAGAAATAGCCCATTGTTGTGACCATAGGTCACTTGATATGCGTATATTTACATTGAAATAGCCCTTTACTCTGGCCATAGGTCACTTGATATGTGTATATTAATATGGAAATAGCCATTTACTGTGTTCCCAGAGGATACTGGATGTGTGTTGCGTATATTCTCATTGAAATAACCCTTAACTGTGGTCATAGGTTACAGGATGTGCATATAATCTAATTGAAATAGTTATTTTCTGTTGCCATTGGTAACTGGATGTGCATATACATGTATTTAGATAGAAACGGCCCTTTACCGTGGCCATAGGCTACTGAATGTTAGTTGCGTATATTCTCATTGAAATAACCCTTAACTGTGGTCATAGGTTACTGGATGTGCATATATTGTATTTAAATAGCTCTTTACTGTGGCCATAGGTTACTGGATGTCCATATTTTCAAAAAGAAATAGCCCTTTACTGTGGCCATAGGTTACTTGATATGCGTATTCTTACATAGCGATAGCTCTTCACGGTGGCCATAGGTTACTGGATCTTCGTATATTCTCATTGCAATAGCTCTTTACTGTGGCCATATGTTACTGGATATACGTATATTAACATACAAATAGTCATTTTATGTGGCCATAGGTTACTGGGTGTCCGTATTTTAACATAGAGATAGCCCTTTTCTGTTGCCATAGGTTACCGGATGAGCATATATTCTCATTAAAATAACCCTTTACTGTGGCCATATGTTATTGGATGTGCGTATAACAGCCCTTTAGTGTGGCCATTGGTTACTGGATGTACGTGTATTAATTTTTTTTTTTACTGTGGCCATAGGTTACTGGATGTGTGTATATTAACATAAAAATAGCTCTTTAATGTGGCCATAGATTACTGTTGTTTACTACGGCAAATTTACAACAAAGGGAGGTAACGCATTGATGTTTTATAAAAGAAACGGTAAGCAACTAATCCGACCGTCTAGCACGATGGAAAGCCAGCAACAGTAATTATCCCAATAATTAATGTGGACACCATACCCGCTGTGTGATAAATACTAACAAAAATAGCAAACTTTCATAAAGGAATCATATGGTTTGATGTATTCCCAAAGAACAAGCACTTCAAATGAATACTATTCAAACACAAAATGGAGTACTTGATAACGCCGTTGTACAAGGGTAAACTTAAAGGAAAACGCTTACAAAATATTTACCTTCCTTTTCTTCTTACAACGGCGGAATTCTGGAATTGAAAAAGTAAAACAAAAGAGATTAATGTAGGCAAAAATAAACAATAACGTTCACAAGTTGTCAACAGTGTTTGTATATCATATTATAAACTGTTCCAGGCAACGTGTTTACTATTGTAGTTGTCAAATTAACTGTAATGAATATTAATTTTAGTCACATTAGCTGTATAGCAACACTGTTTCTGCAACTTTGAGTGGTTTAGTTTATATCAAATAGGGGAACGTGTACTTACTTTTCAACTTAATAATTACGATCACGCAGATTGCAATGATGACCAGGCCAGAACTGACAGGAAGTACTATAGTCAAAGTATTTGTTGCATTATCTGGTATGGTATCATCAGACGTATTTGCTTAAACATAAATTAAACATCATCATTTTTATTACATCAATTGTTAAATCAATCGAACGCATCAGGACATAATCATAGAACATTAACGTTTCTGGCATACGCGAATTGTGCATGATTTGTATCATTATCACAATGTATACAATATACATGTGTATAGTAATATGTCGTTACAGTTTTGCAAGCAAATGCTATATTTCATAAATGAAGCATATGTAATCTATGTCAAAAACACATGTAACACATATGAGTGGCAAAAACTGCAAGATACCTGTATAATTATTAGCCTCCGCATGAAGAACATACGTAGCATTATACGATGCAGCATTGATATGAGCAATAATGTAAAAACTGACAAAATTAATTGGATTGTATGTTTCAAAGCATGTGTACGTTCTCATTGTTTCGTCATCTAAACTGTGTATTCGCAAAATGCCCCCACAGCCAGAGTAATTAAGTGTGTATTTGTTTTTAACGTCCGTTTCGAAGATAAAGCATGCTTTAGCCATTGAATCACATTCAGCAAATGTTCGAGATTTATTTGTTCCACTGCTAGTGTACTTGAATGTGATTTCAGCGTTTGAAGAACATTCAATTGAGGTTCCATTCCCTGTGCCCAATACCTCTTTTGTAGAATTGTCATCTACAAACATCGTATGCGATGCAAGTCTTGTACTGGCAAAATTGTTGGCATTGGACATTTCACTACATGTATATGTCCCGTATGTGTCTTCATCTAGACTGTTGATATGCAAAATTCCCCCACGGCCAGTGTAAGAAAGGTTATATTTGTTTTGCAGAGCTGTTTCCAGCATATGACATAAATTCCTTATTAAGTCACATACTGCAATAGTTAGAGATGTGTTTGATTTTCTGCTGATAAAGGTGAATGTAAGTTCAGATCTCGACGCACATTCTATTGATGTTTCCTTCCATTTGCCCAGTACGACATTTCCATGACTTTCAAAAGGTACTGAAGTTATATAAAATAATATACATTTCAATTGCAGTAGGATAAAACATGGATTGCAGTAAGACTGATCGTAAACAGTTTCTTCTTCTATAGTCCGTTCTTGGTTTCGTATACATTTAATTGCCAATTTTATTGAGAATAGTTACGAGATGAAACGTGAGGAGCATTCATTGACGTTCAGCCAATCACATTTTTTTTTACATGTACTACACTCAGGCAATCGGGAAATTTGGTTAATTCCAAAGCTTAACTTATTTGTTACTATAATTAAATTTTTTATTCCCGATCGGAAAATAAACGCTATTTTGTTCAATAGGGCTTCTAAAATTCACCAGTGCAAAAGGATATTTAAGATGCAGAAAAAATGCAGAAAAAACAAGTACTTTACATGTAGAGGAAGGATTGATCTAAACTTTTGTTAAACTGTTATGTTTTTATCCAGAATTAAAATGGTCACTTTTTAAAAAAACAAACAAGCTAACATATCAGGAAACAAAAACACCAGTATAACAACCAATAAACCTTATATGAAACTGCGTACGATCGTCATATACTGTTTCAATGAAGCACCAACAATATGCCGTTGATATTACTGATTAAAAAAAAGATTCTATGAATGAGACATGGTAATAGCATAAATCATGCAAAGATGCTACGGCTAATTGGCTTAAAATGAAGTTTGATAAACATAAATATTTTGAATGGTTTCATCAACTTCGAAAACAAAATATGAATAATGTTATCTTTTAGCATGTATGTTAACATGTTTTATTCCCAATATTATAACCCCAAAGGTTTAGACACATATAAATAGTTTTGACATCTCCAATCTCATAATTGTGACATCTGCTGTTCTTGTCGTTGTTTTACCTCATCTCAGCACAAATAGGTTGGTGACCTTTTGGAGAAGGAATCCGTGATAAGAACATGATATTCCATCGAATATTGTCTAAACATGCAAAGATTGTTCTGAGGTAAGTTCAAACAAGAGCAGTCTCAGGACACCGCGCTCGACTATTCATACCATCTTGGTCAGTGACCTTACATAATGACCCCGAAGACATGTGTAAAGTTTCATTGGAATATCTGTATTAGAGATATGTACTTGTTGCACGCAAACCTTAACCAGAATTTTCAAAGTACAACCTGATACTTTTAAGTACAAAAAGGAGCATTATTCTGCGAAAATACTGGTCACTGTTATGGGCCTTGGCCAGTGTCCTAATATAATGACCCCGAAGACATGTGCGAAGTTTTAATTGAATATTTGTGGTGGTTATAGAGATATGAAGTTGCTGCAGGCAAACTTTAAGCTGAATTTCTAAGCACATAAAAGGGCGTTATTCAGCTAAATTGCAGGTCGGAGTTATGGGCCTTCGTCTGTGACCTCACATAATGTGTGAATTTTCAATTGAATATCTGAAGTAGATATGTGTACTTGTACTTGTTGCATGCCAATCTTAATCAGAGCATTACCCTGACGCCGATGCATACGAACGGGTGAGTAGAACAGCTCGCACTATTGGTGAATAGTCGAGCTAAAATGGGCCAGATTAGACCAGAATTACCAGAGTCAATGCCGTTTTTTAAGACAATAAATCCACATGCTTGAATGCTTGATATTTGCTTCAAGGTTCTACTTGCTTAGATTGTGTATAAACATAATACTTTTAAATGAATGTGCTAATTGACCTGATCAGTCCTTTCTCACCAGAGTTTTGGCCATTTCTTTGATATTTGTGTTAAATCAAATTGTGTATATGCAAACTAGGGACTTGTGGTCTCATCCGATCCTGACGAAACTTCTCTAGTTTGTGAATGAGTCACTCAACTAGCTTACAGTCTGGGTAATGGGTCAGATTGGTCAAAATATACATGTATTGTCCTTTTATAGGAAAACATTGCATACTGGATTTTGTCAATATTCTTCTATTTTTCTATTTATTTATGCCAGCTCACTAACGTTAAATTCGCCCAAAAATAAGGGTATTGACCAGGCAACGTTTTCACGATCGCAATGTCAGTTGCACCAGAGCACCAGAGTTATCCGCTATTGTTTGTTATTTTTTACATGATTGGGTCTTTATTGTTCAGCCAACCTCGACTAAACTATCTCATGTTATGTATAAACAAATTATGTTAAATATCATTTAGCCTGAATATATCAAGACAAACTAGTATTGTTGTCAATTTTGTTAGAAAAACACATACGACTTCAAGGACATTCTTCGTTTTGACACGAATGCATAATATTTAATTGCAAGCATAAGCCCATTAACGATGGAATGAAATAAGACGCATAAGACAGTCACGGTCTCATTTTTGTAAAACTTGTTATCTTCTTACAAAGCAAGTTGATTGTAGTCACTGTTATACTTGTTATGTTTATAATGTGCACATATACATTTTATCGGATTTTTATTTTTGTGTTTTTCCGATCATCTTACCCTAAGGTTGAGTAAAACAAATCTGAGAAACAAAAAAAATAAAATAGTGGCCTTATTGCATCTTTTGAACTTTTTCAGTTACGTTTAATTTGATTTATAGAAATAATTAAGAACAAAACATTTAACTGAAACGTCATTTCTATCTTTTGTATTTCTGACTGACATGTACATACATTTCTGATAAACAAAACGACAGCATCCCAGTTTTACATTAAGACTGTTGTTAATATTGTTTTCATGTGAAAATTAATATTAATACTCTAGCGGTTTTAAATGTTATGAGTACAACACAACATCAGCTGCATCAGTAATAGAGAATAATTTAAGCGAGCAGTCCTCATATGCAACTTAAGTCTCCATTTGCATTGGGCCCATGAAATAAATTTTTGTTGAAAAAACATGGATTCTAATATATTTGGTCGAATCAATGTATTTCAAATCCACATAGATTTATATATGAATTCAAAGAAAGAACCAAGTCCCAATAACAAATGTAACTCACCAACTGTTATGCTCACATGCTTTTGTTTTTCGATGTGAGATTGACAATGTTTTGGTGTAAAACACAAATTCCAATAGTTTCCTTTTCCTTTTCCTTTTTTTCTCCTTGATTTTTATACAAGAATATTTGGCTATATAAGAGTAAATCGTATATAAAAAAAAAATCAAACATAAACATCTAGAGATTAATCAAATATGGCAATTAAATATGGTTTTTTGTATATGATAGTTTCTAGTAACCAACAATAGTTTGTTGTTGTTGTTGTTGTTTTTTTTTTTTTGTTTAAAAAAAAGAAAAAGAAAAGATGTATCTAGATTAACTATATGATCCACTCTATTGTGAACATTCATCCATGTCAACAACACCCTTTTTTAAAATGTTATACCTACACTTGATGCGGTAATTTACCAAATTTGTTTTAAATGAAAACAGATAGACGATACTAAAATTACATATACAGTTGTTAATAATTTGAATATATATGGCGATTACGCAATACTACTCTTAAAATCATTTTTCACACAAGACTCTGAAATAGAGAGATCTTCATTCTATTGCAGGTGTTTGATACCAATCATAAATATAAATCTATTAACATATACATAACTTCTCATGTCAACACCACTTTTATAAAATTAATACATATACATTTATTTAGTTGAAATTATTATATTTTTTTTGAGTACTCTTGTGCTTTATATAACACATTCATCTTTGTAGAAATGCATAGAATATTGTTTATTAATTGTGATAGAAAATTTGTCGCTCACATCTAAATATACAATTAGACATGATAAACAAGGAAAACTTTAAATCATTTAATAACGTATTGTTATTTTTTCCAAATGAATGGATTTAAAAAAAAAACTTCTTATATGAGAGAATGTCTGACTGTCTCTTTGAAAAATCGTCTAATGTTAAATGGAAACAATAATATTCTCATTAAATGTTAAAGGTTTAGGTGATAAGAAAAAGCGACTTCAAGTATTCGAATGGTTGAAAATTAAAGATTTTTCATTCTATATACTGCAAGAAACACATTCAACCAATGACACCACAAAATCATGGACGCACGAATGGAACGGCCAATCCTATTTTAGTGGTACGAAATAAAACAAAGAAGGGGTAGCAATACTTATAAACCCCAAATATAAAATGAATATTTTAAAATATGATGATATCATACCAGGACGCTTGCAAGCTTTGAAATTGGAAATTAATGAAAATATTGTTACACTCATTAATCTTTATGGACCCAATAATGATGATACGGACCTGTTTACAACTCTGTGTAAATATTTAGCAAATATAGAGGATTATGTTATCATTGGAGGCGATTTTAATACAGTTTTAAACACTAACATGGACAAGAAAAATGGCCGAACTGATACACATAAAAATTGTAGAGAAAGCATAAATAACATAATAAACGAATATAATGTTATCGATATATGGAGAATGCATAATCCTAATAAACGTCAATATACATGGCACTCTAATGGTAAGCCACCAATTTTCAGTAGGCTTGACTTTTTTCTAATTACGGACTCATTATGTAATATGACAATAAATTGCGCAATACAAACAGGATATAAAACAGACCATTCTAGTGTTATACTTAAGATAGATTTTATTTCACAGAAAAGGGGACCAGGATACTTTAAAATAAACAACAGTCTACTTTTAAATACAGAATATCAATTATTAATAAGAAATTCAATTAATGAAATGTTAGCTCATAACAAGAATGCAAACCCAAATATTAAATGGGAATTAGTAAAAGGCAACATAAGAAATGTAACAATAGAATTTGCTAGCCAGAAGAAAAAGGACGATAATCAGCAAGAAATAAAATTAATTAAAGAAATCGAAAATCTTGAGCAAGAAATAGTAAATAATTATAAAATAGAAAAGTTAGAGGAAATATCATGCAAAAAACAGTTGTTGGAAAATATACGGGACAAAAAAATTAATGGAATAATATTAAGATCCAAAGCTATTTATGTTGAAAGTAACGAAAAAAATAGTGCCTTTTTTGCAAACTTAGAAAAAAGACATGCTGAAAAGAAAATAATTAAACGCTTAAAAGTCAATGATACTTATGTAACAAACCAAAATGAAATTCTACAGGAAGAAGTAAATTTCTTTACATCAATTTATCAAAAACAAAACAATAAAACATCAAACATTGATTTTTTTAACGTACCAATAAATAATCTCAATGATAACGACAAAACCATCTGCGAAGGGCTTTTATCAGCAGAAGAATGCCATAATGCCTTAAAACAGATGAACAATAGTAAAAGTCCGGGCTCAGATGGATTAACAGCAGAGTTCTACAAAATATTCTGGGAAGACATAAAACAAACATTTATAGCTGCAATTAACTATTCGTTCACCACTGGAAATTTAACTGATCTACAAAAACAAAGTATCATATCCTTAATTCCTAAGCAAGATAAAGACACTTCTGTTTTAACAAACTGGCGACCAATATCACTTCTTAATGTAGACTATAAGATAGCTACAAAGACCATTGCAAACAGAATAAAAAAAGTTATACCGTTAATAATAGCTCCAACACAAACAGGTTTTATAAAGGGGCGCTATATTGGAGAGAATGTAAGGTTAATTTTTGAAATATTAGAATATCTCGAAAACAAAAAAATGCCCGGTCTCTTATTTTTCTCTGATTTTGAAAAAGCATATGATACTTTGAATCATGATTTTATGTTTAAATGTTTAAAACACTTCAACTTCGGTGATGACCTTATTCGGTGGGTTAGACTTTTCTATCATGATATAAATAGTGTTATAATGAACAATGGGCATATGTCCGAAAGTTTTAAAATAAAAAATGGCGTCCGACAGGGTTGTCCACTCTCGTCATCCTTATTTGTAATATGTATCGAATTACTTTCCAATTATATTGAAAAAGAACGAACAATCACAGGTATTAACATAAACGGGGTAGAATTAAAACAATCACTATTCGCAGACGACGCTACATTTTTTAACAACGGTTCGCAAGCCTCCTTTGAAAACCTCATAAATACAATAACACAATTCGGTCATACCTCTGGATTAAACCTTAACATTTTCAAATCAACCATACTAAGGGCAGGGATTTTAAAAAATACAGCTATAACGTTTTGTCAGAATTACAAATTTAATTGGACATCTGAATCTGCGAAAACATTAGGATTGAATTTTTATAATTGTAAAACAAAAAATGTAACCCTAAACTTAGAACCTAAATTAAATGCATTTAGCGATTGTCTCAAACAATGGCAACATAGGAAACTGACCCTATTTGGAAAAATTACAGTAATTAAAACCTTTGCACTACCAAAATTAGTATATCCTTTTACTGTCTTACCAAATCCCTCAAAACATATTATTAAAAACGTAACAAAACAGATTTTTAATTTCGTATGGGATGGTAAACCAGATAAAATTAAACGCACTAAAATCATTATGAATTATAAACATGGAGGTTTAAAGTTAACAGACATCGAAATGTTTTTAAATTCTATTAAGGGTTGTTGGGTTAAGCGGCTTCTTGCACAAAATAACAGCTCATGGAAGTGCATATACGATACTATTGTTAAAAAATACGGAGGGGAATTGCTTTTTGAGTCAAATTTACGACCACTAGACATTAAACGTATTTGTAAAAATAATGTATTTTTTGAAAATATACTTAACGGTTGGAACGCGAGTAAAAATTGCTATCAACATGATTTTAGTAAACATATTATATGGAATAATAGTGAGATAAAGATTGAAAACAAAACTCTGTATTGGAAAGAATGGCATGATAAAGGTATAAAATTTATTGATCAGTTAATTGACTTCCAGATGAATAAATTTTATAGTTTTGCAGATTTTAAATATATTTACAATGCATCTAACGGCGATTTCTTAAAGTACAATAGTCTAATAAATAATATACCAAAACATTTATTGGAAATTGTAGACGAACGTTTCTTAACAGGACATAGAAATAAAACATTATTGGATATAATTAAGACATCAAGCCAACCAAATAGAGTTTTGTACAACCTTCAGTTATCAAAAGTATCTAATACAAGTGCAACATCAGAAAATAAATGGCAAGACATTTTGCAAAATAAAGAATTAAATTGGACTAAAATATATACATTAGTACACCAAACATGTACTGACACAAGTCTTGGATGCTTTCAATATAAATTTATTATGCGCTTAACCCCAACAAATACATATCTCTATCGATGCAAATTGATACATTCTAACATGTGTGATTTGTGCAATGAATACTATGAGGATATTGAACACTTGTTTTGGAAATGTCGTGTTTCGCAACACTTATGGAGCAAACTCTCTGATTATTTATACGATAAAGGCATTTTAGTATATTTTAACTACGAACTAGTATGTTTCGGTCAGTTAGACAACAATAAAAACGCAACAACGATCAATTTTATTATCTACCTTATGAAATATTTTATATTCACAATGAAATGTCGGGATCGTAATCCCGACTTCAAAAGTTTTATTTCGATCTTGACATCACGTCTTGATATTGAACACGAAATAGCCCTAAAAAATGATACACTTGAAAGATTTTATACAAAATATCGATTTTTAATCGACAGTCAGACATGAACCTCACTTTTTATTTCTTTTTTCCTTTTTTTGTCAGCATATATTCTCTACCTTTTAAAGCACCTCTCTTTTATAGCAAGATTAACTAGTTAGCATATTTTTTTTTTAAGATAAAAAGAAAACACATCCGGTAAAACACGTCATTATACGTGCATAAACTGTTGCTATTTTTTCTCCGTTTAAATTTTGGGAAATACTTTACTTGCATATGCTTGCTTTAAGTGTTTTTGAACTCATTTCTCATGTGTATTCTCAGTGTAAACTGCATGTATATACATGTGTATGTATAATGTATGTTTTATTGATATTTAATAAAAAAAAAAAAAAAGTCCCAATTACTACAGAACTGGTAAAATATAGTCAATACTTCCCGGAAATTAGAAGTATAAAAACAAATAAAGTCAAGATACGAACATGAAACCTACCTTGACGTTTTATTCATACGCAAATAGAGACGCAGTAATGCACAATTACGTTCCTGAACACTTTCATTAGAAATTGAAACAGGCAGACACCATGGCGGAACTAGAGCAAAGGCCTATCCAATTGCAACATTGGTACAATTGAAAATGAACTACATTTCTTATTAAAGTGCACTGTCTTACACGACATTAGAAAATAATATATTCATAGCAAATTTTTAATAAGCCCAAATATTCATAAATTAGTTATACTTTTATCGAGTAAAAACGAATTTTTTTTTTTAGCAAACTGCCTCGTAGATCGTGCATGCATTTGAAACAAGAAATGTAATTTTTGAACTATGATATTATCTAATGTGATTTTTATGTTTTATTGCCAATATATTGTTCAGCATTCTTATTCGTGTTTATCCATGCCTGTCTCTATATACGCATCTTTATTAATAAATTGTGAATACTCTTATAAGTAAAAACAAACAAATAATTTAATAAATTGCTTCGAATTGCTTTGTTATACATGTATTCGAAATAAAAAACTCAAGTATTGTATTATGTTATTATCTTGTGCGCTTTTCTTATTGTATTGATAGTACCACGATATTGCTTAAGACTGTCAAATGTGTGTAACTATGCTTGCCTTTATATATGTATCTATATGTGCACACATCATTGTATTTAACTACATTGTATTATATATGTGTCAGGAGCCTGAGGACTTTATCACAAATAAAACAAATGAATGAATGAAATAATCAATTGCAATTGCATATCCTACCTACACACACTATGGATCGTCACATAGACCACATACCTAACTATGTTAAGTGTGCATTGTCTCTTTACGTTGCTTTGAACTCTGGATTGCTCATAGTGCATAACATCATGTTTATTTCCCGACTGGGAACATGGAGTTCTAATTCGGAAAACTATTTGTTTTGTCTATGCTGGTGAAACCATGATTTTTAAATACATATTACTTAAAAATGGCTATGTTAAAATATCTCAACGGTATAAATTTAGAACACTGTGTCCTGAACCTTTTGAGATAAACTTATATTTGTCACTTAAAAAAACTTTAGGGTCGATTAATACATAAAATCACCATGTAACTGTGTTATTTTATTGCGTTTATTACTTTTCACGGAAATAAATGTGAATAATATAGTAACTGACACGTTATCTACACTTTTTAAGCGAAACCAGTTTTTTCGGGAAAAAAAATGAAAAAATGTACGGAAACTCGCCTATGCAGCTCACAGCACATCGAATCATGTTACACGCGCATATTACACGTTTTATACCTTATTACTGTCCATTGCATTAAAATAAGTCTAAATGAACTGATATTTTGACTGGTCTATGTGATTTAGGTGCGAATTTTAGTTCACGCTCCCCATACAATCCAACTGTGCAATTACAATTTTACTGAACCCATTGAAAATGCTCAAATTATTTCCCATTTATTTCTCAAATGGGAAATACATTTCTAAAAATAGTAAAAAAACAACAACACAGATTTGGCAAATCCCGAGTTTTCCGATTTGAAAATTACCATCCACTGGAAACATTTCGCCATGTAGGCAATCAGAATGTTGTAAAACGAAAGGAAATCAATAAATGTATGTGAAGATATGCATATACTAATGTTTTTATTAAATCACAGGCATACTTATAATACACTTGTGAGGTTTTAAGTGTATCATGCCTATGACATATAATGTACATACGCATATAAGTTGGTTCCTGTCAAATATGTGTATAGTCGTTAGCAATATTGCATAAATGGATTTGGAATTAATTTTTATACAAATATACATCAAAAGCGCATCCATGTTGACTTCAAATGTAAAATAAAAATTTAGAATTCGCGCCGGAATGTTATATAGTAAATATATCGAATTTTGTTTTTTGGTTCCAAATGTCAACCCGTTGAGAATCCTGATCGCTTCTGTGTCTTAATACTTAATATACATGAGATTCCTTTCATTAACCTTTTTTTAGAAAACGTAAGTATGTTGTCATAATATTATCTTTCTTTTTTACCAATTGTATGGATGCTCTCAAACAAACAGTATACACATGTACCGTTACCGTGAATAAGGAAAAACACAAGTCCACACAGCAGCAGCATGATCTGAAATTTCATAGGAACATGTTCACGGCGAGGTAACACAATTATTGAGATAAACAACACCTTTATTTTGTCAATACAATGAACGTTTAACCAAACACGTATGCATATATGTATTCTCATGATTGAATTCCCCCGTCGATAAACATTGATACTTTTAAAACGCTATTGACTTCTCTTTGTTATGTAACATTTTCAATTTTTCTATACAACATCCACGACACAAACAATAACCACGTTAACATTTAAAACTAGTATAGTAATACCATCATGAATTGTGGTAACTCAGTCTTAAATTATTACTTTAAATCGCGATAAAAACAAATACATACACACCAGCAAAATAAAAGGAGCGTTTCAGTTGTTTAAAGGGGCACAAACACTATTTCAATCTTGGCAAATGTAACTCATTACATTGCATTAATAAGTTGCGCTTGTATATTTATGTTATATACGGTTTATGCCTGTTGGTAGTTACTATGCGCAATCTAAAACTTAAAATTCATTTATTTCTGGTTGACAATTGAGCTTTTAATAGTAAATTAGTTCAAACTCACCGTAATTATACTTACCTCTATCTAGGTTGTTTAACGCAGTACAGTCTATCCCAGCAGTCTGTTCGCTACCTGTAAATCATATAAAAGAATATATGTAGACAACTTATTAAGTCATTACATTTCCAGTTTCCCATTCTGCGTCTAAAAAGCGAACGGATCCTGCTACAATAAATCATAGAAAATGGCTAACCGCTTCCATGCATTGCTGTGTAGTTAATACTCGTGACTATCGATTCAAATGATACATATATATATATAGCACAAAAGACTGCAAATCACGACGTAAGTACTGAGGAATACACAGACGTATGGATAATATGCGTATATTATCTTACTGTTTAGAAAACCCTTTATACAATGTGGTTCCAGTAAAGACTAATACAGATTTTATAATATACCATGTGCATGTTGTTTGGCCAGTTGAACTTACATGTTTAAGAAAAGAAGTTTATAATACAAAAAACTCGTCTGCTCTGAACGATAGAAAGAGGACAGTCCTTGTATTGTAACATCAAGTCTACGGTCAGAATTTAAAACATAAAGTACGATGTTTAAATTATATAATATGTAATGTGTTTAAATATTTGCATTTATTGACACGATCTAAATTTAACATAATGTATTTTGTACATCTATGTAATAATTTCTACTTTTAATTTTATAATGGAAGCATGAACGTAACATAGAGTTGTTTTTTTCAACAGGTTATACGAAAACGGAAACATTTTGCATAAAACCAAGAAAAAACATGGATTTTTTACCCATTTAATACCTAGTAAGGTGTACGCTGATTTCATCAAAAAGTGTTAATGTTATTCTTCTTTGAGAAATAGTATTTATTCTTCCGTGAGAAATATTTCTTATTTTTTGCTGGAATCGATATTAATTTTGACTTAGCTTTGTGGCTTAATACGTCACAGTTAACTCCAGCTATTTACAAAAATACGCAAACCACCAATTTGAAACCGTTGATTATTAGCCGTTAAACAACGCTTTACTGAATTTGGAATGGTTCCGGACATTCTTCAGTGTTTTATCATAATGGTTCTTGATAATTTTGCATTCTTTTGGTGACATATGATAATCATATCTTCAGTTTCCAAGATCACCCGAATTAAAAGATACACTGTACCATGTTCAATCTTCACTCCTGATAAAGTCATATATGTTTATCAAAATTTCAATGTATTCGAAATGCTTGTAAGATTGAATAATATGCAGTTAATTATGATCAGTGACTGATGAGTGTTTTTTTTTCAATCTAAAATCAATCATTGTTGCTTGTTGTTAGTTGGAATCTGTTTGGGTATCTGATTAGCATTTATAAGCTGTAATAGTTGCTTGTTTTGTTATTAAGAAGCATTTTAAAATGATGATTAGTAAACTAGCTATTTAATATACCATTTTTTTGCAATATTAGTTCCATTAGAATTGCTAATGCCGAATAAGCTATTCAACATGAATCAGGTACTGTTTTGTTTTATACTCGTCAATCAAATATCTTTTGCATGACACATATTAATAATTGAGACACGGTAAAATAATGTTTAGTAAGGACCGTAATGTCTAGCAATGACCAACACGAAGAAGCAATGGGTATGCATGTTGTTGGAGTGTTTGTTGCGATATTGCGGATCAACACTGTTCATATGCGTTTGTAAATGAAATTGGTATAATTCTGATATGGCATTATGTGATTATTGATAAGATGAATCTCATGCTATGAACCCTTGGCGAATAATTTATAAAATTATATCGTTACGGCATTTTTATTAATTTATTAATTTGATATAATATGAATATATTTTGAATAGCGTCCGTGCTCGAACATAAGCTCCTTTGGGTAAATGACTTGATAATGTGGGCTTTATAGTTGATATGTGCTGATTTGATGGACTTAATAAATATTGATTGTTGTTTTATATGGAATAAACATTTGTCGATTCTATGGAATGATACTATGACTTGTTTCATATATTTATTAATATCGGACCTTTTTGAAAATATGATTCATTGACATATTCGTATAGCCATTTATAACAGTCAAAGCCATTGCGAACCCAGTCCTGACCTATTTGACATAATCTAACAGGTCGTGCTCTTACATGTGCCTTTAATCATGAAGATGGACTCTTACTTCGCATGTAACACGAGACAGGGCTGTTTCCAATGATTATCAGCTAATATCAATGTCATATTTTAATACCACTATTTGCAATGTGTATATTTGTCGAATATGATAATCAGTCAACTTAATGTAATCTACCATGTTGAAATGTATCTTTATAAGCCTATTGTTTCGCAGAAGTATGTGAACATAATAAAATTCTATTTATTACGAATATTTTTTGACACACAATCATATATTGATGAAATCATTAAAAATTATATATATATATATATATATACATATTTATTCATATATATACAGTTTAAAAACTGTATTAAATACTGTAATTAACACTTCAACAAGTTTTACTTCTAGCCACTTTTAAGTGTACACTAGTATTGAACAGATTTTTATCCTATTACCACAACCGGAACGATTAAATAACAACCCATCGTATAAACTCTAGCTTTATCCTATCGCTATTTCTAGGACACGTTTATTCGATTTTGATTTTTAGAACGCAATGTATTTCAATGTGACGTCAGTCTAACTAATGACGTTTGTAGTAAACAAACAAACCCAGTGTTACAATTGGGAAACCAACGTTACATTTCACGCCGTTTAAATGATTTATGAGCATAGCATAATAGGATAAATAGAATATTAGGTGAGTGTTGGACAAGATGAAGTTTATCATGCTCGGCACGACACATTCGAGATCTCGGCAAGCCTCGCGCTTATCCGTTTCTAACCCACGCATGATAAACTGCATCTTTATCCAACACTCACCTAGTATTATATATATTCACTAACTCATCGTTATATTTAAATGTCACAAACATTGTAACTGTAAAACTATAATCATCTCGACTAATCAACGTAACATTTTCAGGACACCTTTACTTTTCTTTAGTTTGAACCTATTTATTTTTAGCTCGATCGCATCGAAAGCCTTAGGCTTATAGAAACACTCTCGAGTCCGTTTCCTGGGTAGGACCAGTACTTGGTGTCTTTGGAGGAGATCTTGAGTACGCTCCCAGAGTGGGGATCGAACCCGGGACCTCCCGATCGATAGGCGGACACCATATCCACTACGCCACCGCGACCTTTTCTTTAATGTATGACATTTTAATGTTTAGTTTGACAATACTTGAATATGTGCATTTAAAGATTATGTTTACTTGTGAGTTGCACAGTACGTAAATAAATTATAAATGTAACTTCTATTTAACGTACAGCGTGCAGAATAACGCGTCGGCTTTGGTTAATATATACGTATTAACAAGTGTAGTGAACATATATATCAACATAATGATAAATTGTATTGACGATGTATTGAATTGATCATTAGCATCTGTTTAAATGTGGGTCTTATTCAGTACAAACAAATTGATTTGGATTTTGGAATGATAACTCACATGACACTCGCAATTTGTTTGTCGGCAGAATAAAATAAATGTTCGCATGTGATTACACTTATGCATGCGTTCAAAACTACCATAAAAGAAAAGTAAATACATTATAATTATATTATGATTAAGTAAACCTACCGTTCAAACGAAGCGTAGTCCAGTATTTTTCCTTCCGATGTATTATTTTAACAGTCAAAAGGCCAGGCTGTTGTCTAACGTAAAAATTGATTGTCGTTATCGCGCGTAACAGAGAGATTCAAATGTCGGTCTGTTCTAGAAAGATATTTTCTAGAGGGTTCAGGGATGAAAACATTTCTATATCAATGCAGATAACGCTGACACTTTATGATTATAAATTCACATTTGATTTGAAAAGCAAATTCCAGCGGAAAAAGTAGCCACGTGGTTATTTAAATGTAAATTAAAGAGATTTCGTTTTTCAATATTTTGGCAAGAAATTTAATTGACAAAGCACTCCCAACAAAATAAAAGTCCACTAAATGGAAATATTAGCACGTTGAGCCATAGTTTTTACTTTTAATACAATCGCAGCCTGCATTATTTCATATCAATCTCAGAAGGCTATAAAAACGTATTCGTATTGCAATGTGCTAGGGGTCTAGTGGACGCAAAGTATTACCGCGAGTATATGTACATTATCAATGATTAGACAAACAATTGATGATTAATAAAAAAAACAACATATAAACAGAGAGACTGGGCAATTAGCGTTACAATAGTTCCATATTTATTGCACAAATAGAAAAACGTTGATGTTTAAAGGTTTTGTACAAAATCGTGATTTTCGCAATAATATCATAATAATGATAAGAATATGGAATATATGTGAACGGCATTAAGATTATTTTCTTCGTAATATAAATAAATCTGAAGCAACGAAAGCATTAACGTAAGTACACACGTATTTGTCAATCATGAAATCACAGTTATATGCAATGTAAAATCTAGATATGTAATTGTCTTTATGACATGTTAATACATCTGAAATCCGGTGTCATGACTGACATTTTATATAAGCAATACTTTAAGTTGTTTTACGATTATAGGTTTTAACACAACCAGTAGTCATTGTAATTTGATCAACTTTCGTTTTATAACACATGTTTATTCAGCAACGATTATAAATATTAGACTATTTAATTTTATGATACATAGTGCTGAAAAGTATAAATAATAATGAATATGTATTATAAACTCTTTTGTATGACTTGTACAATCGCAGGGTATCAGCAAACCTGAATATGCACGGCAGTGTCTTACACGTGCATGGAACTGTAATCAACAATGCGCGGGCAAACATTGAGTCATTGAACATTGAGTGGAAAATGAGACATAGTTTATTCAGGTATAGTACAGAACGTTAATGCTACACAACGATTTACATACATAAGGTCGCTTATACGATAAAGAAGACACGAATAACCTTGAACATATAAAAACGGGCTGTTTCTCCAATGGAATGAAATTCAAGGTTGAATTGTAACAACTATGTATATATTATTTGACTGTTCAAAGCGGAATGAACTAAACTAAAACAATGGTAATTTAAATGATCGTTACACTGCTTTCCTGATGATTACTTGACAGTTACATGCTATGAAAGTCAACACGCAATACGTGTGTTTTCCGATTTGGCTTGTTTACCACGGTTAAACACTATTCATATATGTAAAAGGATGTGGGTTTAGTATATTATAGACCACGAGTAGCCGTGTTCTATAAATTTAAGAAACGAGCGTAGCCTATTGATAACGCGAGTACCTATTTGTTGTTGTTAATGTTGTTGTTGTTGTTTAATTTCCAATCCCTAATAAACACAGAATCTGTGTTCCCAAAGAGATCTATCCGACTTACACTATGGAAGGGTATATCCGCCAGTACATTCATGCTTCTAAATGACAATTAAATGTTGTTAAATTACAATTGCATGCTGCTAAATCACAATTGCATGTTCCTAATGACAATTACATGTTGCTAAATGATAATTGCTTATTGCACTGTGTCATTCGTTATTTATTAACTGCAACTTCCATGCGTCCTAGTGCTTCTTTCTATCGGTTAATTAAATTAAATCACATATTCTTGCGTGTAAATGACAAATGCATCCTCTCTGTGTCATTGTTAAGTGTTTTTGCGAACAAGTTCATATTGCTTTGTACATTTTACTATGTGAATTTGATTAAACCTAGTAATGATAGTTTAGGCATTAAACGATTGAAAGTTTAGCAAGGCGAAAGCAGCAAGCACTTAGCAACAAGAAGTTACTCAAATGCGACTTGACAATTTGTAATATGCCATTCATATGTAACCGGGAACCAGAAATTATGGCAGTGTCCGTAAAATCGCTGGGAGATATCTAACTCCAAGCTACTTTTGACTAGTTAAGCTCCTGGCTATTTTGGTCGAAAAAAAGGTCCCGTTGTTCGTACCGCCTCTGCGAATCAGTAAATAGCCGAGGAAAGCTAGACTTAGTGAGCACAAGCATGGCGATGTTGAGCTAATACCTTTGTCTGTCAGTACTTTCGTCCGTACGTCCGGGTGCCTGTCTGTCACAAAGCATGTCGTATCTTTTTCCTTTAACCGTTCTTAAGGAATTAATTGAAAAAAGAGAGTTTTGTGTACAGTGTATCAGTCCTGATGGTTTGCGCATTAATTTTCTGCCCGACCGTCTGTCTGTACGGATGACTTTCAGACATACAACGTATCCGTCCTACAACTTCTGAATAGCTTGAAGCACTGTCAGGTTAGCTCAGTGGTTGGTAGACTCGCTTTTCATTTAGGCGGTCCGGGTTCATTTCTTACTCGGCGCATGTGAGTATGGTTGGTGGTCAACATACCGGATAGCTGGAGTTTCCTCTTGCACTGCACCCTGCACTGTGTACTGACCGCCCACTCCCCCCAAACAGTACAACACAACACCAGAATTAAAAAAAATACAACAGCAACAGCTATGATTCAAAATTCGTCCCAACTTGTGATTAGTTTAAAAGTAAATTAGGCAGGGGTGCTGGTACACACTCCGGGTCCCCACGAAATGCAGTGGCGCGGAGGGACCTCATAAACTACGGAATACGCACATTCAACACACACACACACACACACACACACACACGCACACACGCATGCACGCTCGTACACACACATACACACACATACACATCAACACACGTCCGCCGAGTGTCCGTCCGCCAGTCTGTCAATGCATGTGTATACATATATATGCATATCTACTGCTTGGGTTACTAATGAATATTTTATGAAATTGATAATAGAAATCCACAACAACATTAAATCGCTATTTTTCGTTTCTATGTGGTATTTTATTTCATGTTTGTTCTGTAATTAAAATTCTTTGTTGAAAAAAATATTCTTAACGATTACATTTTACGCGAAATGTACGTTCAACAGAACTAGCTTGTACTCCAAAATTGTTATTATGACAAAAGCCGTCTACAATATAATCTCCGGAAACTATCGAACATCTGAATTTGCTGTCAAGAGTTGTCTCCCGTATATTGTAATTTGCGCTAGAAAGTCAAATTCTTATTGGTTCCCTGTAATGTTATAATGCATTAAGATGCTTAGAAAAATCCACTAGTTAGTTAATCGCTTGTGACAATCAGCAATAACAAAGTAAATGAGCATAGTGATGCAGAAAGGAATAGTATGAATAAACATTTCAATATTGCAGTAGGCAAACAAAAAGGCTGAAAGCCATTGTTAATGACATGCAAGAAGCAAGAATTTGGCATTAAGAAGCATGCAGTTACCACACAGCAGAACGCAGATGCATATAAATAACATAACAATGCCATTAACTGGCGGATATGTATGTCGTTCCATTACGAATATCATAGTGCAATAGGAAGTTGTCATTTAGCAACATGCAGTTGTCATTAGCAACACGGAATTGTCATTTAGCAATATGCAATTGTCATTTAGCAGCATGCAATTGTCATTTAGTAACATGCATATAGTGGCATATATACCCTTCCATATTACACCACAGGTATGAAAATGCTCGTTTTCTACGACTAAACGCTATTGAAAAACTGATTGGTTTGACCTTTTATTGTTATCAACCAAACGTGTCATAATTACTGACCTGAAAAAAGGCTCACAAGTAATAGTATGTTTCCCAAATAAGGTAACACTATCTGGACAAAACAACTGGGCCAGTTAAGGACATCAATTAGTGTTGTTACCGATTCACTATGAATAATACAATACGAAACGAAACTTTTTGCAAAATATTAGGGCTAAAAAGACAAATAGACTATAGAGAAATGTCGGCATTGTGAGGGCTAGAGAAATATCATGTAAATGTACACTTATATAACTAGCATTAACATTTATGGGAGTAAAAACATTACATGTGTTGCAATTTTTAATGTCACACCAGTACAGTCGCACATTTCTTTTTTGAAATTTGAAGTTTTTTTGTGCTTTACATCAATATGCATACGATTACAGACAATACAATAGTTAAACAAATGATGTTACATTGTATTACATGATATTATATCTATAACTATATAGCTATGGTATTGAAAACTGCAAATTTCAATAATATGAAATGTTCATAGATTTCCTAAACAGAAAATGTATTATTATAGGACACATCTCAAACAAGAAATAATAAAAAGATCAAGTGGCTTGAAGACAATTCATTCAAAAGGCTTAGTCTACTTTCGGTTTCTAATTATTATCAATCATTTTGGTACAGTAAAATTTCCGTTAAAGAAGTAATCGCAAACACAATCCCGATTTTACGGGATAGTAGTTTTTACCATCATAATAAAGACAAGAAAATGCCATAATCAAACAACAGAATAAATCTATGATCATAGTTATCAAATGGAGTTAAATATTATTTGTAAGAATAAGTCAAATATAACTATGACATATTAAACATAATTACATAATCAGAGCGAAAATAGTTTTTCAAAAGTGTGGGTACATTTTGCGTTTTATTTCAAAATAAAGTTGTTTTCACTGTACCAAAATGTGTGCCTCTTTTACAACCCAATAAAAATAATTCTTACTATATTTTATCATAACTGTATATTATATTCGCATTTTGTATTAAATTAAAGGGTAATGTATCTTTGAAAACCTCATATTTACATTTAACTAATATTCAAAACTGGTGACAACAAGTATATAAAAGAAATATGCACAATTTATACTAGTTTATAACTATGCATTAGATGTAATTTACAAAAATTAATGATATTTTATTCCGATAATTCCATATGACACAGTACACAAACCCATGGCCAAATTGAATTGGCCTTTTGTTAACATAAATACAAATAACCGTAATTAAAGACAGTGCGGGTCAATTAGGCAAGAATATGGCCGTTTACTATGGGACTTAGTTTACGGCTATTCTTGCCTGTGATTGGCTGGCTGAAAGCAACTGTTGTCTAATGAACAGTACACATGGTTGGCAATATATCGTTTAATACACGGATTAAGTAAACGGTGTTTAAATATATCGTTATATGTAAACGCGTTAGAATGAGTATCATTGATTTATTCAATTACATTGTATAAAATATACTTTCTGTCCATTACGGTACCTGTTGTGCTTTGTATCATACCGCGGTTTTAAGAATACTACAGCAAATGAGGTGAGAAATATATACTTAAGACAAAGAAAGGCGCTGATTCTGCTGAGCTCGCTTTCACTGAAATTCGCGTATATGGAGTTTCTAAACTTATTTATTAATATTCACTGCAATATGCCATATTATTTATATTTCTTAAAGATGCATGGACTATTTAACTACGAATGCACAAACTACACATATCGTCCGTTTGGCGCAAAACGTACTGTAACTGACATTTTGTAAATTTTCAAGAGAAACAAAAAAACTGATTTTTTGTTTATATTCAATGTAAAACTAAGTTTTTATTTTATAAATTATGTATACATTAAAATGAGCCTCTTAAGAAGCAGTTGTTATTTGTTTACCATTTAGTTCGAATGAATTAAATATTTGTATATAATTGTTCAGTTACATAACCTTTTTGGGCTGAATCTTTTTCAGCGCAAAAAGTATTGTAAGTGCACATACAAGAGTATTTTATTTATATGATATTTACAACATTAACACCTTTTAACAAGTTTTTTATAATCATCAATAGTATTATTATTAACTTATTTCATCAATTTATAAAATTCAATTAATTATTTGTGAGTTTTTTTATCAGAATATAATTCTTAGTGCACAAAGCTGGTTACTAAGTGCACTTACCATACTTTTTGCGCCAACATTTCAGGCAAAATTTGTCTGTGTGCAACAGTAAGGATTTCCAGACAGGTGGATGTCAATCATAACATTCAAATATGTTATGAGATATGGTATACAGGATCGAACTGTGCAAAAACGTGTATTTCTTAGAAAATGTTTGTTACATAATGTTTTTCAGCCAAGGTGACGATATCCCATTTATATATTTTTAAGTATACATGCAATGATAGTAGCGATCAATTTAATCGGTTACACATGTCACCGAATTGATTCGAGACGTGATTTTAGAGTTGTGCATTGAACTCGACATATTTTGATTACAGTGTGTTTAAAGATTTCAGGGCTTTCCTTTGACCCGTGCTCCCGGGTTTTGACGCGTGAAAATTTCAAAATACGATTGTTTGACTCACGAGGTAATTACTTCCTGCGTCACATTTGACCCGGGGCAATTTCCGGACTCGCGTCATACAGTATTACTCGGCTGGCTGATTATCCCAATCAGTCTAACAGCGATGTCAAATTTGATAAAACACGGCGATTATTGGTTGGAGGCGGAGTCAATCGTTTAAAAGCAGCTGTCCAGCCGCGGTCAAGTTACCGTGTAGCTCCGCCCGTTAGGCGGAGTTTTGTCGCTCAGAAAAATCTATATCGACCAATTAAAATGCGCTTCCAATGACGTGAACAATCGACCTATCGGCGTAATATACATGTATTACACTTTAGTTAATGTACAAGAGTCCGTTATAGTATGTTTTTTCCGACCATCAAACGTTTAAAACACAATTTACTCACCACTTCCGTTGCTGATAGTATCCACATTTAGTTTAGTTCCTAAATATAAAGGCATTGTTTTAAAGTACTTTCGTTTATATTTCAGGCAAAATAATAAAACTATCTTTCCAAGATGTGGAATCCAATTTCAGCGAAAATTCTGACTCTTACGTAACATTTCTTATATCCGAAATATCCAACATTAAATTTTAGTGTTCGAGTATCATAAATGCATTTTTTAATAGTCTGTGTATTTCATGTAAATCCTTTGTTTTCTAGCGCGCGAAAGTTATACTGACACAAACGACGTCACGTTCCACGCATGGATAGCGTGCGTGTATCGACCATGTGCTTTACCAAATATATACATGTCATCTGTGAATAAAAACTTCGTAGTGCAAGAACTTTGAAATCTTCTTTTTGTATAAAACTTTCGTAGTGCAAAAACTTTGCGATCTTCTGCATTTGATTAATTATTTCATTGCAGTTTATTAATATACGTTGTAACAGTAAAACAATATTTGCGAACCGTAACAACGTATATTTTTTTAGGAAGGAAAGCCTATGTTTTATCGTAGTACATGATAGATCTATGCGATTTCGTATAAAAAACAATTCAGTTGTATTTTTAGTATGTTACGAATAAGCTAAAATCTTCTTAATAATTCCATAATATTAATAATAATAATAAATCTTAATAATACATAATAATAATAATAGATCTAATAATAATAAAAATAATACAACATAACAATATGACAATAATAATAATAAGAAGACAAAATTAAATAAATTAATAAGAAATAATAATTAGTTAATAAAAAATAATAATTAATAAATTAAAATAATATTAAATTATAAAATAAAAATAATAAATTAATACAAATAATAATAAAAAAGAAGGAAACCGAATGGAAACTACCCATAAACCATCGACTCTTGAAGGTTTATATCTGACTCTTGGTTAATTTGATTTTGACTCTTGAAAATTTGACCCCAAGAGTCATTGACTCTTGAAATTCGAAGTCTTAGGAAAGCCCTATATTTATTAAAATGTTCGTAACTAAGCATGAAGTGATTTTGCGCAGTAAACTTTAGTTCTATCAATTACATAATGACTGGATGATTCATTTATTTTCATTGACGACGTCATTACAGTAGCAACGTGCGCGTGTATGCAATATATTTACATCACATAGGCATTTTAATAGGGAATGGGTATGCATTCATAATCTTATGAACACAATGCCTTATCACCGGCGTAGTAATACGTGTACTATTTTTTATGCAAATTATATTTCCACATGCGCATTAAGGCATTTCCTCTCAAAACAAAAACAATTTTATGACGAAAGACATTTATTGAACTGATGAAACTTTATAACAACAATCAAAAGTGTACAAACGATATAAATGATTTAAACGCTATTTTTTCTAGTCAGTTCAAGTAAATTTTACAATTGTTTCATTGAAAAAACTTAAACAATTAAGACTAACAAAAATCGTCTGCAACAATTATGTGATGGAATCTTATGGTGACTTCCTTGAATGATCCTTTTGACTTGGATCTGATTGATTTTGATGATTCAGATGACGAATTACTCAAAACAAAAATACACATTGGTCAATATATGATTTCGTCACTGGCCGAAGTTCCTGAAGAACCCGCTCCAATGATGGATTCAAAACAAATAGATCAGAGCCAAATCCAACTGAATCTATCACTGATCAAAGTGAATCCCGAGTCAAAAGATTTAAGACATTGGATGAGAATGACCAGGACAAGTTTGAAGACCACCGGCATTCAACTTCAACCAAAAAGAACACACAATGGGGTGTCAAAGTCTTTCAAGGTGATAATTCAGTTATTTATAAAATCGTTTGACTACATTTTTTGAGAATTTAAAATTCAATAATCAGTAATTAAGAAAGGCCTCAGTCTTGTGCCATTCACGATCTCGACATCGTCAAATCACGCGTAACGAGACTGGCGAGATAACGCGGGATTTTGAGGTCAGGGGGGTTCCGTTTTCTCGCTGTAAAGTAAACATCGATCAGCTGCTGATGCAGTTCCACATCAACTGCTATAAAAACTCAAAATAAACAATAAGTTAACGTTATATGAAGACGTATTGATTTAATTTACGAATTTAACGTTCACACACATAATTTAGACCTGGCTATATAACATTATTAATATTCACACGAGTAGTGTGGCAAAATGAACAAAAAACACCACACCAAACCTACGGTTAGAAGTAAACCATACAAACTCTTTTGACATGCTACTTTAAAAAACTCCACCCACCTATTTTTAAAACATTTAACAGGTCAATTTTATTACACATTTACTTTGTACTAAATTCGTAGAAAATAGCCCAACATTGATTACATTTTCATTGACCCAGACAATTAGTTTTATTTGATTTGGTGAGTGGGGTTTCTCACAGATATATTAATTTAATGAATAAAACCATTTGTATATGATTTTTTTCTTTTGACAATTGCAACCTGAATACAAACCGGGCCCAGCTAGCTTTGTTGGTAGAGAGCTGGACTGTCAATCCGGGTGTTCACGAGTTCGAACCCCAGCCCGGCCACATAACTTCTGTGGGATTGGTCATCAAATAATTTCTAAGGCCATTCTCTCACTACCTATGCTTCAAGAATGACATAAATTACTTTCATTAAAGTATGTACATTTGGTACTGGTCACCCGCTTAGATCGGCTAAGGAAAAGTGAGTAGGTTAACTGACCGCCGTAAAGTCTGTAATTGTAGATTTGGCTGCAGTATATACAGGATGAGTCCTGCAGTTCCACATAATAGACCTGTGTCCTACTAGTACCAATCATAAGGAATATATGCAGCTTAATTATCTACACTTTATCAACAACACAACAACAACAAAAGTCCATGTCACCGGGGTATTCTCTTTTAATCATAAGCTATAACTATAAAGCTTTCCAAAATCACATCCACAGCACACAAATAAACAAAATTACATAAATTATTCAATTATACTGAAACAAGTATCACAAAAGATACATTAGTAATACTCAAAGCATGGATTGTTTTTATTAGTATATTCCTGTGTAGAACCAGTACTTAGTCACTTTTTCACAAGTTTTAGTACAGTTAAGTAAAACACCAAGCAAGTTCATCACCAGCTATTGAGTTGGGCTGACATTTCAAGTGTTCCCATTTTGAACAGGAACTTGGACAGTCACAGTTAATGCTGGTTCCAATGTCACAATGAACAAGCTTTTTATAGGATATATATAGCTAATGCGGGTTCCGGAATGTTTTGCACCAATGATGTTTTGCCGGAGGATGTTGGGAACTTTGTATGCGCACAGATGTGTGATTACTAGATACTTATGACATCCATCAACAACCATCAACAACCATCTGTTATGATAGCAACAATTCATTAACATTATTATTTGTAATATATTCACTTGAATTTGGACAATTAATAATATTTCTTAACTTGAACACACACTACATACTATTTATATATTTTTTATAAATGTAATTACATTAGTGGTGTTGTGTGTCACAATATGCTAATTCATGAAGGAATAATACAATCAGGTGAATAATCCCCTGGAAAATCAGAGTGAGACATTCCAGATTCTGTGATAGTTACCTGAAACAAATAAAGTTCAATTAAAGTATTATTATTATTATTATTATTATTGCAAAGATATACTGTAATACAAACACACAATAATATTATGCATAAACATACTGAACTGGCGACTCTATGCAATACCGTATATACATTAAAACTTCTAAATATTGTCCATACGTTTTATATTGACAAACACTGAGTCTGATGACACATTTAAGGACTGTTATGGATGTACATAACGTGCATAAAAATAAATATACTGGCGTTCGTTTTGTAATTTCATAACCTATTTGAAAGAAAGATATTAAATATAATGCCAACACATGATCTGTTGCCTTTATAGCTTAGTTTTCCGATCATTAAATGATTAATTCCCACACCCCACCCACGTTTAGAACGTTAAATTTTAACCTATTTAAATCTTAACAAAGTGCATATAAAGCATAAATACGTATAAAAGCCGACTTACATATATTCCTCCACAGCAAGTAACAGTTTTCTTTTTCAGTCATATGGTTAAATTATCATTAATAAGCAAAAATGCTATCATCAAGAACAAATATCAAAATATGCAGACGTAGTCTAATCAGTAGGAACCCCCCATGACCTCAATCTCCAGAGTGATCTCCCTTTATTGAAATGTCGAAATGGTCAATAGTCACATTGAAATTATAAATGTTGGGTTACATTTCTTATAATGTTAAATGTTAACGTTTGTTGCATTTATTGTTAACTTTTGATTAAAATTTAAAAAATTAGTATACATGTATATATCGTTGCAACTTACAGTTAAACTGTTTACTGTTTAAATTTGTCATGTAATTTCGTGAGAAAATAAATTTGCACCAATAAACGGGTTAAAAGTACACGTCTTGCAATAAATGCGAAACAGACACAACAATTAACTATAATATACATAAAAATACTTACTTGAGCGCAATTTAGCACAAAAATATCCAATAATATCCGATTTGAATTAATTTCGTCTTCGTCGATGTTCAATACACAAAACCATGTGTCACATGATGTGACATACTTTGAATTTTCTAAAAATCAAATAACATATCATTAATTTTCCTCTAATATTTTCGTGTATGGAAAATTAAAATAACATTTAATTTCATTTGCCGCAAAAAATGACAAAAAATAAAGGTGAAATATAAACTGAAAATTAATGTTTAATGGGACTGTATTTTTAGTCGTAGTATGCATTCCATTTTATGTAATTCGGTTATAAGGGGCGGTACTTGGCTGTTCCAATAAGAAAACTATTGTGCGAGTTATTCCTCTTTGATTGTTGATAAAATGCATTTTCGACAAATTAAATATAAAAAAAATATTAAGAAATAATCCCAAATATGATGTAAATTTAAGGATTGATTTTAATTTTGGTTGCGTTCATGCGATTATGAACGCAATGGTCAAACTGGCAAATCCATGAAGCGCGCTAGGATTGAATTTAATTTTGGTTGCGCTTGATGTTTTTCCAGTCCACTAAACATTGCTCTGAGACCCCGAGTTCTCTAGCAATATAGTCACATGGTTGCTGGTACACCCAATAGTAAGTCAATTTGATGGCTACCGTTAGATTTAGGTGAGTTACACTAAACCGACTCCCCCATTTTAATGTATGTTTTCTTGTTGCTGGACCTATCAGAGCGCCTCCAAACACACGGATCTTTTTCTCTAATTGTTTTTTATTTAACAAGGCTTACTTTAACCTCTAAACAGACTCTGCAAACAACACAAACATGTCCTTATAAACCTAAATCCCCTAACCAGAAAATCAAACCTTTAAATCCATCCACAAATAATGCTAAAATCGTAGTATACAAACGGCATTAAGTTTTGTTTTAATTTGAGAGGTCGTTTAGATATCGTTGAATGCGTCAAATGATGCCACGTGATTAGTCACATGGTACAACGTCATCAAAATGGATTTTCATAGATTAAAATGAAGCGAGAAT